>CANTUR010000135.1:155000-615596 GCA_947683625.1 Mallotus nudiflorus | reverse complement strand
TTAGCTTTCCTCTCTAAGTAAAGTAGTTTAAAATTGGTCTCACTTCACAAAGCTTGTAACTTTCTGTAAACTCATTTTCTTCCCTGCAACTCCTTTGCTTTGGATTAAAAGAACTCTCTGTAACTCTCCCTTTCTCGGATTCTAATAAAGAAAAGAAAAATTTCCTTTCCTGTAAGATTATTTTCTTATGTTCTTATATTTATAGTTTTCTTTATGCTTTATTTACTTCTTATATTTATAGTTTTCTTTATGCTTTATTTACTTTAAAGATTTATTTATTTTCTTAAGTATGCTCTGTGCTCGCCTAAGCAATTAGGATCTTGCACATCAGAAATCTGTTTTATTACTGTTCACTATCTTGCTTGTTCACTATCTTGCTGCACACATTTTTGGTTCGGTAACCTCCCTTGGAGAGTGAGACCGACACTTGCTCTTGCATCTGCATCATCACTATCTTTTGCTACAGTACCCCTTAGATCCTTGGCAGTCCTGGTATATATATATATATATATATATATATATATATATATATATATATATATATATATATATATATATATATATATATATATATGAGTATATTGAGTGGTTAAGATTGATTTATGGTAAAGTATTATTATTATATTATAAAGTATTATTATTATTATTATATTATATTATATAGTTTATTATTAATATATATATACATATACAAACAAAACAACACATACACACACATAAACATATACATACATGCATGCATACCCATATATTAAAACATCACACACATAGCATAACACAAAAAAAAAAAAAGATAACGTGATGGAAAAAAAAAAAGGAAGAAGCAAGAAACCTTAGAAACTCATAGTAGCTCTCCCTGCACCGTCCCATTCTCTGCCTATCACTGTACCTCCATCACTTCCGGTCACTATTTTCTTCAATTATGGTGTCTTTCTCTTCCTCTTGCACCAGTGAGCACTAATATAAGCTTAGTTTACGCTTTAATCTCCATTTGATTGAGTTTTTGTTGATTTTTGTTTATGGAGTTTTAGGGTTTCAAATTTTTTTAGCTTGATCTATCTTGAATCTTGCAAACTCCCTTTACAAATGTGATTCCTCATAGCTCAATCTACCTATATGAATTTTTGTATGATTTTTGCAATTTATTTTGATTTTTTATGAATTTTTTAATATTTTATTATTATTTTATTAATTTCATAAATTAATTTATTAAATTATAAAATTGGTTGATTTAGTGATATTATATATTGTTATTAATTTTAGTGTTGAGAAATTAATTTTTGAAAATATTATATAATTTTTATGAATTTTTATAGTTTATGTCACAATTGAATAATTAGGTTAGAGTTGGATTTTTGTTGAAATAATGGTTTAAATATGTGTTTTAGTTAATATTAATAATATATAAGTTGAGAAAATAATTTTTATGCATTTTTATAATTTTTATAGAATTTTTTAGTAATAATAGTATATTATGTATATTTTTGTATTATAGGGGTAAATACATAATTTTGTGCTAATTATAGCTAAATAATATATTTTAGTTGGTTTTAATAATATTTAAGGAATTAAAAGGATTTTTACAAATTATTTACTATTTTTAACTAATTAATACTAATTTTCAAAAATTATTTTCAAATAATATTTATATATTATTTTGGGTACTAAAATGGGTTTTAAACTAATTTTATTATATAATTAAACTATTTAAGTAATTATATGTGAATTTTATTAACTAGAATTAAGTTGTGTTGTTTGGTTGGGTTGTGAACTCGGTCGAGTTAAATGCTATGTTGGAGAGATGACCCGAGTATAGTTGATTGTGGATGTTAGAAGTGTGTTTTTCTATGTAGGAATGGCTCTACCTACGCTAGAGAGATTTTTGTTTTACAGGGGAGACTCTGCCAAAATTTCGGTAGATTTTATTATAAAACGTGACATCTTCCGTAATTTTTTAGCATAAATTACGGTATTCCAATCTTTCGAGTCATTCTAGAGTCTCGTAAATTTTATAAATTTCACTTATTATTCCATAAGTATGATTTTAAAAATGAATATGTTATTTTTAGAGAGTACCCGGAGCGGGAGCTTCTGGATCAAGGCAGACACGTCGTCGTCAGCCATCTCGCTCATCCTGTAAGTTAATAAATTGATCTGTGTGTGTGTTTTCTTTAAATTGCGTGCACTCATATTTTTAGTATTATTTACATTATCGATTGGAATTAAATGCTGCTATCGAGAATTTTATTTATTTATTTATTTAAAAACTAGTTTTGAGAAATTTTGGTAGAACAGGCTATCTGGTGGGTTTCACCAGGACTGTGTGCACATGGTGGAGATTAAGAGATGGATCCAAAATATATATGACTTATGGTTATAAACTAGGATGGGTGCCTCGGTGGAAGTCTTTACTCTCGGGGATCGTTAGTGATGTGGAAACTTAATAATGGACTGGGATTAGTGCCTCGGTAGATGCCTTAGCTCTTAGGAACTGCCAATGCCATGTGCTTGGATTAACTGGATGACTGCGGCTTAGTGCCTCGATTGATGCCTCTGCTCTCGGGGACCGGCAGTCTATTTGGATTAAATGGGCCCAGTTAGCCATTTAGAATTGGGTATAGGGTTATATATATATATGTTGTAAATTATTTTCACTATATTCATACGGTTTTTAAAAAGGTCTTCAAACCATACAACTCTTTTATTAACTTACTCAGTTAGGTCTAACCCTCCTTAATTTATATTTTTTTCAGGAGTTTGGGACTTTTCTATTAGGCATACTTCTCCTCACCGTGTAGTGTCATCACCGGCTATTCTATGTAGGTCTACTTAGTTATGTTGTATTTATTTTCGTGTACTACAGTAGAGAAAACTGTTTAACTAAAATATTTTATTTAGGAATATCATGTATTTATAATATTGTATATTGAGACATTATTTGTACAACTGATGTTTATTTATTTTATGCACTATGACATTATGGTTTAAATTATATTAAGAAAAATCAGTTTGATAATGTACATTGTAATTTAATTATTTATTGTGAGGTTTCAAAGTTTTTAAAATTCGTATTTTCTTTTAAGGATTACTACGGGATTTGGTAGCTTTATGCTTACCCATTCCCTAGTGCCAGTCACGTGCCCTGGGTTCGAGTCATGGCAAAGTTAGTATCAGAGACTGGTTTGATTAATTGTCCATGTTTGTCTTTCCATGTAACTACTGCAGTACATTAGGTTGATAATTGTCTTTGTGATATCCTTATTTCTAAATCTCGCATATGTGTTAAATACTCTTTGTCTTGTTTTGAATTCAATTTTCTCTATCATTTTTCAAAATGAGATGTGTGCGAACAAACCCCGCTGTCAATGTGACATTTAGGCTTGATGAGCAGTCCATACATGATGAGACTCTTCCTCCTGCTCCACATCATAGGGGCAGAGGTAGAGGTAAAGGTAGAGTTAGGGTAGCTGCAACTGAGGTTCATTATCAGCTACTAGTAGAGCCTGAAGCTCCAGCCGTAGACCCCATGGCTTTTGCAGCTGGTCTAGCAGGAATTAATCAGGGTCTTGCAGCTTTGAATCAAGTAATGCCCTTAGTGCAGCAGATGTTATATCAAAGGAATCAAGAGATGTCAGACACTAATGCAGCACTTCTCTACTCCCAGATTGGTAGAGTTTCTTTTGATGGTACTAGTGACAAAGTTGAGGCACGTACTAGAACACGACATACAGACTACTAGCGGATCATGATTATTGAGCTGTCAGTCCAAGCGGTAGCCCAAGACTAATTTATACAATCGATTTAGTCGTTCATGCATGAGTTGAATTGGCTAGAGTTTAAGGATAGCTTTTTGAGATTTTTCTGTCCCCCAGCCACCAGGGATGCCTACAGGTGGCAGTTGCTTCATATCACCATAGAGGATAGGTCTGTTGAGGACTACACCAGGGAGCTTAACAAGTTATCCCGACACGCAAAGGATATCAGGAGAGATCCTTATAGAGTAGTCGAGTTGTATATTACTAGTTTGGGGCTAGCTTTTGTTAGTATGCATACCGAGGACCGCACCCTGAAGAGTGTGATAGAAGAGGCCCGTTTAATTAAGAGGTGACACATCCGTCAGGGTACCATGATAGATCCTTACATGGTTGGTGGTAGTGGATATGGTGTAGCTCTTGGGTACTAGTAGCCAATATTTCATATTGGTAGAACGAGTCAACAGGCTGAGGGTAGTTCACAACATGGTGGTAGAAGGTCTAGAACACACAGAGTGGATCGACATGGTTATGCCATGAACAAAAGAAGTGGTAGAGGTTATAGATTCGATACTAGAGTTTGTAGCAGTAGTAGTGGACAGAGCTCTGAACGTAGTAGTTTTGGGTTTAGAGCTAGTGCATGTGCTAGTTGTGGCCGATTTCATCAAGGCCAATGTCATCTGTTATCGAGTGCTTGCTTTAGATGTGGGTAGGTTGGTCATCTTATTAGAGCTTGTCCTCACTTTGGATATCAACTACAATATGCTCAGGGTTCATCTTTATCAATGGCTCAACCTTTCTATTTGATGCCACAGCAGTACAAAGCACCAGTATAGCCACAACAGAGATTGCCATAGTTTATAGGCCAGTAAGGCCGAGGTTCAGTTGGTAGACCTAGTGGTTGTAGTTTTGTACAGCCTTTAACATCTCAGCAAGCAGGTCATGGCCAAGCACGGGTTTTCACTTTGATGCCATAGGATGCTCAGACTTCTAATGCAGTAGTCGCAGGTATTCTCTTATTTATTCTTATGATGTTAAAGTATTGTTTGACCCCAACGCTTCGCATTCTTTCATATCCCCTGTGTTTGATTCAAGAATCAAGTAGTGGCAGCCTTCCAGGTTTTCCTTTCCTCTATCTATATCGACTCCTCTTAGTGATGAGTTAGAGACAGATATTTTCTTTCCTTCTTATCTAATGTTAGTTGAAAGTAGAGAATTATTGGCGGATTTGGTGTTGCTTGACGTGTTGGAATTTGATGTCATCTTGAGTATGGAATGGTTATCGAGATATTATGCTTCTGTGAATTGTTAGGAAAAAGAAGTGGTGTTCAGAATCCTGAATGAAAAAGAGTTCTATTTTAAAGGTGAAAAGAGCTCCATGCCTTGCAATCTCATTTCTACCATTACAACCCGGAAGATGCTTAAAAGGGGTTGTCAAGGCTACTTGGCAGTAGTAAGAGATGTTGAGACAGAGAATGGGGTAATTGAACAAGTGTCAATGGTGCGTGAATTTTTGGATGTCTTCCTTGAAGAATTACCAGGATTACCACCAGATAGGGAGATAGAGTTCTATATCGATGTTATACTTGGTACAGATCCTATTTCTATACCACCCTACAAAATGGCACCAGCTGAATTACAGGAGCTAAAGGAACAGTTATAGGAGTTGCTCGATAAGGGTTTCATAAGGCCCAATACATCACCTTGGGGTGCTCCGGTGTTGTTTATAAAGAAGAAGGATGGTAGCCTTTGACTCTATATTGATTATAGGCAATCAAACAAGGTCACCATCAAGAACAAGTAACCACTTCCAAGGATCGATGACTTGTTCGATCAACTTTAGGGTCTACATGCTTCTCCAATATAGACTTAAGGTCTGGGTATTACCAGTTGAGGATCAGAAGTGGTGATGAGCCCAAGACAGCATTTTGGATGAGATATGACCACTATGAGTTTCTGGTAATGTCCTTTGGGTTGACTAATGATCCAACAACCTTTATGGACTTAATGAATCAGGTGTTCAGGCCATAGTTGGACTAGTTTGTAATAGTCTTCATTGATGACATCTTGGTTTATTCCAAGAGTAAAGCCGAGCATGTTATGCATTTGAGAAAGGTGCTTCAGACTTTAAAGGAGCACAGGTTGTATGCCAAGTTTTTGAAGTGTGAGTTCTGGTTAAGTCAAGTGGCATTTTTAGGCCACGTGGTTTCTAAGGATGGCATACAAGTCAATCTTAAGAAGATAAAATCTATTACAGAATGGCTGAGGTCAACTACAGTCAAAGAAGTATGGAGTTTCCTAAGTCTAGCGGACTACTACAAGAGATTTGTGAAGGACTTCTCCAAAATTGTTGCACCTTTGATAATGTTGACCCAGAAGAGTGCTAAGTTTGTGTGGATAGACAAATGCAAAGAGCACTTCTAGTTATTGAAGGATTTATTGACGTGAGCTCTAATTCTAACCTTGCCCTCTAGAAATGAAGGGTATATAGTGTATTATGATGCTTCCAAAGTAGGATTGGGCTGTGTATTGATGCAAAATGGCCAAGTAATTGCTTGTGCTTCAAGGCAGCTGAAGAAACATGAGCAAAACTATCCTACTCATGACTTGGAAATTGCAGTTGTTGTGTCTGCTTTTAAGATATAGAGGCATTATTTGTATGGGGTTACTTATAAGATTTACACCGATCATAAGAGTTTGAAGTATATTTCCAGCAAAGGGACTTGAACTTGAGGCAGAGAAGATGGATGGAACTCCTTAAGGACTATGATTGTTCCATTTTATACCATTCAAGCAAGGTAAATGTTATTGCTGATGCCTTGAGTAGGAAGTCAGCAGGTAGTCTTGCCCACATCAACTCAAATAGGAGGCCCATTATTAAGGAGATGCATGAATTGATTGATCAAGCGTTGCAGTTTAAAATTACTAAAAAATGCCTTTTAGCTCAATTCAAGGTACGATCAATATACTTGGATCGAGTTAAGGCAGCTCATAATAGAGACCCGCAGTTGCAGAGGATTACATATGAAGTGCAACAAGGGCAGTCAAGAGATTTTATGGTTGATAGAGAAGGTGTGTTGCGTTTGGGTACTAAGATTTGTGTGCCGGATGTTAATGACTTGAGGAAAGAAAGTATGGAAGAGGCACATTTTTTTGCTTATAGTATCCATCCGGGTTCTACCAAGATGTATCATGACTTGAAAGATACATATTGGTGGAATGGAATGAAGAAGGATATTGTAGAGTTTGTATCTAGATGTCTGACTTGTCAATAAGTGAAGCTTGAATATCAAAGACCTTTGGGATTGTTGCAACCTATGCCAATTCCTGAATGGAAATGGACATGATAGCTATGGACTTTATGACTAGATTACCTCAGACTACATGAGGCTATGATGCTATTTGGGTGATTTTTGATAGGCTAACTAAGTCAACACACTTTCTACCAGTGAAGAAGACGTACTCTACTGATAGACTGGCAAGACTTTATGTCAATAGGATTGTTTGTCTACATGGGGTACTAGTAAGTATAGTGTTGGACAAAGAAGCCACATTCACCTCAGTCTTTTGGCAAGAATTACACAAAGCTTTAGGCACCAGATTGGATTTCAGTACAGTCTTCCATCCTCAAACAGATGGTCAATCAAAAAGGACCATCCAGATGTTACAAGACATGCTGAGGATGTGTGTGATTGATTTTGGAGGACAGTGGGATTCATACTTGCCATTGATTGAGTTTTCCTACAATAATAGCTACCATGCTAGTATTGAAATGGCTCCATATAAGGCACTGTACGGTAGAAAGTACAAATCACCATTATGTTGGGAGATTGGTAAAAGACAGCTGATAGGTCCAGAGTTAGTACAAATGACTTCAAAAAAAGTTTCCATTATACAGCAAAGATTGAAGACAGCCTTCAGCAGACAGAACAGCTATGCTTACCCTAAGAGAAAGGATGTATCCTTTATGGTTGGAGACATGGTGTGCTTGAAAGTGTCTCCAATGAAAGGAGTCATGAGATTTGGCAAGAAGGGGTAAGCTAGCTCCTAAATACATTGGACCGTTTGAGATTCAGTCAAGAGTGGGTGAAGTGGCATATAGGTTGGTGTTGCCACCATAATTGTCGAGAATCCACCTTATATTTCCTGTATCTATGTTGAGGAAATACATTCCTGACCCATGTCACATTCTGCAACCTCAAGCCGTAGAGCTTAGTGATGATCTTACCTACGAAGAGTATCCAGCGGCGATTATGGATCGCCAAATTCGACAGTTGCGAACCAAGGAGATACCAATGGTGAAAGTATTATGGAGTAACCATACTGCTGAGGACTGTACTTGGGAGACTGAAACTGAGATGCAAGCTTCTTTCCCGTATCTCTTTCCCCCTTGAACTTTGTAATTATTCTTTTCTTGAATTCAGGGATGAATTCTTATAAAGAGGGGAGATGTAATAACCCTAGTTTTTAAATTAATTTATTTTAAAGTAAGATATACAATATTAATAAATCTAAAAGTTATATTTAATTATTTAATTATTTTTGGTTAATATTTATTATTTTATGTTTAATTATATTTTTTTACGTAAATATTTTATTTTGAAACTTATAATATTGGACATTTAATTTGCATTATTACAATTATTATTTCGGATAAAACTATTTTAATAATATTTAATTTAGAGCATTGTTAATTCTATTATTATTTTATCAAATTCTATTATTTTTTTTATTAGAATTATCATTATTATTAAGTGTTATTTTATGTGAGTTTAATTTGCATATGTGTGTGTTTTTATATATATATATTGAGTGGTTGAGATTGATTTATGGTAAAGTATTATTATTATATTATAAAGTATTATTATATTATATTATATAGTTTATTATTAATATATATACATATCCAAACAAAACAACACATACATAAACATATACATACATGCATGCATACCCATATACTAAAACATCACACACACAACATAACACACAAAAAAAAAAAAAAAAAGATAACATGATGGACCAAAAAAAAAAAGGAGAAGAAGCAAGAAACCTTAGAAACTCACAGCAGCTCTCCCTGCACCATCCCATTCTCTACCTATCATTGTGCCTCCATCGCTTCCAGTCACCATTTTCTTCGATTCCGATGTCTTTCTCTTCCTCTTGCACCGTTGAGCACTAATCCAAGCTTAATTTAAGCTTCAATTTCCATTTGATTGAGTTTTTGTTGATTTTTGTTTAGGGAGTTTTAGGGTTTCAATTTTTTTTAGCTTGATCTAGCTTGAATCTTGCAAACACCCTTTACAAATGTGATTCCTAATAACTCAATCTACCTCTATGAATTTTTGTATGATTTTTGGAATTTATTTTGATTTTTTATGAATTTTTTAATATTTTATTATTATTTTATTAATTTCATAAATTAATTTATTAAATTATAAAATTGGTTGATTTAGTGATATTATATATTGTTATTAATTTTAGTGTTGAGAAATTAATTTTTGAGAATATTATATAATTTTTATGAATTTTTATAGTTTATGTCAAAATTGAATAATTAGGTTAGAGTTAGATTTTTGTTGAAATAATGGTTTAAATATGTGTTTTAGTTAATATTAATAATATATAAGTTGAGAAATAATTTTTATGCATTTGTATAATTTTTACAGAATTTTTGAGTAATAATAGTATATTATGTATATTTTTGTATTATAGGGGTAAATACATAATTTTGTGCTAATTATAGCTAAATAATATATTTTAGTTGGTTTTAATAATATTAAGGAATTAAAAGGATTTTTACAAATTATTTACTATTTTTAACTAATTAATACTAATTTTTAAAAATTATTTTCAAATAATATATTATATATTATTTTGGTACTAAAATGGGTTTTAAACTAATTTTATTATATAATTAAACCATTTAAGTAATTATATGTAAATTTTATTAATTAGAATTAAGTTATGTTATTTGGTTGGTTTGTGAACTCAGTCAAGCTAAATGTTGTATTGGAGAGTTGTAACGACCTATATTTTTTAAATTATTTTATTTTAAAATGGAATATACAGTATTAATAAAATTTAAAGTCAAATTTGATTATTTTATTTTTATTTTACTATTTTACGATTAATTATTATTATTCTACGTTTAAATAAATTTCCTACGTAAAATAATATTTTGGGTCGTTTGATTTGCAAGATTATTTTAGTATTTTTATTCTATTATTGTTTTATTAGTTTTTCTAATTATTTTATTGATAAATTTTTTTATTAATTTTATTATTATTTTATGTGTGTGTAATATATATATTATTGTGTGTATAATGCATGTGTGGTGTAGATTTGAAGTTACCTATTATTATATTATAAAATAAAGCTTTATTTAATTATAATATAAAGTATTATACCTATAATATTATATAAACACACACACATATATGCATGCATTAAACTCTAACACTGCAAAAGAATAGAAACGTAGACCAAAATATTGAAGCAAGAAACCAAACATAGAAACTTACCAAAACAACGTCCCCTACTATTCATCATCTTCATCCCTCCACTGCCATCCTATTCTGTGATCCTCAAAGTGCCTTCCCCCTCCTCTGGCCAGTCACCACCTTTCTCTCTGGCCTTCCCACCGTCACCTGCACATTGGAAGCTCGTCGGCGTTGCCTATTTTTAAAGGAAGCTGATTCTCCATTGTTTTCGGCCACCCTCCATTTTCAGTTGCCGTTCTTCTCACCACTGGTCTCTTTCTCTTCCTTGGGACATCGAAGAGTGTAAATCCAAGCTTCTTTTTTATTGATATCACGTTTTGTAGGGTGGTGTGTGATTCATAGATTATAGGCATTAGGGTTTCGAATTTTTTTTTAGGGTGTTAATGGTTGATTCATGAAAAATTCCTTTACAAATGTTTATTATACTAGCTTAATCTACCTCTATGAATTTTTGTGTGATTTTTGAAATTTATTTTGATTTTTGTGAATTTTTGAATATTTTATTATTATTTTATTAATTTTTCGTAAATTAATTATTAAAATTATAAATTTTTGATTTTGGGTGTTATTATTAATTGTTAATAATTTAGTGTTGAGAAATTAATTTTTGAGAATATTATATAATTTTTATGAATTTTTATAGTTTATGTCAATTTTGAAAAATTAGGTTAAATATATATTTTGGTAGAAATTATTGGTTAATTATATGTTTGTGTTGATATTAATGACATATATATTGAGAAAATAATTTTTATGTATTTATAGAATTTTTAAAGAATTTTTTAGCAATATTTGTATATAATGTGTATTTTTGTATATTAAGGTTAATTGTGTAATTTTGTGATAATTTTAGTTAAGTATTATGTTTAATTGATTTTAATATTATTTGAGGTACTAAAATTATTTTTACAAATTATTTACTATTTTTCACTAATTAATACTAATTTTTAAAAATTATTTTCAAATAATATATTATAAACTATTTTGGTTATAAAATGAATTTTTAGTAAGTTTTAATATGTATTTAGACTAATTACGTTATTTGGATTTATAAAATGAATTTTTATTAATATTTGTGTAATTATTGGAAAAATGGATTTTTAATAATATTATATTATTATTTAGGGTTATTAAGTAATTATTGGAAAAATAATTATTTTTAGTGTTTTAATGTTAAATGTGCTATATTTGAGATTTTTTATGGTATTTATTGATTTTAATATATTTTATTATATTATTTGAATTTTGGTGAATTGTGGACCTCGATTGGGGAATTTTATAGTTTTGGATCCCAACCAAGGGTTGTATAAATTTTTATATTCGAAGTGTTTTTTCTTGTAGGACCGGCTCTACTTTTTAGTAGAGAGATGTCCATTTTACAAAGAAAGTTCTGCCGAATTTTTGATAGAATTCTCATAAAATATGACATAGGGTCAATTCTGTATCTTTCTGTATTTAGTAATCCTAGATCTAGTCTCAAGAAGTTAAGTTAGAAATTCACTCTGATTTCTTTGTGATTATTTTTATTGTTTAGTTGCACTAAGACCGAGGTCTAACGGATCAGGCCCGTCGAACCAATCTCGAGGAGCGCATCCCTATGAGTTGTTATTCTATATACATTGCACTTAGGTTGCATGTTTTAGAAATACATGTTTTAAATGAATAATTATGCATAATTGTTTTTATTAAATGCTTGAGTATATTTTAGGTATATTTTTAGTATATTCTTGGTATATTTTGAAATAAATGCATGTTTTACTTTGATTTATACCTAAATTATTTTTAAGCATATTGTTGGTTTATTTTCAGTATATTTCATGATTTATTTAAATTTATTTTATATATATATACTTGAAATATACTTAGTTTATTTTATATATATTTCTGGAATATATATGGTTTATTTGATTATTATGAATGATATTATGCATTATTTGTTTACTTGAATGTATGTTTTATTTTGAATGAAGGATATCGATAGAACGTGTTTCCTAATAGGTAGTACTAGGACCAAGTACGTACCAGTGCAATAGATCGTAGGGTTAAATTACTAACTTATTTGAGGAAATATGACATGATTGATATGATTGAGATTGATGTGATTGAGGGTGTGATTGCTGGAGCTCAGTTTACCAAGTTTCTCGGCACCAATCATACTGACAGTCAGACTGTTAGAACTCAATTGACTTAGTGTCTCAGGGCCAGTCTACTGTCCAGATGGCTTAAGAAAATTTATTTGGAATTAAGTGAGCCAGTATGGCTATAGTGATTTTTATTGTTATTTGAGGTTGCGATCATTTAGGGTTCTATTTGATCCTTCAAAACTTATATTTTTCAGTATCATGAAATAAAGTGATTTTCAGCATCTATGTGTACATGCTTGTATATATATTTATTATATACATATGATTGTTTGCATTTGACATGTAGTAATGCATGTATATATATTATAACAATTCACTTAGTAAGGTCTGACTCCCATCAGTTGATATTTTTATAGGAGTCTTTTTCTTCAGACCTCAGCAGTAAACCTATCCGTCAGATTTCTTTCACCCCGGCTCTATTATGTAAATCTTCTACCTAGTTTTATATTGTATTCTCGAAACTGTAGTAGTTGTATTTGTATCAGTTGTGGGTTGTATTTATATTTACTGGTGGTGATTTTAATTCAGAGGTTATTCTCTGAATAGTGTATTAAAATATTTTATTTTATGATATGAGGAGATTATTTTATTATATGGATTTAAGATTTAAATTTTGATGTATATTTATTTATTTATTTATTTCTTGCATTTTTTTTAGCCTTTCTATGGGTTCCGGATTTGAAAGAACTCTCGTCCCTTAGCGCCGGTCATAGCCCCCGGTTTGGGTCATGACAACAGCCGACCTGAGTATGGTTGATTGTGGATGTTAGAAGTGTGTTTTTCTATGCAAGAATAGCTCTACCTACGGTAGAGAGATGTCCATTTTACAAGGGAGACTCTACCAAAATTTTGGTAGATTTTCTCGTAAAATGTGACATCTTTCATAATTTTCTAGTATAAATTAGGGTATTCTAATCTCTCAAGTCATTCTAGAGTCTCGTAAATTTTATAAATTTCCCTTCTTATTCTATAAGTATGATTTTAAAAATGAATATGCTATTTTTAGAGAGTACCGGAGCGGCAACTTCTGGATCGAGGCAGATGCGTGGTCGTCAGCCATCTCGCTCATCCTGTAAGTTAAAAAATTGACCTGTGTGTATGTTTTCTTTAAATTGCGTGCGCTCATATTTTTAGTATTATTTACATTATCGATTGGAAGTAAATACTGCTATCGAGAATTTTATTTATTTATTTATTTAAAAACTAGTTTTGAGAAATTTTGGTAGAACATGCTACTTAGTGAGTTTCACCAGGACCATGTGCACATGGTGGAGATTGAGAGATCGATCCAAAATATGTATGACTTGTGGTTATAAACTGGGATGGGTGCCTCGTTGGAAGCCTCTACTCTCGGGGACTGCTAGTGATATGGAAAGTTAATAATGGACTGGGATTAGTGCCTCGGTAGATGCCTTAGCTCTCGGGGACTGCTAGTGCCATGTGCTTGGATTAAGTGGATGATTGTGGCTTAGTGCCTCTGTAGACGGCAAGGTTTAGCACGCGTCCAAGATTTTAGCAACCGCGACACTATTTAGGCTTAGGGCCTTAGAAAACACACTAACCACTATCACAAAGACATGGCGTGGAGATGAGGAGTCACCACCCAGGGTAATAATTGGGACAATTTGATTAGTGGTACTCGATTCTCTAAAAGAAAATTAGCACTACAACCAAGAGATTCTAGATACGGAATACTAACTTCTCATAATCTCATGTTCATTTAGAATAATTTTATAAATAATTATTTCATCCTCTAATTACACGCAATTTTATTAAACCCTAATTAACATCCATCTACCCAAAAAGGCAACAAGTCAATAAAATTACAAGTAAAAAATGCACTAAAGATCGTGTTGTCCCTAAGTCTAAACTATGTTAATTTTATTAAAAAGTTAGCTAAATCTATATTTTATTTACAAATGAAATGGAATAAAAGTGGGCCTACATTTTTATTAATTAGTGAGCCTAAATCTATTTTTTAGTCTTTCTAAGATATGGCTTAAGTTTATTCAATTTAAAAAAATTAAATTAGTGGGACTAAGTCTAACTTGATTTTATTTTAAGTGAAATGTGGGCCTAGGTCTATTTATTTTAAAAGAAATAAATTTAAGTGGACTGAGCTAAGTCTAGACAAGTTGTAATTAATTAAGTGGGTCTAAAATCTAATTAACCTAATGGGCCTATCTTGATTTTAATGATTTAAAATCCTAAACCATTTTTAAGCCTATTTATTTAGTGGGTTAAACCTAAACGTGGGCTTGGGGCCTAAAAGCATAAAAACATAAAAAAAAAAAAAAAAAAAAACAAGCCCAAAATAAATAAAACACAAAAAATAGAACAAACAAACATTACAGTGATTTTCTAAAAAAAAAACCCTAAATTAATTACATGCAAACCCTAATTTAAGCTACTACCATCATTGATTTTAATTGATTTTTTACCCAATTGAACCTAATTACTAATCAATTTTAAAATACAGAAATTTAAGTCTTTCATTATTCCCACTACTGGGGCTATTACAAATTACGTATAAAATTAAAATTAAATAATTATACACCCAAAAATTAAAATAAACTACATAGGATACCAAAATGCAGAACAAAAATAAAAATCCTAAGAACTATTATTAAAACAGTACAGGTTCATCCATGGCATTCTATGGGTCTTCTGTTTAATTAAACACAGGTCGTATCCTCCTCCTTAATCCACATATGGACATCAAAATAGAAAAAAAAAAGCAATCAAATTATTAGTGAAATTAAATAATAAAACAATTAACAAAATGAATAAAAAAATCATAAAAAAGAAGAAAGAAAAAAAATCAATGTTATGCATATGCCCTTTTTCGGCCCCTCAGATTAGGATTTTCACCGTAGAAATCAACTCAGTGTTGATTTGATTATGGACTGAGACTAAAAATCGATGTATCGTCTTCCTCAAATGAACTGTAAAAATTAGGGTTTTTTAAACAACAGAAGAAATCAAAGCTTTTTTTCCATCTGTAAAAAATCCTTTCGCCCCTCTCTAGCCAAAAAACCTCTAGCCAAAAAAACCTCCTCACAGCATGCATGCAGACTCTGCTTTTAAATGCAGACTCTGCTTTTACATGCAGACTCTGCTTTTATATATATAAACTTTTAATTACTAAAAAACCCCTGAAAAAAAGACTTATTCGCAATCAAATCCTAAAAAATTTTGCAATTTAGTCCCTAAAGTCCAGAAAATCAACAACCAAATTCAATTTTTTGAATAAATTTCATCATTGGGGCTTACGTCGCAATTGTGCACAATTGCATCCTAAAATTAGGTGCTTACAGTTACCCCCCTTTGTCACTGTTTGTTTGACAAATTGCGGAAAAGCAATAGAAGCACACAATTTCGAAAGAAAGAAGTTAGGATGCTTGTTTGTATCCTAAGTGATGGATTGATGCTCAAATTATTGAGCAAGGTGTAGTAGTTGATAAGTCGTGCTATATTTCCTATGGAACATCTAGTGGACTTTATGCAAATGTGTTTCGCTATATTCCCTATGGGACGTTTAGCGATGATAAGTTGAAAACTTGCTATAGTTCCTATGGAACGTTTAGCAATGATGAATTTCGTTATATTCCCTGTGGGACATCTAACGATGTACACTATATTCCCTAAGGGACGTCTAGTGTAGATGAATTGAAATGAATTACATCATATTCGTCATATGATGCCAATTATACTCGGTCGTATAATCAATTGAGGATACATTGCACTCATTCGTACAATACCGACTACACTCGGTAGTATAGTCTTGAATTGAAAAAATTACATCATACTCGGTCGTATGATGTTGATTATACTCGGTCATATAATCGATTGAGGATACATTGCACTCAGTCGTACAATACCGACTACACTCAGTCGTATAGTCTTGAATTAAAATATCATTATATTCCCTGTGGGACGTCTAACGATGCACACTATATTCCCTATGGGACGTCTAGTGTAATTGAATTGAAAACTTGCTATAGTTCCTATGGAACGTCTAGGAATAAGGAATTTGAAAATTTATGTCATAACTACTATGTAGTACATAACATAATGATTTGAAATTCATATCATAGCTACTGTGCAGCCTATGAAACTTTTGATTGAAATCATGCACGTAAAATGCAAAAAATGAGTTATGTAATCTTGTTCTGTATTTTGTATTTGACAAAAAATTCAGAATCACAAATTGATTATGCAGTCTTAATAATTCAATGAATTATTAATTTAATGAATGTCATGATTTAATTAGGAATGTATTCCTAATCCGAATGCAATAATGGACTAAATTGCAAGAAAGAAAAAATAGATAAAAAGCAAGTAAATTGAAAGGGTTAAAATGGATATTCTCCATTTTATAGTTTCTTTCTCTTTTGTCGATCACTTCACTTCTCTTCTTATTCTTTTCTTCTTCTTTCTTTTTTTTCCAATTGATCTTGATTTTCTTTTCTTGATTTCTTCACCATTTGTTGTCCGATTTGTAATCCGTCTAATCTTATAGCCTCCTCATCACACAGACAACATGAGGGAGCTGAGACTTCAAAATGTCAGAGGATTCTGCCTATTTGTTTTCTACAGAATAATCTGGGACTTCGAGAAGACTCAACTATCTTTCCATTAACTCATTTACATACCCACAGGTGTAAAGATGTGGGTAATGAGGTAACTTTTCTTGCTTCTATTTATTTCTGCAAAAATATTACCTGTATAATCAGTAATTAGAGTTAGTTGTAGAGTAGAAATTGACATTGACATGTATATTAGTCAAAATTTAATATGAAAATGCATGATAAATTGAAATTAACTCTGAAAATATGAAATTTGACTCCCGGGTTGTCAGAATGGAGGATCGGATGTCTGGAATTCCGGTTGGAATTCCAGATTTTTTATCAACCGAGTTAATGCCGATCGGCATAGTAAATTGTTGATCAAAAAAAAATTTTAAAGGCAATAAATTAATTAACAAATCAAATCCTTCAATTTAAATTCTTTGATTAATTAATTAATTTTTAATTAATTAATTATTATTTTCTTTTCTGAAATTGAAATAGCGTCCGATGAAGTTCACAGGCTATTTCAATCTAGCCCGAGAATTGTTTCATGGACTGCTAGAGCAGGAGACACATCTGATTTAGGCTTCAAGATTTAGGCATTTCATCACTACACTTCTGACTATTCGAGGCCATTCTGATCATTATTCTTTATTTGCTTTGATCGAGTGATGGATGGATACTACCCACACTTTTCATACTCGTGTAGGTGAGTTAACCATTTCACCTATGAGCTTCTCTGCTATCACCGAGATTGCCTTTAGAGGATCCCTAGTTCCATTTGACATCAACTATTACAATCTTCCAGATCATGCATGGAATCAGTACATGAGAGATTTGATCGGGTTCGCCCTAGCATGGAAGAATCGAAAGAATGTTCTTCTTTCATCATTAGTTGATGGATTTAGATGCCTTCCTACTTCGACTCCTAGTCAGATTATTCATAAGGCGAGGTGTTTCCTCTTAATATTATTAGGCACGACCCTCTTTTGTGAGACCGGTCATGAGGTCAGTATCGCTCTGTTAGGTCCTCTTCATGACTTGGATCGAGTTGTCACATTAGATTGGGGATCGACTACACTCACTTATATTTATAACAGACTAGACACTGTCTATAGAGGTGCTGTCATGATGTGTTGCTTTTTGCATGTCTTGCATGTATGTTCTCCTTCATTTGATCTCTATGGTTTTGCTCTTTTTTGTCTTTTTTTTGATATGTTCTCTTTTTTCTAGATCTGGAGCATAGAGATCAGGCTGATTCGAGGCTTTAACGCTATCAGTTCTGATAGGACCTTTCCTCTGATGATGAGATGGGGTTCTTCTTGCCCTGCTAGCAACAAGAACTCTTTGCAGATGTACCGTGATCAGTTGAACACTGTCGAGTGGCACCTGGTAAGGAAAAAGAAAATAAAATAATTAGTATGTTACAATTTAATAGAGATTAGACTTAATTTATATAAATTGTAGATAAACTCTGATTGGTTGGAATGTGCTGAAGACATCCAGCAATATGATTTTATGGCGGCTACAGCCCGCTTAGAGCCTATAAGGATCTTGCTCTCTGGTTATGGCTGTCTAATGTGGTATCTAGGAGAGCGAGTGTATCACTGGTCTGCTGGCCCTTCTCGATGTCACATTCCATCTGATGTCCCCTCTTCTATGCTCTGCAGCTCACATCTTATAGGTTCAGAGATGATAGATGCACTACAGGGATACGCTGCCTCAGATTTCCTTGAGCGTTCTCAACATTATCAACAGTTTATCCATGAGAGCCTCCTGGAGCATGTTCCTATTGACGATGATGAGGTAATTTCTCATTATTTCAGCTTCTATTTCTAGAACCTATAACTCACTCCTTCTCTTTACAGTTTGAGGAGGTTCGATCTCTTGTTGATGCTGATGAGGAGACTAAGATTGCTCCATAGATTGAGATTACTCCAGATATTGAGAGCCCTGAGCCCAGACCTAATCCTATTCATCATGCTCAGCACATTGGGTCTAGTCGCGATAGGGCCTTTATCGGTGCTACGCTTGGTAATGTCTCTCTTCCAGACAAGTCTATGTTCTACTGGGCTCACACTGTTCAGGCTCCAGTTGAGCAGCAAATGCAGTTTAGTGATGCTCAACTTCCTAGCTTTTATCCACCAGATGCTTCTCATGTGAGTCTATTTACTTTATTTCTTATATAAACCTATACACTTGACATTGATATTAACAAAATTTTACAAAATGGATTCCCCAGACATAGGCAGAGTATTTATATGGACTTGCCTTATCTCAGAGATTATTTACGATGCAGGTTATAGACAGTTGGTGGGTAAGAGCCCTTACTGAGACAATGCAAATGTATGCATGTTATGCATGTAATGCATATGATATAGTGTTTTCTATGTATGCAGAGCTATTCCAACAATTTACAGCGGGAGAATGAGATACTTCGTCGGCAACTTGCAGACTTGGGCTTTGATCCGTATAGTGTTGGGACTTCATCTGCTAGATTTCTAGACACTCATCATCCTAATGACCCTACCAAAGGATGGAGCCCATGGCCTGATACTAGAGCACGAGATGAGTAATTTAGAGTTTCTGTATTCCTGACTTTCTGTGTGCCTGTGTCTGACTGCTTTCTATTGTACTGCTATTTTTATTCATGTACTGTCTCAAACACTGTTAGATTGAACTGAAACAATGTTTGCACCTTAATGGATTTTTTTTAAAAAACTAATTAAAAAAATAGTTAATGAACATTATCTTTTTTAATTAATTATCCATTTATCTTAATCCTTTTTCAAGATAGATAATATTGGATAGATAAACAAATAAAAGAATGGATTATCTTCCTAATTATCTATTTATCCTAATCCTTCTCAGATTCTATCACTTTATCCACATCTTTCTTTGCTAGCAGAATCCTTTTCCCACATGAACTCATCTTCTTTCCCTATATAAGACAATAAAAGGGGCATTTTCCTTCATTCTCTATATCCTCATCATGACTCAAGCATCTCTTCAAATAATGAAGAAATTTATTAAAACTCTCACTGGTGATGATTGGAATAAGCTTTAACCTTTCCACATTAAATCCTTAAAATCTCTTCAACATCTGACTATCGATAACACTCTCTTACATGCTACTTCTACCTTCTAAGATGTTAAGGACCATGTATTCATATTTAATGGGCAAGAGCTCTGTCCAATGATTGAAGAGTTTGCTGCTATTTTGGGATGCACATTAAACTCGACTGCTATGATAGCCCTTCCTGATTTGGAGATGCAATTTCCTAGCAAATTGGTTACATTCTTTGATTTGCCCCCAATTGATATTTACATGTATACGCATAACCCTGGAACCATCAATCTTTCTTCTCTGATCATCATCTGTGGGACTCAGGACAAGAACACTGCTTCTTGGACTAAAACAGTTGCTTTCTGCTTATATGCTCAATTTTTGCTAGTTTCTCACCATGGTGGTGCCGATACATGCATTGTCAGTATTTTAGAACAAGTAGAGCTTGGAACTAATCCTATGCCAGTTATCCTTACTGAGACCATCATTAGGCCTGACAGTTTCAAGACTCATAACCGTTTCTCAGGTAGTTTACTTCTTCTTCAAGTGTGCAACCAAAACTTTTATTTTATATATATATAATATTTTTTTGCCCTAATTTTTGCCTAAGCCACCCTTTCAGGTTTTCAGCTTAGTGGGCTTTTATTTTATTATTCTTATATCATTTTTTTTAAGATTTGGTTACAGGAAAAGCTGAGTTTTCTTAATGTACCTCTCAACCCTTTAACTTATCAACCTCATTAGCTACAATCTCGTCCTTTGAGAATGAAGGACAAATGTTCTATGGACCAATGGGTTGACTAGTTGAAGAAGATTCTAGATGCTGAGATTACATGGGTCTACCCTTGGTGGAGAATGAAGTTCATGACTATTGAGCTGTATGAGCACTATGTTCCTATTCCCGGGTTGCACTTCTCTACCTTTTTTACCCCTTTTTTCCTTTATCGTCAATATGGTCGCCCTCAGTTCATCGTTACTGTTCTGACTGACTTTGAAGGCTATCCTTTGAGATAAGATTCTTTAGATAAGATTAAGAGCTTATGGCCTTGTAAAGCCCTTGAACGGAACATACACTTGGATGCTGATGTTACTACTGATGATGATTACAAAAATTGGGTTGTTATCCAAAAGACAGAACCACCAGAATTTGCTACGTACAAGAGAACTCAAGCTTTGTATGATGGGTCACAAAGGAAGAAACAAAGACATCACTAGATAGAATGGTCTCATAGAGCTAGTTTTAGGCTTTCTTATGTTTTGTTATCCCTTCAAGTACTTATGCTTTATAATAAAGAAGGATATGCAAAGTTTAACAAAACTTCAATTTTAATTTCATTCATTAATTAGGGCCAAAATGAGTACATTTAATACACCACATGACATAACTCCTGTTATCAGCTAGTCCTCACAGATTTTCTAACTGAATATTTTTCGCTCACACTTTATTTCCCTAATTTTTGCCTGACTAGCCCTTTACGTTTTTTCTAATCAGCGGGACCATTATTTTTATTTCTTTCCCTAACTTTTTCATGTCAGCCCTTTGTGGGTTTTCTGAACAGCGAGAAAGTCGTAACTTTTGCCTGACTAGCCTTTTCAGGTTTTCTAGCCAGCGGACTTTATTTTCTTTATTCTACTTTTATTCATATTTTTTACAAGTAGTACTTCTTGAGGTGATCCAGATTAACAGGTTCCATAAACTCATTCCCTTCAAGATTTGATATCTTAGCAGCTCCTTTAGGTAAGACCAATTTGACCAAGTACGGTCCTTCCTAATTCGATCTAAATTTACCTCTCGGATCGAACACCAGGGCTCTAGATTGTTTTAGTACCATATCTCCAGCTTTGATCTTCCTAGGCTTAACCTTCTTGTTGAATGCCCTTGCTATCCTTCTCTGGTATATTTGAGTGTGAAATAAAGCATCCATCCTTTTCTCATCTAGAGATACTAGATGATTATATCTTTTCTATGCCCATTCATTCGTAATTACTTTAGCTTCCATGACTACTCTCAAAGATTTAATCTCAGTTTCTATGGGTAGAACTGCTTCATAACCATATACCAATGAGAACAGTGTTTGGCCTGTGGCAGTTCGAGCTGTAGTCCTATATCCCCATAAGGCAAAAGGAAGATATTCAGACCAATCCTTGTAGGTTTTAACCATCTTAGAAAGGATTTTCTTGACATTTTTATTAGCCGCTTCCACTGCTCCATTAGCTTGAGGGCGATAAGGTGAGGATTTATGGTGCTCAATCCCATACTTTTGTAACAACTCTGCTATTTTTTCTTGAAATTGAACCCCATTATCTGTCACAACATGATGTGGGACCCTATATCTGCAAATAAGGCTCTTCTCGATGAACCGTGCCATCTGTTTTGCTTTCAGAGTATTGAAAGATTCTGCCTCTACCCATCTCAAAAAATAATCAATTACCACCACTATGTATTTATGCCCATTTGATGCTGTCGGTCTTATTTCTCCTATGATATCAATTCCCCATACTGCAAAGGGCCAAGGGGATGATAAACTATTCAGCACTGTTGGAGGCATGTGGCTAAGATTCATGTGGATCTGACACTGATGGCATTATCTTACTGTCTTGATACAATCCTTTTCCATAGTCATCCAGTAATACCCTTGTCTGAGTATCTTCTTTGCTAGAATCAAATCGTTCATATGAGAACCATAAGCCCCTGCATGAATCTCTTGCATTACCTCTTCAACTTCATCCTTTTTGAGACACCTGAGCTGCATCCCGTTTGGCATTCTTTTGTATAATACCCCATCATGACTTGCATAATTACGTGCAAGAACATGAAGAGCATATCTTTCTTTTGAGGTCACTTCATCTGGATAAATTCCCTTTTCAATGAACCTCTTGACATTATAAAACCAAGGCTTTTCTTTGGGCCCCATTTGAACAATCATAATCTGCTCACCCCCATAACACGGTGCTTTAGATTTCATGATCACTAAAGGTTTCATGGCCAACCTAGTTGCACCATCCCACATTGAAGAAAGTGTTGCAAGTGCATCCGCCATCTGATTGTCGTCTTTAGATAGATGGATAAAGAGACATTTGATGAAATTTTTCATTAAGGCTTTCAAATAGTAGATATAAGGCTTCAGCTTTTCCTCTTTTACCTCTCATTCTTCATTAGCCTAATTGATGACTAGCATTGAATCTCCATAAACCAACAAATCTTTCGCTCCAGCTACCACAGTTGCCTCAATCCCACAGATACATGCTTCATACTCGGCCATATTGTTTGTGACCTTGAAATCCAGTTTCTTTGCCATTAGTATGGTTTCCCCTTTTGGTGTAACAATAATCACTCCAAATCCAACTCCTTTATTGTTTACAGCTCCGTCAAAAAAAGTTTCTCGATGCTCTACTACTACTAAATTCTCATCTGGAAACTCTAAATTCCACTGCTCTTCACCTTTGATCGCATTCTAAGCTAAGAATTCTGCTACTACTCTTCCCTTGATTACCATTGTAGTAATGTACTCTATATCAAATTCAGTTAAGAGTACCAATCATCAAGACATTTTTCCAGTTAAAGCCGATGCTTGAAACAAATACCTTAGAGGGTCTATTCTTGAACAGCTTGAACCTTGTAAGATTGAAAATAATGCCTCAATTTTCTCGCAGCCCAAATCATGATCAAACATATATTTTCTACTAAATCATATTTTTCCTCGTACGGTAGAAACGTCTTGCTCAAGTAGTACACTGTGTGCTCTATTCCATTTGACCCTTCTTGTGCTAATATTGCCCTCATTGCATCCTCTTCTAAAGCCAAGTACAAAACCAATGGCTTACCCTGTCTAAGTGGTTTCAGAACAGGTGGATTAATAAGATACTCCTTGATCTTATCGAAAGCTTTCTAACAATCATCATTCCACTTAACCGGCTGATCTTTCCTTAAGAGCTTAAAGATAGGATCACAGATGTTAGTGAGTTTTACGATAAACCTACTAATATACTGCAACATACCAAGGAATCCTTTTACTTCTTTCTCTGTCTTTGGTGTCAGCATTTCCTGGATGGCTTTCACTTTATTCGGATCCACTTCAATTCCTCGGCTGCTCACTATATGCCCTAACAACTTCCCTAAAGTAACCCCAAAAATACACTTCTTCGGGTAGAGTCTCAAGTTATACCTCTCGATTCGAGCTAAGAACTTGTCTAAGGCTTTAAAGTTTCCTCCTCTCATCTCTAATTTAACCATCATGTCATCCATATACACTTCAACCTCCTTATGCATCATATCATGGAAAAGTGCAGTAGTGGCTCTTTGGTAAGTTGCACCTGCATTCTTCAGTCCAAAAGGCATCACCTTGTAATAATAGGTCCCCTATTCTGTGATGAAAGTTGTCTTAATCTTATCCATGACTGCCATTATGATCTGGTTGTACCCGAAAAATTCGTCCATAAAAGAATACATTGCACTTGCTGCAGCGCTATCCACTATTACATTAATGCGAGGTAACAAGAAGTCATCTTTTAGACAGGCTTTGTTCATATCCCTAAAATCTACACACATTCATACTTTGCCATCCTTCTTAGGAACAGGTACTATGTTTGCTATCCATTGAGGGTAGTCTACTACTTCTAGGAAGTTAGCCTATATTTGCTTTGCAATTTCCTCCCTTATCATTTCTATCCATTCTGGTCTTAATTTGCGCAATTTCTGTTTAACCGACTTGGTTTCTAGATGAGTCAGAATATGATGCTTTGCTATTTCTCTATCCAAACCTGGTATGTCTTCATAAGTCCAAGCGAATACTACCTTTCTTTTTGTTAATATTCTCTTAAAAATTTTTCTCTCTTCAGGAGTTACATCATGCGATATAGAAACGTTCTTTGGATTATCATTTGTGCCCATATTAAATGAATCAAATTGAATTGAATTAATGTTAAACATGCATGACTGATCAAAATTATAATGCACAGAACTATCAGGATGCACATCACACAAGTAAACAAAACCAGCATTCATATCATTGACCATAGGAAAAATAATAACTTCCTCCGCATAAAGACCGAACGTTATTACATCAGTTTCTTCATAAAAAAACATCAATGAAACTATCACTAATGACAACAGCTAAGTCTTAGGGTGGTTCCTCCTCAAGTGGCAGACATAGCAGCTCCTCAATAGCATCATCACCCATCCTTCTAGTTACTTTCTTCATGACTTCCTCTTTGTTGTTGGCCAGTAGGCCTTCCACAATGTGTTCCTTGAAGATCTCAAACCCAAGGACATCTTTTCCAGCCATATTAACAGATTTTTTTGGTGCCCAGATAATACTTGCCTTCCCCTAACTTGATGAAATTTTCACTTAGTGGTCCAATCCTTCCTAAGGGCTTATTTCTTTTTGCTTTCTCCTTGTTCTTTGCTCTTCTACTAGTCAATCCTGCCTCAATATATCCCAAACCCTTCGTATGGTCTTGGGTTTTAATGTTCAGGGGCTTAGGGTTTCCTTATTCATTCTTCCCGAGCCCCTATCTAGGTCAATAATTCATGTTTTCCATCATTTTTGCAACCCTGGGATCCATCTCATCAAATATTCTAGCAACTTGGAAACCAGGCAAAACACACACTTGCTCCTGTTTATCAAGTATGGCTGCCACAACTGTATTAGTTCCAGCTTCTATTGTCACGACATCTCCTTCATAAGGGAATTTTATTTTATGATGCACTGTTGAAGGTACTCCTCCCAGGGCATGAAACCACGGCCTTCCCAACAGCAAGGCATAGGTAACAGGGATGTCCAGTATAATAAATTCAACAGTCAACTCTACGGGCCCTATTTTGACCAAAGCCTGAAATGTTCCCTCCACATTCCTGGTACTGTCATCGTAAGCTCTAACTATGAGGTTTGAAGCCATCAAGTCATCTACTTTCAGACCCAGATTAGGCAAGATCTTTAGCGAGCATACATTTATAGCTGAACCATCATCCACCATCATAAAGTTTATTCTCTTCCCTTTTACTTCAGCTAGGATAAATAATGCCTTGTTATGATTTCTTCCCTACAAAGGCAAGTCATCATCTGAGAATGTTATTAGCCCATATTTCTTTTCTGTCACCTTTACTACCATAGCCTCAGGCGTAGCTACCGTTTTAATGCTCATGTTCTACAAAGCTTTAACCAGATCCCTTCTATGGCTGCCTGAATGCATAAGTAATTCCCAGATACTCACACTCGCTTTATCCTTCTTGAGTTGTTCCAGGATCAAATCCTCTTTCTATCCTTCCTCTACTTCTGCGTCTTCTATTTCTTCCTCCTCCTCAATCCACATACGGACATCAAAACAAAAAAAAAACAAAAAAGCAATCAAATTAGTAGTGAAATTAAATAATAAAACAATTAACGAAATGAATAAAAAAATCACAGAAGAGAAGAAAGAAAAAAAATGAATGTTATACATATGCCCTTTTTCGACCCCTCAGATTAGGATTTTCACCGTTGAAATCGACATAGTGTTGATTTGATTATGGACTGAGACTAAAAAAACCTCCAGCCAAAAAAACTCCTCACAGCACGCATACAGACTCTGCTTTTAAATGCAGAGTTTGCATGTACTGAACTTCCTCCAAAGGAGGAATAGACCTATCTGATCATATCAAATAGCGTTTGTTTTAATTTCAAAAAAATATCTTCTGCATTTCTTTTTTAAAAAACTTTATCAGATAAAAATTTGAATTTTTCAACCAATTAAAACATTGGAAAAATCAATAAAAATAAGTAAAAATATGCGAAAAAAATTAAAAAATGGAATTATTGTGCATCGGTATTGTGCAATGCTGACCGACATTATATAATGCCGAACGGCATTGTCTAATGTCGGTCAGCATTACACTAATGTCGATCCTATATATATATATATCCTTCATTAATAAATATAAAACATACATTCACAAATAAATGATGCATGAATTTAAATAAAATAACAATATAAACCATATATATACTAGAAATATACCAAAAATAAACCAGGTATATTTCGAGTATATATATGTCAAATGAATCCAATCAAATTATAAATAAGCTAGAAATATATTTAAAAACATTTTAAATATAATTTATTAACAAAACATGCATATAATTTAATATATACCAAAAATATATACTTAAATACAAATCACATTATTTATGCATTTTAATCAAAATAAAACATATATTTCTAAATCATGCACCCTAAGCATATATATATAAAATAGTAACTCACCCTAATGCGCTCCACGAGATGAGTCCGACGGGCCTGGTCCACTGGGCCTCAGTCTTGACGCAACTAGACAAACAATAAATAATAGACATCATAATAAACCTAACAGAAAATCCTAGAATTCGATCTAGAGTATTAAACACAGAATCGAGATTAGGGTCCGACCGGAGATCACGTTTTACGAGAATTTTACCGAAAATCCGGCAGAACCTCCCCTGTAAAATGGACATCTCTCTACTCAAAGAGTAGAGCCAACCCTGCAAAGAAACACACTTCGAAAAATAAGCTCAACACACAACCAAAATCCCTCGATCGGACTCCAAACTACAGTCTACCGACTAGGGTCCACAAACACAGAATAAATTTCAGAAATACCAAAAATACCCTTATAATATAGAAATTCATTTTATAAGTAGAAATTACATAATTAACCTTTAAACACATTAAAAACCGATAAAAACTCATTTTATTAGAAAAACCGTATATTATATATATAATTGAAAATAATTCATGAAAAATAGTTTTAATTAGTTAAAAATACCAAATAATTTGTTGAAATCATTTTTATACCTTAAATAACTATTAAAACCAATTAAATTACATTTTTAGCCAATTTATGTAAAATTACCAAAATACCCCTATATATATAAATATACTATAATTACTTCAAAAATTCACCAAAAATAGTATAATTATCCAAAATTAATTTTCTCAACATATTTATCAATAATATTAATAATTAAACTCAATTAACCAATTAATTTCAATTAAAAACACAATTAACCCTAATTTCCCAAAATTACATAAACTTAAATAATTCAAAATAAATACATAGAAATTCATAAAAATTCCAAATAAATTCCTATAATTCATTTCAACACCTATAATTACCATAAAACACAATTTCATAATTTATTTAATTAATTTCCGAAAATTAGAAAATAATATTAAAATATTTAAAAATACCCAAAAATCAAAATAATCTCCAAAAATTCCAAAAAAATTCATACATGTAGATTAAGCTACTAGGATCAACATTTGTGAAGAGATTTTTCATGAATCAATCAATTAGAAGCTCAAAAAAAATCAAAAACCCTAATAGGCCGAAATTGAAAATTCGAAACCTAAGCAAATCAAGACCAATTCAGCTCAAACCAAAGATAGAATCACACTCACCAGAGCTCAAAGAGAAGAAAGAGACTGGCGGTGTCAAAAACGGTGGCCGGAATCGTGGTCGACGGCGAGGAGAGGAAGTTTCGGCCAAAATGGGGAAAATGGGGCTAGCCGGCACCGGAGAAGAAGCTTGGGGCGGCGGAGCAACTAGCTGGGGAAGGCGGAGCTGCTGGCGACACACCAATGGCAAGGGAACGACAGTTGCAGGCGGTGGTTGGTGATCGGGCACGGGAAGGAAGAAGAAGAAGAAGAAAAGAAAAGGAAAGGAAAAGAAAAGAAAAAGAAAAAGAAAAAAGAAAATAAATAAATAATAATAAAAAAAATAATTTTTAATAAAATAATTGAGAAAAATCACACACCACACATTATTATTTACAATTTAATAATAAATAAAATAATTAAATAACAATAAAATTAATAAATAATTAATAAAATATTAGCGTAATATTAAATCCTAATTAAATAAATAATTACACACATAGGCTTTATTTAGTATTTTAAAAATACGTATGAGTTCATGCAAGTCTGAAAATATATTTACAATAATTAATAATAAATTATTTACGTGAAAATTTCCCCGAAAATGCAAGTCTCAGGAAAATTTTATGTAAAGCACTGTAAATAATACACAATAATTAAAATAGGTTTTAAGTACATATCAACTCGTAAAATATCATAATATATATACAAAAATTATTAACACTGCATATCCCGATACCGTGTAAAAATATTTAAAAACACAGAATATTACAGTCTTCCCCCCTTACAAGAATTCGTCCCCGAATTCCAAAAAGAAAAGATTACAGGATTAGGAAGGAAAGAGATACGGGTAAGAAGCTCGCATCTCAGCTTCAGTCTCCCACGTATGCTCCTCAACTCTGTTGCTACGCCACAGAACCTTGACCATCGGAATCTGCTTCGATCGCAACTGTCGAGCTTGATAATCAACGATCGCCACAGGTTCTTCCACAAACGCCATATCTTCACTCACTTCTACACTGTCAGGCTGCAACACGTGTGAAGGGTCTGAGATATACTTCCTCAACATCGAGATATGAAATACTGGATGCACCTATGACATACTCGGAGGCAAATCCAACCGATATGCAACAGTGCCAACTCTCTCCAGAATCTCAAACGGTCCAATATATCTTGGTGCTAACTTACCCTTCCTGCCAAATCTCATCACACTCTTCATCGGAGATACTTTCAGAAAAATGAAATCTCCAACCTGAAACTCCACATCTCTGCGCCTAGGATCTGCATAACTCTTCTGTCTGCTAACTGCGGTCTCTAATCTTCGCTTAATCATGGTGACTTTCTCTGCAGCATCCTGAACCATCTCAGGTCCAGTCAAACCTCTCTCACCAATCTCATCCCAACTCAACGGGGATCTACACTTCCTTCCATACAACGCCTCGTACGGTGCCATGCCAATACTGTTATGGTAGCTGTTATTATATGCAAACTCAACAAGTGGCAAATGATCATCCCAGCTACCTCCCAAATCCAAGACACACATCCTCAACATATCTTCCAGTGTCTGGATCGTCCTCTCAGACTGACCATCTGTCTGAGGATGAAAAGCAGTACTGAAATCTAACCCAGTGCCCATCGCTTCCTGCAACTTCTGCCAAAAACGAGAAGTAAACACTGAACCTCTATCTGACACAATGGACACAGGTACTCCATGAAGGCATACAATATGCTTCACGTACAACTTCGCCAATCTAGCTACATAATATGTGGCTTTCACAGGCAAGAAATGTGCAGACTTCGTCAATATATCTACAATCACCCAGATGGAATCGTATCCATCCTTCGAACGAGGTAAACCGACCACAAAATCCATAGCTATCCTTTCCCACTTCCACTCGGGAATAGGAAGAGGCTGAAGCTTCCCAGAAGGCTTCTGATGTTCGGCTTTCACTTGCTGACACGTTAAGCACTTCGCAACATAATCAGCGACATCTTTCTTCAATCCGTCCCACCAGTATAAATCTCTGATACTGTGGTACATCTTAGTAACACCCGGATGAACGTTGTAGGCTGTAGAATGTGCTTCCTCTAAAATCTCCTCTCTCAAATCATCCACATCAGGAACACATAATCTACCACTGATCCACAACACACCGTCATCATCGAGTGTGAAATCAGTGAACTTCCCGGCTCTAACATTCTCTGCAAGTTCTTCTAGAATAGGATCTCGGCTCTGAGCTACTTTAATCCTATCCCTCAGTACAGATCATACTTTAAACTGAGCTAGCAGTCCACCTGATCTACTAAGCTTCATCATCAGACCTTGATCCACCAACAAATGCAACTCCTGGATCAATGGTCTCCTCTCAACATCGATGTGAGCAAGACTACCTGAGGACTTCCTACTCAAGGCATCTGCTACTACATTAGCTTTACCCGGATGATATAAGATCTCGCAATCATAATCCTTCAACAATTCCAACCATCTCCTTTGCCTCAGATTCAAATCTCTCTGCTGAAAAATGTACTTAAGGCTCTTGTGATCAGTAAATATCTCACAAGTCACCCCGTACAGATAATGTCTCCAAATCTTCAAAGCAAAGATCACTGCAGCCATCTCAAGATCATGTGTAGGATAGTTCTGCTCATGCTTCTTCAACTGCCTCGAAGCATATGCTATCACCCTTCCATTCTGCATCAACACACAACCAAGACCAATTCTAGAGGCATCATAGTAAACTGTGAACTTATCCACACTATTAGGCAAAGCTAACACTGGCGCTATGGTCAACTTCTCCTTCAACAATTGGAAACTATTCTCACAAGCTTCTGACCACTCGAACCTAACATTCTTCTTAGTCAAGCGAGTCATAGGGGCTGCAATCCTGGAAAAATCCTGCACAAACCGCCTATAATACCCGGCTAAACCCAGAAAACTCCGAATCTTTATAACAGAAGTTGGTCTAGGCCACTCAGATACTGCTTCAATCTTCTGTGGATCAACCTTAATACCTTCTTTAGACACTACATGTCCAAGAAAAGAAACACTTTCCATCCAGAAATCACACTTCGAGAATTTAGCATAAAACTGATGATCTCTCAATGTCTGTAGTACAATCCTCAAGTGATATACATGCTCCTCTATACTCCTCGAATAAACCAGTATATCATCAATGAAGACTACCATAAACTGATCCACATACGGTCTGAATACCTTATTCATCAGGTCCATAAAAGCTACTGGTGCATTAGTCAAACCAAAAGACATCACCAGAAACTCATAATGGCCATATCTAGTGCGGAATGCCGTCTTAGGAATATCAGATTCACTGATATGCAGCTGATGATAACCCGACCTCAAGTCAACCTTAGAAAAGAACTGTGCTCCCTGTAGCTGGTCAAACAATTCATCAATCCTCGGGAGAGGATACTTGTTCTTCACTGTCACCTTATTCAGCTCTCTGTAGTCAATGCACAGTCTCAAGGTACCATCCTTCTTCTTCACAAACAGGACTGGTGCACCCCAAGGAGAAACACTAGGTCTGATGAAACCTTTATCCGATAACTCTTGCAACTGCTCCTTCAACTCTTTCAACTCTGCAGGAGCCATTCTATAGGGTGGCATAGATATAGGAGTAGTACCTGGAACCACATCTATACATAACTCAATCTCTCTATGAGGTGGTAAACCTGGCAACTCCTCGGGAAAAACATCAAGAAACTCACAAGCAACAGGAACATCTGTGAGTGACAACTTCTCCACTGAAATATCCCTAACTAATGCCAAATATCCCTGACATCCTTTCCTCAATAACTTTCTAGCCGTAATAGCATAAATAAGATTCTGAGGTGCGGAACTCCTATCACCCATAAACTTAAATTCTTCTTCATCAAGAATTCTGAAAGTCACCTCTTTATTCCGACAATCTACCACGGCATAGTGCTGAGATAACCAATCCATACCCATAATAACATCAAACTCCATCACATCCAACAGAATCAAATCAATGGGTAATTCTCTACCTCCCAAAAGAACTGGACAACCAGAAAGAACAATATCGGTGTCCAAGGAATCGCTCAGAGGAGTGGCAACAGACAAAGGAAAAGCCATCCTCGAAGCTTACCAATAAGACTTGGAAGCAAAAACGGGAGAGACAAACGAATGCGTGGCAGCCGGATCAAACAGAACCCATGCATCCAGGTAACAAACAAAAATAATACTTGCCACGACTGCATTAGATACCTGAGCATCCTGCTGAGTAAGGTAGAAGACTTTGGCCTGTCCTCGACCTCCCTGTTGACTGGTAAAAGCCTGGCCAACACCTCTAGCACCTCCTCTAGTACCTCTACCACGACTCTGTTATGGGACAAGTTGAGTGGAACTCCGATGCTGGGCTGGTGGTAACTGAAATGGCACGGGTGCAGCACTAGCAATCGACTGCTGTGGGAATCGCAGAATCTACGACTGCTGATACCCAAAATAAGGACACGATCTAGCAAAATGTCCTGTCTGCCCGCATCTGAAGCATGTCAGTGGTGTCAAATAACACGGTCCCTGACAGACTTTACCGCAAGTCTGACAAACACCGACCGCTGATCCAGAACTGCAACCACTGCTGCTGCTCGAAGTACCTGACCCAAATCTGAACGATCTACGCTGACCTCCACGGCCATGTCTACTGGTCCGATGCACTTGCTGCTGCTGTCTCTGACTCTGCTAAGTCAGACCTCGCTGCTAACTACTCGATCCAACATGAAAACTCAAATACGGAGTAGCCTGCAATCCACTCGACTGAACTCCCAGCTGGTAATAATCAGGCATCACTCCCTGCCTAACTAGCCTCAGCTCAATCTCCTTAGCTAACTCAATCACAGACTCGAGAGTAAGGCCTGTTGTAGGCATACCAGCAAAAGCTGAACCCAAACCAATAACGTAGGTAGTGACCGCAAAATACTGGTCTTGCATCAGATCCTCTGCATATCTACCCAAACGAAGAAACTCTCGGGTGTACTCCTCTACAGATCGATCTCCACGAGAAATACTAGTCAATCGAAGATGATAGCTCAAACGAAGAGGCTCTAGACAGAATCTCCTCATAAACTGCTCTCTGAACTGAGCCCAAGTCATCATCATCATATAAGGCTGGATCATCTGAATGAACCAATTTAAGGCTGGTCCCTCGACAGACAACTCGACGATCATGATCCGCTGGTACTCGGTATGAGCAGTCTGAGTCCTAATCTCAATCGCGTGCAGAAAATCTAACGGATCGAAAGTACCATCAAACGTAATCCTGCCAACTCGGGCATAGAACAAAGCTGCCTCAGGGTCAGACATACCCTACTGATAGGCAGGCTAAACAGGCTGAACAACTGGAGGAACAGGAACATCAAATTCAGGCTCAATAGGCTCCTCGTCCTGTAACTCTCTCTGCCTACGGCGACCTGCCGCTCCTCGAGGTCTACCTCTACCACGACCTCTACATCTAACTGGCTGCTCAGGAGGTAAAACCTCATCCTGAAAAGACTCATCATCCTCGACCTCAACGACCGGTGGAGCGACACGCACTCGCCTCCTCATACTGAAAAGACAAACAAAACAGACACGGAGGAAAAACGCTGAAAACTAAGCAAGGAATACTTATCAAGACATACTCGAACCTAATTCACTGCAGTAGTTCAACAAAAAACACAACTTGAAAACTAGGGCCACAACTCACAAAACTAAACCTTGACACAGAACTCCGCTCTGATACCAACTTTGTCACGACCCAAAACAGGGGCCATGACCATCGCTAGGGAATGGAAATTCTTTCGAATCCGAAACCCGTAGAAAGCCTAAAAATAAAATAAAACATGCAACAATAGTAGCAATATATAATGCAGCAGAAATAAAAAAATCATAAATATCATAATTAACACAATATTATTTTCACCAACTGGATTTAAGTCAAATCTTATCTCATATATATAAAATCTTTTAATACAAATCCAGTTCAAATATAATACAATATCTCACATAAATAAAATACATAAAATCCCACGTTTAATTTACAACTACTGCAGTGTCTAGATTATAAAAATAAGACTCAAGTAAGCAGTTTACACAAAGAAGCCGGGGCGGAAGAAATCCAGCGTACAGGCCTGCTACTGAGGTTTGAAGATGTTGACTCTCCTGAAAAATAGTCAACGGAGGGGAGTCAGACCTCACTGAGTGAATTACTATAATATATATACATGCATACTAAATGACAATGCATACAATCAACAGTATATATATCATATGTATATATACAGGCAATACACACAGATGCAATAAAATCATTTTATATATTTTTATTGAAAATCACAGTTTATGAAGGATCTAATACAACCCTATAATATCGAAACCTCAAAACAGTGTTACACAACACTCTAGCCATACAGGCTCACTTAATCCAAATATATCCACTTAATCCATTTAGACAGTAGACTGGCCCCGAGACACTAAGTCAACCGAGCTCCAGCAGTCTGACTGCCAGTGTGATTGGCCCCGAGACACTTGGTCAATCGAGCTCCAGCAATCATACCCAAATCACATCTCACACATCAAATGATCATAATCAATCAATATCCACAAATGGTTAGTAATATAGCCTAAATGCTATAAGCGCACCGGTACGTACTCGGTCCTAGTGCTGCCCACTATGAAGCACATTCTATTGATATCCTTCATTAATAAATATAAAACATACATTCACAAATAAATGATGCATGAATTTAAATAAAATAACAATATAAACCATATATATACTAGAAATATATCAAAAATAAACCAGGTATATATATATGTCAAATGAATCGAATCAAATTATAAATAAGCTAGAAATATATTTAAAAACATTTTAAATATAATTTATTAACAAAACATGCATATAATTTAATATATACCAAAAATATATACTTAAATACAAATCACATTATTTATGCATTTTAATCAAAATAAAACATATATTTCTAAATCATGCACCCTAAGCATATATATATATAAAATAGTAACTCACCCTAATGCGCTCCACGAGATGGGTCCGACGGGCCTGGTCCACTAGGCCTCAGTCTCGGCGCAACTAGACAAATAATAAATAATAGACATCAGAATAAACCTAATAGAAAATCCTAGAATTCGATCTAGAGTATTAAACACAGAATCGAGATTAGGGTCCGATCGGACATCACGTTTTACGAGAATTCTACCAAAAATTCGACAGAACCTCCCCTGTAAAACGGACATCTCTCTACTCAAAGAGTAGAGCTGACCCTGCAAAGAAACACACTTCGAAAAACAAGCTCAACACACAACCAAAATCCCTCGATCGGACTCCAAACTACAGTCTACCGACCAGGGTCCACAAACACAGAACAAATTTCAGAAATACCAAAAATACCCTTATAACATAGAAATTCATTTTATAAGTAGAAATTACATAATTACCTTTAAACACATTAAAAACCGATAAAAACTCATTTTATTAGAAAAACCGTATATTATATATATAATTGAAAATAATTCACGAAAAATAGTTTTAATTAGTTAAAAATACCAAATAATTTGTAGAAATCATTTTTATACCTTAAATAACTATTAAAACCAATTAAATTACATTTTTAGCCAATTTTGGGTAAAATTACCAAAATACCCCTATATATATAAATATACTATAATTACTTCAAAAATTCACCAAAAATAGTATAATTATCCAAAATTAATTTTCTCAACATATTTATCAATAATATTAATAATTAAACTCAATTAACCAATTAATTTCAATTAAAAATACAATTAACCCTAATTTCCCAAAATTACATAAACTTAAATAATTCAAAATAAATACATAGAAATTCATAAAAATTCCAAATAAATTCCTATAATTAATTTCAACACATATAATTACCATAAAACACAATTTCATAATTTATTTAATTAATTTCTGAAAATTAGAAAATAATATTAAAATATTTAAAAATACCCAAAAATCAAAATAATCTCCAAAAATTCCACAAAAATTCATACATGTAGATTAAGCTACTAGGATCAACATTTGTGAAGGGATTTTTCATGAATCAATCAATTAGAAGCTCAAAAAAATCAAAAACCCTAATAGGCCGAAATTGAAAATTCGAAACCTAAGCAAATCAAGACCAATTCAGCTCAAACCAAAGCTAGAATCACACTCACCGGAGCTCAAGGAGAAGAAAGAGACTGGCGATGTCAAAAACAGTGGTCGAAATCGTGGTCGACGGTGAGGAGAGGAAGTTTCGGCCAAAATGGGGAAAATGGGGCTAGCCGGCGCCGGAGAAGAAGCTTGGGGCAGTGGAGCAGCTGGCTGGGGAAGGCGGAGCTGCTAGCGGCACACCGATGGCAAAGGAACGGCAGTTGCAGGCAGTGGTTGGTGATCGGGCAAGGGAAGGAAGAAGAAGAAGAAGAAAAGAAAAGAAAAGGAAAGGAAAAGAAAAGAAAAAGAAAAAGAAAGAAAAAGAAAAAGAAAAAAGAAAAAAATAAATAATAATAAAAATAATAATTTTTAATAAAATAATTGAGAAAAATCACACGCCACACATTATTATTTACAATTTAATAATAAATAAAATAATTAATTAATAATAAAATTAATAATTAATTAATAAAATATTAGGGTAATATTAAACCCTAATTAAATAAATAATTACACACATAGGCTTTATTTAGTATTTTAAAAATACGTATGAGTTCATGCAAGTCCGAAAATATATTTACAATAATTAATAATAAATTATTTACGTGAAAATTTCCCCGAAAATGCAAGTCCCGGGAAAATTTTACGTAAAGCACTGTAAATAATACACAATAATTAAAATAGGTTTTAAGTACATATCAACTCGTAAAATATCATAATATATATACAAAAATTATTAACACTGCATATCCCGATACCGTGTAAAAATATTTAAAAACACGGGATATTACAGGAGCTTAGGGTGGCACACCGACGGCCTAAAAACGGAAGTAGCAGCGATAAGGGTGACAAAAATCGATCGAGAAGAAGAAGAGGGAGGAGTGGCAGAACCGTAATTTTGGCAAACTTTATATTTTGACAATATATTATGTTTATATATATACTCACACTATATATTAAAATAATATAAACTTTCACACACATAATTTAATATATTAAATAATTTATACACTAAAAAAAATAATTAAATAATATTAAAACTAAATAATAAATAATAAAAATTAGGGTAATTAATTAAACCCTAGTTTAATTTAAATATATACAAATATATACACTCTTTATTTTAGCACTTTAAAATATATATGAGTTCATGCAAATTCATGAAATTGTTTAAAATAATTAATATTAAATTATTTACGTGTTAACTTCCCCGAAAATAAAATTCTCGAGAAAATTTTACGTAAAGCACTTAAAATAATATAAACAATAAAAATTAGTTTTAATTAAATAACAAACTCATAAAATATCAAAAATATATACAAAAATTATTAACACTACATATCCTGATGCAGTATAAAAATATTTAAAAATATGGGATATTACATAATTAGCCTAGTTTGTTTGGCCATTTTAGCTTTCAACTGTTCCTTAAAGGCTTCAGCATGAAATTCTGCCATCTTGATCTCTCTAAGGATTCTAACCAGGCGGCCAGTGTCAGATCGTTTCCAACCGGCAGACTATTGTGGATCTATATCTGCAACTAATGAGGGTTAGAAACATGCATGACGTGTATGCAAGAAATACAAGCCTATTGGTAAAAAAGAAAAAATATATATGCACATATCAAAGGACAAAAAAGGCTCTCTAATGGTATCTCCACCCTTATTTCTCCCACACACATATTTAATGGTGAGTTTCTTGTCCTAGGATTTTTGTTTTGTTTGATTATCAACGGGGGATAATAAAACTAATGGATGCAAGACAACTCTCAAGATGATATAAATAAGTAGTAATTTCTCCAAATAATTCCAAAGTCCATTTTAACGGGTAAAGAATGATATCAAAGGCCCACCTTGTCAAGATGCCTTTAAAATGGACTAACAATAGGTATGAGAGGGCCATCTTGTCAAAGTTTATTTATAATGGGCTTGGGCCTTATTTAAAGGATTACAAAATGACATAAAACATATGCATTTGGAAAAAATTATATTGGAAATTGCTAGGTCATTACATGAGTTGAGTCTTGGGTAATAAGCTTTGGCTCCCACAACTATATACATCTATCACGTCTCCCCACTCAAAGGTTCGTGCGATATGGATAGGTACATGCTATGAGTGACGATAATTAAACACTTCACCACTAAGTTGAGTGAAACACAAGCAGCAAAGCAGAGATTATTATCAGTTTATTTGGGACTTGGAGTGCATTGTGTGGAAACATGTAGTGAATGTAAAATTTGCGAAAGAAATAAAGAAATAATCAAAGATGATAAATTACAAAACACTTGGAATCAGTTTCTTTATTCCCTACTGGAGTTACCACTATAGGTGGCGGGTTAATCGCGCGCCCAAATGTTGGCGACCACGACATTGTGCTAGCTCAGGGCTCACTAGAAAATACATAATAGGCTTAGGGCCCAAGATAGAGATGGAGTCGCCACCCGGATAAAAACCAGGATACATTATACAGCAATTAGAATCCAGAGGTTCCCAAAAGCCGTCATCAGAGATCAAGTTCAGAAACTAGGTATAGGCTTTTGGAACCCAACCTAGCGGTTAGCCTCCGTGTGTGTTCCGTATTTTATTACCTTTGATTATTAAATTATTTTCTTATTAACATGTTACTCGACATTCCAAGTTTGCACATTAGTCTCATTTCATGCTTATGTCTCGACATTCAATCACAAATAATAATAATTTACAACCATTTATTCCAAATAAAAGGGGAGAGGAATTAAGGATTACAACTTTTGGTGTAAATAAACATAAAAGATACTGAAAATAAACCATACATAAACAAAAAATAAACTAATTAATTATACAAACCAAAACTCTCAAGAACTGATTAATAAAGTAATCATCTAGTGATTAAAAATCACCAAATAATTCCTGCAATAAATATGAGTTAGTTTTATCTCATAAACAACAATATTTACAAATCATTAACAAATAATATTCACAAAATAAATATAAATAAATTCACAAAATAGTCCACAAAATAACACAATAATATAACATTAAAAATAATACCAAACAATATAATAATCATGCATAAAATTAGGAGATATAACAAATTAAACATGGAAATCATGTTGAAAGTACAAAAGAAGCATGGAAAAGCAAGGCAGAATTCACATAGATTCTAATCAGAAGGCGGTGCCTCTTTAAAGAGGCGTCACCTCCTAACCAAGAGGTGATGTTCTTGTCGCCTCATCACAAAAAGGCAATGTCTCTATGAAGAGACGTCACCTCTTCAACAGGAATAGAGATAGACTACATTTCTTAAATCTTAAGAAATTCAATACTCATGCAAATAAACAAGAAACATACACAAATATATAAAGATTAACTATCAATATTCAGTATTTCATGCAATCCTGCTTCAGATATGACTTTAAACAAGTAATAAAACTTAAGAATACAAACACAAGAGTAATGAATCAATACTTTTAATGAAAACAAAGGATTTAAAACCTAAGAAGGGGGAAGTTTACTGACTTGGACTTGCTTGATGCTCCTAACTAAGCCCTCAGATCTTGGTTGATTAATTTGAGTCTCTGAATGTAAGAGAAACCTCTTTCATTCCCAAGAAATCCAAGTCTCTAGCTTTCTAAGTCTTCTTCCTTTCTTTTTTCTTCAGACTTTTTTTTTTCACCCCTCAAGTTGCCAACCCTCTCTCTCATGCCCCTGCATCCTTTTTTAAAGCCTCTTACCATCCCCCCTTTTTCAATTTCCTAAAAACTCATTCCCACCCTCTCCCTTTGCTTTTTTCATTCCCAAAGCTCTTTCTCCTATTTTTTCCTTTCTTTTTACATCCAAAAATGACTAAATCTTCAGCAGATGAGCCTCCAATCACTGCCATTAATGACATTTAATGCTACAAAGGATGGGTGTGAACAGACGATGCCTCTTTAATAAGGTGTCATCTCATTGATGTTTGAGGTGAAGAGACGACGCCTCTTTGTTGAGGCGATTGCCTCTTTACCAGGACTAGGTTAGGGCCTTTGAGTAAAAAGACGATGGACTTGGACTTTAGTTCAATTTTGGACTTGGATATGATATTTTTGGGTTTGACTCAATATTTTAGGTTTTCCAAATCGATTTTAGAAAATTATCGGACTTCTCTTATATTTAAAACTTGAACTTTTTTATTATAAGGCTTTTATTACAGACCAATGAAATTAATGGTGTCCATAATTTCTCAACCGATTAATTCTTCTATTTCAAACCAAAAAATTTAACTATTTAAGTTCATTGTTAAAATAATAATAATAAAAAAAAAAAAAAAAAGGAGAAAACGTAGACCCTTAATAGCTTTTGTACCAGGCCGTTTCTTTACATCAGTTTAACAACATCAAATTGTCAGGAAATCGCATGACTTTCAATGTGTGTGTCGAACAGATAACAAACCATTATTGAAGCATGTTAAGTTGCAGTGAATTAAATATTCTTAGAATGAAGGTCACAAATTAATTATTAATTGCTCATCACCTCCATTGACAAGTATTAATTAATATGTGAATTAAGGCTCAACTGTAGCAAATAATTACATAACCTATGTAGACTTAATTATTAGACCGTCACCACACATTTATTAATATTAAACAATTAAATATATGCTACAAGTTATTTTTAAATTTTAGACTAATTGAACGTATTCAGAATGTTGTATCGTATTATATACCGTATCTCATGATGTCTTTTTTAAATTTTCCTTCCAACTATGTGGATATAAATATTTTCTTACTCCTTACTATAATGCCCTATACTCACTTCGTTCAATTTATTTTATATATATGCATTTAGTAATAATTAGCATACACTATAAATTTTTTTTTAACAATTGAAAAATCAAAAAGGAAATAAGGATCGAAATTATAACTTTACCTTTTAATATTAATCATCTGAAATATTAAACTACAAAGGAAGAATAGTTATAATTATTTTTAAAACAATAAAAGTATTACTTTGTTTTTACAGGAATCTATTATTATAAATTTAATAGAATTATAATTTATTATAATTTAAATAAATTTTTTATATGAATATATACAATATTTTTTCAATATTTGTAATTTATTTAACAATTACAATTATTATTTAAAAAATACAATATAGTTTAAAATCATTATTAGCTATAAAATAAGATAAAAGTTAATTTAATTAGAATAGAAAATAGACTTTAAATCAAATTAAAATTATATTCTAATAAATTTAATTTTTATTAGAGACAAAATAAAAGTTAGTGTCAATTTAGAAAATTGAAATTATAGTTTATATTATTTAATTTAATTTTTTATTATTCAATTATCAAATTTCTCAATTCTTATTAATAATAAATGAAGATTTTTTAGTAAACTTCTGTGTTCCCTCCCTGTATATTTATACATATTACAGATTGTAGATAGATAGATTATATATATGTATAATTTGTAATATTTATATATAAAATACTTAAAATATATCAATTTGTTATTTGTGACGTTAAATTAATATAGGCAAACCTATCATCTGTAATATCCCGTGTTTTTAAATATTTTAATATTGCATCGGGATATGCAGTGTTAATAATTTTGTATATAATTATGATATTTTTACGAGTTAATATGTATTTAAAACTTATTTTAATTATTGTATATTATTTTAAGTGTTTTACGTAAAATTTTCCCGAGAATACTATTTTCGGGGAAATTTTCACGTAAATAATTTACCATTAATTATTTTAAATAGATTTCCATATTTGCATGCACTCATACATATTTTTAAAGTACTAAATAACGTATGTATGTGTATTTATTTAATTAGGGTTTAATTAATTATCCTAATATTTTATTATTTATTTATTAGTTTTATTATTATTTAATTATTTTTATTTATTATTAAATTTTAAAATATTAAATTATATGTGTGTGGTGTATGTTTAAGTGTGTAATTTAATATTAACAAAATTATAAAGTTTGAAATATTTACAAGTGTGTCATTCGTCCTTCTTCTTCCTCCCGACCGTTCCCATCACCGTTCCACCGCTGCTACCTCCGTTTTCTTGTCGTCGGTGTGCCTCCCAGTGTGCCACCTCCTTCCTCCAGCCGTTCCGCTGCCTGCAGAGCTATTTCTGACGTCAGGAAGCCCGTTTTTTGCCGGAAGCCGAGAGTTTGCATTTTCTTCTTCCCTCGCGATTCTGGCCACCGTTTTCGACATCGCCGGTCTCTTTCTTCTCCTTGAGCTCCGGTGAGTGTGATTCCAAGATTTTTTTCACTTAAAATGGTCTTGATTTGCTTAGGTTTCGATTTTTCGATTTCGGCCATTTTAGGGTTCTTGATTTTTTTGAACTTCAATTTGATTGATTCATGAAAAATTCCTTTACAAATGTTGATCCTAGTAGCTTAATATTCATGTGTGAATTTTTGTAGAATTTTTGGAGATTATTTTGATTTTTGGGTATTTTTGAATATTTTAATATTATTTTCTAATTTTCGAAAATTAATTAATTAAATTATGAAATTATGTTTTATGATAAATATAGGTGTTGAAATGAATTATAGAAATTTATTTTGAATTTTTATGAATTTCTATGTATTTATTTTGAATTTAATTAGTTTATGTAATTTTTGGAAAATTAGGTTAATTGTGTTTTTAATTGAAATTAATTATTTAATTGAGTTTAATTATTGATATTATTGATAAATATGTGGAGAAAATTAATTTTGGATAATTATATTATTTTTGGTGAATTTTTGGAGTAATTAAATTGACTAAAAATGTAATTAAATTGGTTTTAATAGTTATTTAAGGTATAAAAATGATTTCTACAAATTATTTAGTATTTTTAACTAATTAAAACTATTTTTCGTGAATTATTTTCAATTATATATATAATATACGATTTTTCTAATAAAATGAGTTTTATCAGTTTTTAATGTGTTTTAAGGTTAATTATGTAATTTCTACTTATAAAATGTATTTCTGTGATATAAGGGTATTTTTGGTATTTTTATAATTGTTCTGTGATTGTTGACCCCGGTCGGTAGACTGTAGTTTAGAGTCCGACCGAGGGGTTATGGATGTGTTTTTATGCCTGTTTTTCGAAGTGTGTTTCTTTGCAGGGCCGGCTCTACTCTTTGAGTAGAGAGATGTCCGTTTTACAGGGGAGGTTCTGTCGAATTTTCGGTAGAATTCTCATAAAACTCGATGTCCGGTCAAACCCTAATTTTATTTCTATGTCCAATATTCTAGATCGAGTTTCTAGGGTTTTTTGTTAGGTTTATTCTGATGTTTGTTATTTATTGTTTGTTTAGTTGCACCGAGACCGAGGCCTAGTGGACCAAGCCCGTTGGACCTATCTCGAGGAGCGCACTAAGTGTGAGTTACTATTTTATATATATATGTTTAGGGTGCATGATTTAGAAATGTATGTTATTTTGATTAATTATGCATAAATAATTCATTTGGTATTTAAGTTTATCTTTAGTTTATATTTGGTATATTTTGGTATATCTTAAATTATATGCATGCTTTATTCAACATTTATATCTAAAATGTTTTTAAATATATATTTAGTTTATTTTACGATTATATTGGATTTATTTGACGTATATATACTCGAAATATATTTGGTTTATTTTTGGTATATTTCTAGTATATATATAATTTATGTTGCTATTTACTTCAAATTCATGCATCATTTATTTGTGAATGAATGTTTTATATTTATTAATGAAGGATATCAATAGAACGTGCTACCTAGTGGGCAGCACTAGGACCGAGTACATACCGGTACGCTTATAGCATTTAGGCTATATTACTAACCAGTTTGAGGATATTGATTGGAATTGATTTATCTGATGTGTGATGTGTTTTGGGTATGATTGCTGGAGCTTGGTTGACCTAGTGTCTCGGGGCCAATCACACTGACAGTCAGACTGCTGGAGCTCGATTGACTTAGTGTCTCGGGGCCAGTCTACTGTCTAAATGGAATAAGTGAATATATTTGGAATAAGTGAGCCTGTATGGCTAGAGTGTTGTCTAACACTGTTTTGAGGTTGTAATTTTCTAGGGTTCTATTTGGTCCTTCATAAACGATGATTTTCAATGAAATCTATATAAAATGATTTTATTGCATCTGTGTGTATTTGCCTGTATATATACATATTAGATATATACTGTTGATTGTATGCATTGTCATTTAGTATGCATGTATATATATTATAGTAATTCACTCAGCGAGGTCTGACTCCCCTCCGTTGACTATTTTTCAAGAGAGTCATCATCTTCAGACCTCAGTAGCAGGCCTGTACGTCGGATTTCTTCCGCCCCGGCTTCTTTATGTAAACTGCTTACCTGAGTCTTGAGTTTTATTTTTATAATCTAGACACTGCAGTAGTTGTAAATTAATTATGGGTTTTATGTATTATATTTGTGTGAATTATGTATTTTAAGAATTTGAACTGAATCTGTATTAAAAGATTTATATATATGAGACGGGGATTTGATTTAAATCCCGTGGTGGATTATTATTTTTATATTTATGATTTTATTCCGCTGCATAGTATTTAATTTAATTGTGTTGTTATTATTACTATTGCATGTTTTATTTATTTTTTAGGCTTGCTACGGGTTCCGGATTCGAAAGAATTCCTGTTCCCTAGCGCCGATCATGGCCCCTGTTTTGGGTTGTGACAAAGTTGGTATCAGAGCGGAGTTCTATGTCAGGGCTTAGTTATGTGAGTTGTGGCCCAAGTTTTCAAAGTTGTGTTTTCTTTTGGTAACTACTACAGTGAATTAGGTTCGAGTATGTCTTGATAAGTATTCCTTGCTTAGTTTTCTGTGTTATTCCTCCGTTGTTTGTTTTGTCTAAATCTTTCCGTTTGTCTTTTTAAAATGAGGAGGCGAGCGCGTGTCGCTCCACCGGTCGTTGAGGCCAAGGATGATGAGTCTTTTCAGGATGAGGTTTTACCTCCTGAGCAGCCAGTTAGACGTAGAGGTCGTGGCAAAGGTAGACCTCGAGGAGCAGCAGGTCACCGTAGGTAGAGAGAATTACAGGATGAGGAGCCTGTTGAGCCTGAATTTGATGTTCCTATACCTCCAGTTGTTCCATCTGTTCAGCCTGCCTATCAGCAGGGTATGTCCGACCTTAAGGCAGCTTTGTTCTATGCCAGAGTTGGCAAAATTGCTTTTGATAGGACTTCCAATCCGTTAGATTTTCTGCATGTGATTGAGACGAGGACTCGGACTGCTCACACCGAGAACCAGCGGATCATGATTGTAGAGCTTTCTATCGAGGGACCAACCTTAGATTGGTTCATTCAGATGATCCAGCCTTATATGATAACGATGACCTGGGCTCAGTTCCGAGAGCGATTTATGAGGAGATTCTGTCTAGAGCCTCTCCGTATGAGCTATCATCTCCATTTGACCAGCATTTCTCGCGGTGATCGATCTGTAGAGGAGTACACCCGAGAGTTTCTTCGGCTGGGTAGATATGCAGAGGATCTGATGCGAGACCAGTACTTCACTGTCACTATATATGTCACTGGATTGGGTTTAGTATTTGCTGGTATGCCTACAGCAGGCCTTACTCTAGAATCTGTGATTGAATTAGCTAAGGAGATTAAGCTGAGGCTAGTTAGGTAGGGAGCGATGCCTGATTACTACCAGCTAGGAGTTCAGTCGAGTGGATTACAGGCTACTCCGTACTCTAGTTTTCATGTTGGTTCGAGTAGTCAGCAGCGAGGTCAAACTCAGTAGAGTCAGAGACAGCAACAGCGAGTGCATCGGAGTAGTAGACATGGTCGTGGAGGTCAGCGTAGAACGTTCAGATTTGGGTCAGGTGCTTCGAGCAGCAGCAGTGGTCGTAGTTCTGGATCAGTTGCCAGTGTATGCCAGACCTACGATAGAGTCCATCAAGGACCGTGTTATCTGACACCACTGACATGTTTCAGATGCGGGCAAACAGGACATTTTGCCAGATCGTGTCCTTATTCCGGGTATCAGCAACCGCAGATTCTGCGATTCCCACAGCAGTCGATTGCTAGTGCTGCACCCGTGCCATTTTAGTTACCACTAGCTCAGCATCAGAGTTCCACTCAGCTTGTTCCACAGCAGATTCGTGGTAGAGGTACTAGAGGAGGTGCCAGAGGTATTGGCCAGGCTTCTACCAGTCAGCAGGGAGGTCGAGGATAGGCCAGAGTTTTTCATCTCACTCAACAGGATGCTCAGGCATCTAATGCAGTCGTGGCAGGTATTGTTTCTATTTGTTACCTGGATGCATGGGTTTTGTTTGATCTGGGTGCCACGCATTCATTTGTTTCTCCTGTTTTTGCTTCTAAATCTTATTGGCAAGCTTCGAGGATGGCTTTTCCTTTGTCTGTTGCCACTCCTCTGAGCGATTCCTTGGACACCGATATTGTTCTTTCCGATTGTCCAGTTCTCGTGGGAGGTAAAGAATTACCCGCTGACTTGATTTTGTTGGATGTGATGGAGTTTGATGTTATTTTGGGAATGGATTGGTTATCTCAGCACTATGTCGTGGTAGATTGTTGGAATAAAGAGGTGACGTTCAGAATTCCTGATGAACAAGAGTTTAAATTTGTGGGTGATAGGAGTTCAGCACCTCAGAATCTTATTTCTGCTATTACAGCTAGGAAGTTGTTGAGGAAAGGATGTCAGGGATATTTGGCATTGGTCAGGGATACTTCAGTGGAGAAGTTGTCACTCATAGATGTTCCTGTTGCTTGTGAGTTTCTTGATGTTTTTCCTGAGGAGTTGCCAGGTTTATCACCTCATAGAGAGATTGAGTTCTATATAGATGTGGTTCCAGGTACTACTCCTATATCTATGCCACCCTACAAAATGGCTCCTGTAGAGTTGAAAGAGTTGAAGGAGCAGTTGTAAGTGTTGTTGGATAAGGGTTTTATCAGACCCAGTGTTTCTCCTTGAGGTGCATCAGTCCTGTTTATGAAGAAGAAGGATGGTACCCTGAGACTGTGCATTGACTACAGAGAGCTGAACAAGGTGACAGTGAAGAACAAGTATCCTCTCCCGAGGATAGATGACTTGTTTGATCAGCTACAGGGTGCACAATTCTTTTCTAAGATTGACTTGAGGTCGGTTATCATCAGTTGTGGATTAGTGAAACAGATGTCCCTAAAACAGCATTCCGCACTAGATATGGCCATTATGAATTTCTGGTGATGTCTTTTGGTTTGACTAATGCACCAGCAGCTTTTATGGACTTGATGAACAGGGTATTCAGACCATATGTGGATCAGTTTGTGGTAGTCTTCATCGATGATATACTGGTTTATTCGAGGAGTATGGAGGAGCATGTATATCACTTAAGGATTGTACTGCAGACACTGAAAGATCATCAACTTTATGCTAAATTCTCGAAGTGTGATTTCTAGATGGAGAGTGTTTCTTTCCTTGGACACGTGGTGTCTAAAGAAGGTATCCAGGTTGATCCACAGAAGATTGAAGCAGTGTCTGAGTGGCCTAGACTGACTTCTGTTACTGAGATTCGAAGTTTTCTGGGTTTAGCCGGGTATTAGAGGCGGTTTGTGCAAGATTTTTCCAAAATAGCAGCCCCTATGACTCGCTTGACTCAGAAGAATGTCAGATTCGAGTGGTCAGAAGCTTATGAGAATAGTTTCCAGTTGTTGAAGGAGAAGTTGACCATAGCGCCAGTATTAGCTTTACCTAATAATGTGGATAAGTTCACAGTTTATTGTGATGCCTCTAGAGTTGGCCTTGGTTGTGTGTTGATGCAGAATGGAAGGGTGATAGCCTATGCTTCGAGGCAGTTGAAGAAGCATGAGTATAACTATCCCACACATGACCTAGAAATGGCTGCAGTGATCTTTGCTTTGAAGATCTGGAGACATTATCTGTATGGGGTGACTTGTGAGATATTTACTGATCACAAGAACCTTAAGTATAATTTCCAGCAGCGAGATCTGAATCTAAGGCAGAGAAGATGGTTAGAATTATTGAAGGATTATGACTGTGAGATCTTATATCATTCGGGTAAAGCTAATGTAGTAGCAGATGCCTTGAGTAGGAAGTCCTCAGGCAGTCTTGCTCACATCAATGTTGAGAGGAGACCATTGATCCAGGAGTTGCATCTGATGGTGGATCAAGGTCTGATGATGAAGATTAGTAGGTCAGGTGGACTGCTAGCTCAATTTAAGGTGCGATCTGTACTGAGGGATAGAATTAAAGCAGCTCAGAGCCGAGATCCTATTCTAGAAGAGCTTGCAGAGAATGTTCGAGCAGGGAAGTTCACTGATTTTACACTCGATGATGATGGTGTGTTGTGGATCAGTGGTAGATTGTGTGTTCCTGATGTGGATGATTTGAGAGAAGGGATCCTAAAGGAAGCACATTCTACAGCCTATAGCGTACATCCAGGTAATACTAAGATGTACCACAGTATCAGAGACTTATACTGGTGGGATAGATTGAAGAAGGATGTTGCTGATTATGTTGCTAAGTGCCTAACGTGTCAGTAAGTGAAAGCTGAACATCAGAAGCCTTCTGGGAAGCTTCAGCCTTTTCCTATTCCCGAGTGGAAGTGGGAAAGGATAACTATAGATTTTGTGGTCGGTTTACCTCGTTCAAAGGATGGATACGATTCCATCTAGGTGATTGTAGACAGATTGATGAAGTCTGCACATTTTTTGCCTATGAAAGCCACCTATTATGTAGCTAGATTAGCGAACTTATATGTGAAATATATCGTATGCCTTCATGGAGTACCTGTGTCCATTGTATCAGATAGAGGTTCAGTGTTTACTTCTCGTTTTTAGCAGAAGTTACAGGAAGCGATGGGCACTAGGTTGAACTTCAGTACTGCTTTTCATCCTCAGACAGATGGTCAGTCTGAGAGGATGATCCAGATACTGGAAGATATGTTGAGGATGTGTGTCCTGGATTTGGGAGGTAGTTGGGATGATCATTTGTCACTCGTTGAGTTTGCATATAATAACAGCTACTATAGCAGTATTGGCATGGCACCATATGAGGCGTTGTATGGAAGGAAGTGTAGATCCCCTCTGAGTTGGGATGAGATTGGTGAGAGAGCTTTGATTGGACCTGAGTGGTTCAGGATGCTGCAGAGAAAGTCACCGTGATTAAGCGCAGATTAGAGACCGCAGTTAGCAGATAGAAGAGTTATGCGGATCCTAGGCGCAGAGATGTGGAGTTTCAGGTTGGAGATTTCATTTTTCTAAAGGTATCTCCGATAAAGGGTGTGATGAGATTTGGTAAGAAGGGTAAGTTAGCACCGAGATATATCGGACCGTTTGAGATTCTGGAGAGAGTTGGCACTGTTGCATATCGGTTGGATTTGCCTCCGAGTATGTCACAAGTGCATCCAGTGTTTCATATCTCGATGCTGAGGAAGTATATTTCAGACCCTTCACACGTGTTGCAGCCTGACAGTGTAGAAGTGAGTGAAGATTTGACATTTGTGGAAGAACTTGTGGCGATCGTTGACTATCAAGTCCGACAGTTGCGTTCAAAGCAGATTCCAATGGTCAAGGTTCTGTGGCGTAGCAATAGAGTTGAGGAGCATACGTGGGAGACTGAAGCTGAGATGCGAGCTTCTTACCCGTATCTCTTTCCTTCCTGATCTTGTGATCATTTTCTTTCTGGAATTCGGGGATGAATTCTTGTAAGGGGGGAAGACTGTAATATCCCGTGTTTTTAAATATTTTAATACTGCATCGGGATATGCAGTGTTAATAATTTTGTATATAATTATGATATTTTTACGAGTTAATATGTATTTAAAAGTTATTTTAATTATTGTATATTATTTTAAGTGCTTTACGTAAAATTTTTTCGAGAATACTATTTTCGGGGAAATTTTCACGTTACCATTAATTATTTTAAATAGATTTCCATATTTGCATGTACTCATACATATTTTTAAAGTACTAAATAACGTATGTATGTGTATTTATTTAATTAGGGTTTAATTAATTACCCTAATATTTTATTATTTATTTATTAGTTTTATTGTTATTTAATTATTTTTATTTATTATTAAATTTTAAAATATTAAATTATATGTGTGTGGTGTATATTTAATGTGTGTAATTTAATATTATTTTAATATAGTATAAAGTATATATATATACATATATACATTTAATATTAACAAAATTATAAAGTTTGAAATATTTACAAGTGTGCCATTCGTCCTTCTTCTTCCTCCCGATCGTTCCCATCGTCGTTCCACCGCTGCTACAGCCGTTTTCTTGCTGTCGGTGTGCCTCCCGGCGTGCCACCTCCTTCCTCCAGTCGTTCTGCCGCCTGCAGAGCTGTTTCCGGCGTCGGGAAGCCCGTTTTTGGCTGAAAGCCGAGAGTTTGCATTTTCTTCTTCCCTCGCGATTCCGACCACCGTTTTCGACACCGCCAGTCTCTTTCTTCTCCTTGAGCTCTGGTGAGTGTGATTCCAAGATTTGTTTCACTTAAAATGGTCTTGATTTGCTTAGGTTTCGATTTTGGCCATTTTAGGGTTCTTGATTTTTTTGAACTTCAATTTGATTGATTCATGAAAAATTCCTTTACAAATATTGAGCCTAGTAGCTTAATCTTCATGTGTGAATTTTTGTAGAATTTTTGGAGATTATTTTGATTTTTGGGTATTTTTGAATATTTTAATATTATTTTCTAATTTTCGAAAATTAATTAATTAAATTATGAAATTATGTTTTATGATAAATATAGGTGTTGAAATGAATTATAGAAATTTATTTGGAATTTTTATGAATTTCTATGTATTTATTTTGAATTTAATTAGTTTATGTAATTTTTGGAAAATTAGGTTAATTGTGTTTTTAATTGAAATTAATTATTTAATTGAGTTTAATTATTGATATTATTGACAAATATGTGGAGAAAATTAATTTTGGATAATTATACTAATTTTGGTGAATTTTTGAATGAATTTTAGTATATTTATATATATAGGGGTATTTTGGTAATTTTACCCTAAATTGACTAAAAATGTAATTAAATTGGTTTTAATAGTTATTTAAGGTATAACAATTATTTTTACAAATTATTTAGTATTTTTAACTAATTAAAACTATTTTTCGTGAATTATTTTCAATTATATATATAATATACGATTTTTCTAATAAAATGAGTTTTATCAGTTTTTAATGTGTTTTAAGGTTAATTATGTAATTTCTACTTATAAAATGTATTTTTGTGATATAAGGGCATTTTTGGTATTTTTATAATTGTTCTGTGATTATGGACCCCGGTCGGTAGACTGTAGTTTAGACTCCAACCGAGGGATTGTGGATGTGTTTTTGTGCCTGTTTTTCGAAGTGTGTTTCTTTGCAGGGCCGGCTCTACTCTTTGAGTAAAGAGATGTCCGTTTTACAGGGGAGGTTCTATCGAATTTTCGGTAGAATTCTCGTAAAACGCGATGTCCGGCCAAACCCTAATTCTGTTTCTATGTCCAATATTCTAGATCGAGTTTTCTAGGGTTTTCTGTTAGGTTTATTCTGATGTTTGTTATTTATTGTTTGTTTAGTTGCACCGAGACCGAGGCCTAGTGGACCAGGCCCGTCGGACCTATCTCGAGGAGCACACTAAGTGTGAGTTACTATTATATATATATATGTTTAGGGTGCATGATTTAGAAATGTATGTTATTTTGATTAATTATGAATAAATAATTCATTTGGTATTTAAGTTTATCTTTAGTTTATATTTGGTATATTTTGGTATATCTTAAATTATATGCATGCTTTATTAAACATTTATATCTAAAATGTTTTTAAATATATATTTAGTTTATTTTATGATTATATTGGATTTATTTGACGTATATATACTCGAAATATATTTGGTTTATTTTTGGTATATTTCTAGTATATATATGATTTATGTTGCTATTTACTTCAAATTCATGCATCATTTATTTGTGAATGAATGTTTTATATTTATTAATGAAGGATATCAATAGAACGTGCTACCTAGTGGGCAGCACTAGGACCGAGTACGTATCGATACGCTTATAGCATTTAGGCTATATTACTAACCAGTTTGAAGATATTGATTGGAATTGATTTATCTGATGTGTGATGTGTTTTGGGTGTGATTGCTGGAGCTTGGTTGACCTAGTGTCTCGGGGCCAATCACACTGACAGTCAGACTGCTGGAGCTCGGTTGACTTAGTGTCTCGGGGCCAATCTACTATCTAAATGGAATAAGTGAATATATTTGGAATAAGTGAGCCTGTATGGCTAGAGTGTTGTCTAACACTGTTTTGAGGTTGCGATTTTCTAGGGTTCTATTTGGTCCTTCATAAACGATGATTTTCAATGAAATATATATAAAATGATTTTATTGCATCTGAGTGTATTTGCCTGTATATATACATATTAGATATATACTGTTGATTGTATGCATTGTCATTTAGTATGCATGTATATATATTATAGTAATTCACTCAGTGAGGTCTGACTCCCCTCCGTTGACTATTTTTTAGGAGAGTCATCATCTTCAGACTTCAGTAGCAGGCCTGTACGCCGGATTTCTTCTGCCCCAGCTTCTTTATGTAAACTGCTTACCTGAGTCTTGAGTTTTATTTTTATAATCTAGACACTACAGTAGTTGTAAATTAATTATGAGTTTTATGTATTATATTTGTGTGAATTATGTATTTTAAGAATTTGAACTGGATGGATATGTATTAAAAGATTTATATATATGAGACGAGGATTTAATTTAAATCCCGTGGTGGATTATTATTTTTATATTTATGATTTTATTCCGCTGCACAGTATTTAATTTAATTGTGTTGTTATTATTACTATTGCATGTTTTATTTATTTTTTAGGCTTGCTACGGATTCCGGATTCAAAAGAATTCCCATTCCCTAGCACCGGTCATGACCCCTGTTTTGGATCGTGACACCATCAATTATATCGCTAGATTTGAGATGGATATCTTGACAACCATGGAGGCTGCAAGCGATCGAGAAAGTACAGGTTAATGTCTTCTTCAAGCTCAACCATGCCATTGGGTAGATGGGAGAATTTCATAATTTAGCTTTCTGCTTGGCACCTCATATGTAGGTTGTCGCTTGCCCCCTAGATGAAAGCAATCTACACTTTCAACTCATTCTCACTAATATCAATTATTCTACTAACATCTATTTCAACAAATTACATTTACTTCCCTCATATTTGACTTATTTTACACTCTCCTCCCTCTTATTTTAAAATCGAACCATTACATCCCTCAGTTTTAATTATGTCAACACTTTAACTCTTCTATTGAATTTTTCATTAGTATCCTAATAAATAAGACATTTTACTTCCTCTATTTTATAACAACTAAACATTTTACCCCTATATTTTATAAAATCCAATACTTTAATCTTTTTATTTTAATAAAATAAAAAATGGTTGTTCTTTTTTAATTTTTTAATTATTTCAAATTTAAAATCACAATTTTTACTTAATTTTCAATAGTTACACATGTACTTATCAACATTCAAAATTACAAAAATGAAATTATAATCTTAATAAATTCATTAATTTTTATCAATTAATTTTATATTTATTTTTATGTTTGATTTCATTAATTTCACCTTCTTTTAAAGTTTTTTAGTTTATATATTACTTTAGTTTTAGATGATACTTATTTTAAATGGAAAAAAAATTAATAAAATTAAGTAAAAGAATGACTATAAAATAAATTTATGAATATTTATAGATTTATTAAAATTACAATTTAACTTTTGAGTTAGTGTGTGTTTTTTATAATTCAAAAAAATATATTGATGGAAATATATGTACATGTCTAAAATTTAGTTAATACTGAAATTTTAAATTTTGAATAATTTAAAAAATTGAAGAACTAAATTATTTTATTTTATTTTATTAGAACTTAGGGATTAAACTATTTTATTTTTATAAACAGGGGGAGAAAAATCTATTTTGATATAAAACACCTAACGGAAAAGTTAACAAAGGGACCTAAATGTTAATGGAATTAAAATTAAGGGATGTAAATATTTGATTTTCAAATAAGAGAGAGGAGAATATGAATTAGGTTAAACTATAGGGAGGTAAATGTAATTTGCTTTATCTATTTTGTCTTAAAGTACAAATGAAAATTATATAGTCTCATATCTAGTATGGTGGGTGAATATCTTGTGGTTATAGGAAAAACATCAATTATTTTGCCTTAAGAAATAAATAATGCAAGTCACTTTATCATTAATTATTGAAATTAGGATGAGTACTTGGTCTTGAAGCCTTTGACACTTGGAGTTGCGTTTGTGTATTAATGCATTATGCACAATGATAGTACTATTAAATATTGATTACTTAGAAGTCCTAAAATGGTTGAAAAAGAAGAGTGTTTATGTCCTATCAGAATTTTCTGTTTAGGTGTAAAATGATTAATGTGAGTAGACAGATCACAATCAGTCACCAATTTTAGATCATTAAGTAAATTATGTGCAAGTATTGGTCCATGTGAACATTTCACACAGTAATAATATTGTGGGAAATATACATATGAATGGCTCAAGAAAAGGAGTAGATGAAGTCAATTATCAAGTTTGCATTATTCCTGCAGAAGAAGCTTCTTTAGATAAGACATGGGCTCATGTTAGAAATTTTCGCATCTTATATGGTATAAAATAGAGGCTGTGCCATCGGTGTTTCTAACAGTATTTTTCTTTTTCTTTTTTGTGCTAATGCCAAAATAATAGAGAAAATTGTTAGCCTATTGCAAAAGCTATACGTATAAAATGAAATTTCTTAATGGTTACACAAATTTGTCTCCTTGGATTATATACATATTCACATTGCTGTGTCAACTTGGGTTCGCTATTTATGGTTATTTTTGCGCTCAAAATACTTAAAAATAAATAAATAAATATAGTAATAATATTTATTGGTAAAAGTGATAAATAGTTAAATAACATTTTGAGTTATCAACACATTTGAAGATTAGTTAGTAAGGCAGTTTTTCTTAAATAATGTTTCAGTTCAAATTGTGGTATATATAATTATATTAAATTAATTGTTATGAACTAGTGAATAAATAGTTAAATGATATTTTAAGGGTATTTTAAAGATAAATGTTTGATTTCTACCGTCGATTTAAAAAGGAAAAGTTGTCCCTATTGTACGATCCATTAAAACTTAGATCATATAATCTCTTTATTAATAAAAAAATTAATTATTATTATATTTTATTTAAATCGAACTAAATTAATAAAAAATCTAATGAATATAATAAATATTAAAAAAATTGTGCCTTTTTAATTATAAAATTTATCCAATTGATCCGAATTACTCATTCTATCACCAAAACTAAAACACAAAAGAAATAATAAAGGTGGTACTCTGGTTGGAAGTTGAACAAGATTTGGTTCTTGGGTCAATACAAGTTGTAGTACGCTTTCTATAGTTATCGGCCATTAAAAACAACACCGTTAAAACAGGTGAAGCTAGGTAGCTGCAAATGTATTAAATGGAGGTGGGGTTCTTCACCAAACCTAGATAACCAGTTACATAGAAGAAATTACGAAACCCTTTTTCTTTATCAAGGTTCAAGAAGCCATAAAATTAACAAGAAAGCCCCCAATAAATGCCCACAAACATGCATGGAAATTAAATCTTATGTTCTTTAATTCTGTGCCACATGCATATGCATGCCCATAAGGGCTATGGTTTTCCTTTTTCCTCAACTAACCTCGTTTTAGCTTTGTGTTATCCTCCATATGCAAGATTAATTAAAGAAGGAAGTTAATTAGGCGGCACTTTCCTGCAATATTAGGTGAGTAAATATCTTCTTCTTAAGCGCCATTTGTTTATAGAAAGACCTAAGAATATATATATATATATATATATATATATATATATATATATATATATATATATATGAAGAGAAGAGTTATATAAATGTATGGCTTGATTGTCGAAGTAGTGGTGGGTTGCTAGCTGCGAGCCTTAATACCTTCAACAACCTCAGTTGGCATTTAATGGCCGTGTTTCTTCATTTTGCATAATTTGCATGGCTATCAATTATAAATAAATGAAAAGTGGAAAAATATTCAACCACAACAATCGGTCATCTCTTAGTCATTTCTTCTTCTTTCTTTATATAAAGTATTAACTTTTTTTTTCCTCCACTTCTTACCCCACCACTCTCTTCTTCGTCCTCTTCTGCTATGTTTTCACTTTCTCCACCACATGATGCATTCTTGTATCTTCTATCCAATGCATGTTCTTTGATTTTTATCAGGATCCTGATCTGGGTTTTGTTTGTTTTCCTCCATTATTAATGTTTTAGCTTCAGGTTTCTTGTTTGAAGATTGAAAGCTACGCCCTAACCATTATTACTTTTGCTGCATTTTTTTTTTTGGTTCGGGGTTGCGTATCAGTTTCAGTAATAATAGAAAAAGCATTTTCTTACCATGGAGATTTCAACGGCTATGATGATCATATCAGCTATGGTGGCTTATTTTTTTTGGTGGAAAATAATCTCACGGTCACTTACCGGTCCCCAGCTTTGGCCCCTCGTGGGTAGCCTTCCTGGCCTGATCGAGAATGCCAGTCGCATGCATGATTGGATTGCAGACAATCTCCGCTCCTCTGGCGGCACGTATCAGACTTGTATATGCGCGATTCCTTTCCTGGCCCACAAGCAAGGTCTCGTGACTGTCACGTGTGATCCCAAGAACGTAGAGCACATCTTGAAGGTCAGGTTTGATAATTACCCCAAGGGTCCTACTTGGCAAGCTGTGTTCCATGATTTGCTTGGTGAGGGCATCTTCAACTCTGATGGCGACACGTGGCTGTTCCAACGTAAGACTGCCGCACTCGAATTCACCACCAGAACTCTTCGCCAAGCCATGGCTAGGTGGGTCAACCGAGCAATTAAGCATCGGTTTTGTCCGATACTCGAGTTGGCTCAGCTACAATCTCGGTCAGTTGATCTTCAAGACTTGCTTTTACGGCTCACATTCGATAATATTTGCGGCTTGGCGTTCGGCAAGGACCCGCAAACTCTCTCACCAGAGCTTCCTGAGAATGGCTTCGCGGTGTCGTTTGACCGAGCCACTGAAGCCACTTTGCAACGCTTCATTTTGCCTGAAGTAGTGTGGAAGTTGAAAAAATGGTTTCGGCTAGGAATGGAGGTCAGCTTAAGCCAGAGTCTTGAGCACATCGACAAGTACTTGTCCGACATCATTCATACGCGTAAGATGGAGTTGCTGAGTCAGACAAAAGTTGTTGGCAACGAGAACCCCCATGATGACTTGTTATCAAGGTTTATGAAGAAAAAAGAATCCTACTCGGATAAGTTCCTTCAACACGTGGCATTAAATTTTATCCTAGCTGGACGCGACACGTCATCGGTGGCACTGAGTTGGTTTTTCTGGTTGGTGAGTCAGAACCCAAAAGTAGAAGAGAAAATCCTCATAGAAATCTGCACCATTTTGATGGAAACACGTGGCAGCGACATATCCAAATGGTTAGAAGAACCATTAGTTTTTGAAGAAGTTGACCGATTGATGTACCTCAAGGCAGCATTATCAGAGACCTTAAGGCTGTACCCATCAGTACCACAAGACTCCAAACACGTCGTCTCCGACGATATCTTACCAAACGGAACTCATGTTCCGGCAGGATCATCAATTACATACTCAATATATGCAATTGGTCGCATGAAATTTATATGGGGAGATGACTGTTTAGAGTTCAAACCAGAAAGATGGTTTTCTATAAATGGCAAGAAAATGGAGGTACAAGATTCATACAGATTTGCTGCCTTCAATGCAGGTCCAAGAATTTGCTTAGGCAAAGATTTGGCTTATTTGCAAATGAAGTCTATTGCAGCAGCAGTATTGCTCCGCCACCGGATTTCAGTAGCAGCAGGCCACCGTGTGGAGCAGAAAATGTCGTTGACATTGTTTATGAAGAATGGCTTGAAGGTGAATCTGCACCCAAGGGACTTAAAGCCTATAGTGGAAACCATAACCAGGAATGGTAAAAATGGCCTTAATGCTGAAACGGTGGCTGCTGGTGCTTAAAAGGGTTTTCTATTTAATGCTGAAACGGTGGCTGCTGGTGCTTAAAAGGGTTTTCTATTTTTCTTTTTTATTGGGTTATATTCATATATTTATATATAGAGTTTGTGAAGTAGGTCTCATCAAATTGAGCATAAGAAACCATATATAGAATAGATGTTCAAGTCACCATGTGACTTGTCTGGTAAATTTATCATTATGACTGGAATGTATCAGTCACTATTGGAATAATAAGTATTTATATACAGCATGAAAATTGATTAAATACAGAAGGTTTGTGCATGGTGATGTTGATGGTACTGATGCTGATTTAATTTTTGGAATCAAAGGTGGTATTAGTATATATGCTTACAGTTCCTGGATTAATTTGAAGCCAGAACAAAATCAGAAAATTGTATATCATATAAGTGGTACTTGTCATGATACGTTGATGTCGCTCACCTTTATATAAAAAACAATGTATTGGTTCTCCAAGAAGAAACAAATTGGATCATATACCCTCATTACTTAATTAATCAAAGATTATTGATTCCTATATGAAGAGAAAATACTTTTACATGATATAATCATAATCTTTAAAAAAAGAAAAATCTATTTGACAAGAACAAGAAAAAAAAACATTAAAAGAAGAAATGCGTCCATTCTAACATTTTATAAAATTTTTGTTGCAAATGTATGAGTTTACTACCCAAAAAGATGTTTCATTAGATTTCATTAATTATATTTCGTTAATGTGTTCTAATATTTTGATTCAAGAGAGGAACTAAACTAATATATAAATTCTTTAAAAAAATTCGAATTCTTATTTGAAATATGTGTTACAATTGATGGAAATAGTAAGTGTTTAGGTTGCTGAAGTGACTAAGTGATGATTTCTAATTTCATACAACCATATTTATATTCATATTCATATGAAGACATTATTAAAGTGGACAACAATTTAACCTAGCGAACAAGATTTAATCAATACTTATATTTTGTTCTATGTGGAAAATGTGATCAATTTGGTATTCAAGATTAGACAATAAATATTCCTTCTTCACATTGTTTCTCAAAGTCACTTTCTTCATTTCCATTTCTTGCAAGAAATAGATAATGTTTGAAAGAAGATTTTAAACTTTTCCATTGAAGAGATAAGTAATTATGTGCACCAATGCATAAGAAAAATAATTTTTGGGTTAGAACTTTTCAAGGCAAAGGATTTTTTTTTTTTTTTTGAAAAATTATAATGTACATTAATTTTTGACCAAAAAATTTTGAATTTATTTTCGGTTCTTTTTTCAATTCTAACTGACTTATGTTTCATATACAATCTTTTTTTTCTTTTATTTTTACGGTATATGGTTCAAAAAAAGGAACAACAACAACATTAACAGTAAATTCATTCCTCTTCCTTTTCTTTTTCGTCTCTTCTTAAAATTGTCAATAATAAAAGTTTGATTCATGGATTTCACATATGTGAACTAATAACAAAGTTCTCATGGTTCACCAAACAACGCCTAACAGTTGCAAGCTAAGCTGAATATATTTTTTTTCTTTTGCTAATTTTCAAAACGCCACTTTTCCTTTTATTCTGCTTCTTGCCAATGTTTATCTTGATCCGAGCATGTATTAACAGTCACCACTCAGAAATCAACTAGATTTGATTTTTCAAGTATTAAAAATTGATTTTTTTTTAGTTTAGTGGGTACTTTTTTAATTTTGACATTCGTAAAAGATGAAGTTTGAAATAGACACGGAAGAAGGTGAGACATGTAATGATAAAGATAGGCCTATAGTTAATCTAATCGGTTGTTGTCATGCTATTTTCTACTCTGTTTATGCTTTGTAAAATAAAGGTAAACAAAGTTATTCAATTGCAGTTGTTGTCCATCAATTGTTGTTGTTTTCTTGTCGTTTTCTATTTTTTCTCCTTATTTTAAGTTTTTTTAACTTTATATTTTGTTGTTTGATTTTTAAATAATATGAATTTATGAGTAAAGTAAGATAATTTATATACATAAGGAAAAAATATAAATCAAGTAAAAAAAACCCGAATGATACGACAATAAGCAAACAACAACTAACGGTCTTGCAACAACTCCACAACAACAATGACCTAACAATAACTAAAGATATAATAACTAGATAACAACCAGAAAAACAACTAAAAATATCAACACCAACTAAACAACAATCAGAAAAAACTAAAACTAATTGTAGTTTTTGTTAGTAATTGTGTTTGTAGTTATTTTGTGGTGATTATTGTTGAGTTGTTATTAGGTTGTTTAGACTTGAAAGAATAATTGTATTTTAAAAAAATTATATTTTCAATACCTTTTATTTTTAATAAAAAAAAAGTTTTAACTGTATTTTCAAAATCTCCACCATTTTTGTTAATTTTGAAAAAATCTTTTTTTTTTTTAAAAAAAAAATTGGGGTTAGAGTTTCTCCTTTAAGGGATATAATTGAGTCAAGTTGAGTCGACACATTATCAAATTTGAACTTGATCGAATTTTTTTTTTTGAAATTTAAACTCGACTCAATTAAATAATTCATATACTTGAGCTCGAATCGATTAATTAAATAAAATTTTTTAATTTTTAAAAATATATATTTTAAAAATATTCAAACTTAATTTGAATTTGAATTTGAATTTGAACTTGAACTCGATTTAATTCGTAAAAATATATTTATAATTATATTAAAATAAGGGTAAAATAATAAATATATACAAGTTTGATTTGAACTCGATAGGTTGGATTAAGTTTATGAATTTAACAAGCTATATATTTATGAGCTTGATCTTAACTTTATAGTCTATTCGAATAGAATGAACTCAACTTGATTTTAAATTTTTTTAAAGTTAATTTCAAATAGCTTGCGGCTTGATTCAGTTAAATCCCGTCTCATGCTCAAGAGGCTGCAAGAATACTGCAAGTCATTTTCTATGGGTTGTGATGGAGCTCGAGCTTAGCCCAGCCCATTATCTGATGCAACATCGTAAAGTTATAGTAGAGGGTCCACCTCTAGCCTTCGATGATGATGAGGCCTATCATAATAAGCAAAGTGGCCTTTGCTTAGAAGTTTGAAATTTAATCATATGCCTCCTTCTTATGAATTATATTTTTCAATTTTTAATTTTATTCTCAATTATTAGAGCACTATTTCAATTTTAAACCGCCTCACTTAGGATGGGTGAGATGGTGAGATAATAAATAGAAAATTTAAAAAAGAAATTCTTTTAAATTTTAAAGAGATTGGATTTATTAATTGATGAATTTAATAGTCCACTTAAATTATATAAATGCATTTCTTTTATTTGTCAACATATTAATATACTACTGTTGACATCAGCTGATTAAGAATTATTCTCACTTTAATTAAATTTTCGATTCGATTTTTAATATATATAGTCACGTTAAATAGTTATTAAAAGATCTTTGTTGTCATTGTAATCATATCCAAATTAAAACAAATTAGTTAAAATCCAATAAACTTTGAATATTTATGGTTTACTCTAAAATATCCTAATATACTAATAATTATAATTATTTAAAAAATCCAGTCAATAATTCAACTCAGTTGGAAAAATGATGTAATCTAAATTATACTTCCATGAAGTTTTGATAAAATTTGAATAATATTATAATATATAATTTACGTCTTTATGATAAAATTAATTATGTGATTGAAATATGTCTTACGTTTATCATATATAAAAAATAATTATATTATAAAAATAATTTTAACTATTAGAAGTGATAACTTTATACGTAAATAAATTAAACGTGGTGAGACACATTTCAAAAAATTACTTGACCAACATTTTTTTTTTCAGGAATTTTCTACTTTAAGTTCACTTTTCATGATTGACTTTTGCTAGTGCCACCCATTACCAAATACTATAGACATTAAATGCTCATTATTGTTCTTGTGAATGAGCACAACATCACCTTAATAATGTGCTTCCAATCTCTCTAGTTACAAGGAAAGCTATTTTTTCTTTTCTATGAAGGGGAAAAAAAAAACAATTTAATGATATTATTATATAGTCATTTTGTAATACATGTAGATGCTTTTTTATGGCAAGTTGATTAGAAGAATAATTTAGATGCAATTGGCTGTGATCAATTATGAATTGGTATGATTGTTATTTTATTTTTTAAAAAAATTATGAATTGGCATGCATAAAAAGTAGGAGATCATGAAACAAAGTGAGGGATAATGACTTTTGAAAAAAAAAATATTAATATTTTTCTACTAATTTAACATAAAATAACTCAAATTTCCAAATTCATCCCCCCATTTCTTGAGGAAAAAAAAAATAAATTGAAAGTTGAACATTTCTACGAGAGAAATTGACTTGAAAATGTCAAGATCAAGATATGTAAAAGCTATCATTCCAACAATGTTTGACTGCAAGTGTAACTTGACATTTATACTTTTCTCATTATTCTCGAAGAATTGGTCAAAAATATTGGAAGATGCAATTACACATCAAAAATATATTTTTTTTACTATAATCACCGTAAGTATTTCTTAATAATTAATTAACGTGATTAAAAATATTAAAAAAATATTTATGAGTCCATTCTATCACTTATTGATTATAATTAAAGAAAATTAATATAAATAAAATAAACCAACACAAAAGATCTCTTAATCATCATCATCATAATCAATCACCATTTAAAAAAGTAATTAATAAAAAAGAAAAAAACACAAACACACACAATTGCGTAAAGCATGATAAAAGGAATATATTTGAGTGAGACCGTAAGTGCCGTTTTTTTTTAATAAAAAAATTATAAATTATTTAAAAGAAAGTTCATGATCCCATACATCAGGTTTCAGTATAACCTTATAATCTTTTGCAACATCGTTGACTAAACAGTTCATTCTCACTTGATCAAAGTCAACATCATGTCAAACCAACGGTCACAATTTCAAGTTAGTAAATTTATTATACGTTGTTGTAATAATAAATGTAAAAGAAGTGGGGTCTTCTCGTTTTCCCATAATTTTTTATTTTATTACAATTAACGCTAAGACATCTTTTCCTCTCACTCCGAACATTTCTTCTTCTTCTTTTTATTTTTATTTTTTTGCTTTTGTTGCTTTATGTGACTTTTGAGCTTCTCTTCTTGTTGTTCTTCTTATTCTTGTTGCTGTCCGTGGAGAACTGACACTGCGTTTTTGAGCTATGCATTGAGTGTAGAATTGTAAGTAATGATTTGGGTTTTTCTTTGGGTGTTTTGTTTGTGTGTAGCTGCTTTTTTTACCTCATTTTTTTTTTAATGAAAGTTTCGATTTTTAAGAGTTTTAAAGTGTTGATATGCTTGTTTGAAGTGAATTTGGAGATGGGTTTTTGATTTTGAGCTTGATTTTTCTTTATATATATATATGTATATATAATTTTTTTCACTTGAGCTTTTGTAGCTTGTTTTAAATTTGACAGCTTTCTTTTTTTTTTTTTTGGTTGTTCTGGTGTTGAAAATGCGTGAAATTGTAGATCTAGATTTGATGATTTGATGCTTTGTGTTTTGGATTATTGAGGTTGAGGATATTTAATGAAAAATGGGGTATTGAAGGATGGATCTAATTCAGCAGTGGTTATTAGGTGTTAAAAGTCTCCTATATGCAAGTGAGGTTGATTCTCTATTTTTTTTCATTCATTATGTTCTGGTTACGGAAATTGAGCTATATTGGGACAGGTACAGGTTTGAAAATTGACCAAGTTATTGGTAAATATGAATTAGACAATTAGTGATGGATTGAGAGGTCAGGCTGATGCTCTTTCATTTGAAAAAGAAGAAAAAACAATTAATGCATGTGGGTATATCAGTGGTCTGAAAAGGAATTCATTAATAAATTTGAAATACATTCTAGGATGGTTGATGTTAAGGTAGGAGATACTCAAGGAAATCACTGTTGACGTTGATGAGTGATGCTTAAAATTGTCAGGCTAGATGAAAATAGTTTACTAGAGCTTTCAAATTCTGCTGATATCAGAGGCTCTAGCTGTCTGTTTTTTTATCCAATATTGACAGTGATTTCAGAGTAAACTCAAATAGTTTACTAGAGCTTTCAAATTCTGCTGATATCAGAGGCTCTAGCAGTATGTTTTTTATCCAATATGGACAGGGCCAACGACCTCTATACATGGATATCTAACTTTATGATGTAGCCCAATTTCACATAAATTTGAAGCTTCAACAAAAAAGAAATTCTTTTTCATGCTGTTAGTGAATGTGTTTCATGTTCTCCAGGCTCTTGTGTTAAGCTTATTTATTTTTGCCACACTTTTATTCTCTGTAGAAAAGCTGACAATCTAACATATTCAGATTCGCAGTGCTTAATATTTCTCTTCAAGACACCTCCATACTTAGATCAACATCCCCAAAAGGAGTTATGGACATTTGTTGAGGAACTTTTTATAGGGTCTTTGCAGACAAGGCTACATTATCTAATTTATGTTTGGTCACTAAGTTGTAAAACGTGTGAGAGCTTCTTTATAAGAAAGTAATACATCTTAAGTTAGACTTTGCAGTTGTATATTTCTTTTAAGTAAATATGCCTTCATGGTGGGGAAAGACTTCATCCAAAGAAGACAAGAAGAAAGTGAAGGAAGGTCTCATAGATGCGCTACAGCGGAAACTTAAGGTTGCTTTGGAAGAGAAAAGCAACAGTAGGTCAGGAGGATCTTGGAGACGTTCTAGAGATACAGTTTCAGAGAGGGGATCTAGATCACGTGTGCCTTCAAGATCGCCATCACCTTCAACCCAAGTATCACGCTGCCAAAGTTTTGCAGAAAGGCCTCAACCACTTCCACTTCCTGGGGTGCGCCATACCAGCATTGGGTGGAGTAACTCAGGAATTAGTGCTTCATCAAGACCAATATTGGATGGAGGCTCAAGGCCTTTGGATTTGCCCCTTCCAAGACCTATGTGTGTCCCTAACAGATTAGACCATACTTATGCTGAGGGAGATTCTCTTTCTAGTGTGAGCTCCACAGATAGTGATGACCCATCCGATTCACGTGTTCTTAGCCCCCTCACTTCTGATTATGAAAATGGGAACAAAACTGTTACAAACAGCCCTGCAAGGTCAGTTACTGTTTGTATACTTTTAAATGGTATATATTTTTTTAGGTGCTCTATGTTGGTGTCTCATGTCGCTGTGGGTGTTGATTTATCTCTAAAAAAATTTGTCTGTCTTTTGAAGCACGAAGCAGAAAGATCAATCCCCCACTGTCAATCACAAGAACTCGAAAGAGACATTGAAGCCTGATGATTTTTCACTCAGTAATCAGATTCCTTCAGTATCACCAAGGCGGACACCTTTACGTAGCCATGTTCAAAATCTACAGATTCCTCATCGGAATGCATTCTTAAGTGCTCCAGACAGCTCATTGTCAAGTCCTTCTAGAAGCCCCATTAGAGCCTTTGGAACTGAGCAAGTTCTTAACAGTGGTTTATGGGCAGGACTATGCTCTGGCCACTGCTCAAGTCCAGGTTCTGGTCATAATTCTGGCCATAATTCTATAGGTGGAGATATGTCTGGAAATCTATTGTGGCCAAATAGTAGATGTAGCCCTGAGTATTCTCCTATACCTAGCCCCAGAATGACAAGCCCTGGTCCCAGCTCCAGGATACACAGTGGTGCTGTAACCCCTTTGCATCCACGAGCTGGAGGTTCTGCCATTGAGTCACCTACTAGCCGCCCTGAGGATGGGAAGCAACAAAGCCACCGGCTGCCCCTCCCACCAATAATAATCTCTAATAATACTTGTCCCTTTTCACCTGCATATTCAACTGCAACATCTCCTTCAGTGCCCCGAAGTCCTAATAGGGCAGAAAATCCTACAAGTCCTGGTTCCCGTTGGAAGAAGGGTCGTCTGTTAGGGAGTGGCACATTTGGACATGTGTATCTCGGATTTAACAGGTTAATATCAAGGGTTTTATCCTATATAATATAGAGACACGTATAGTATCGTAAGCTTTTGCTGACATTTAACAAGGGAAAGTAAAATCTTGATCCTTTTGTTTTCAACTTGTGACAAAACTAGTTCTGTAATTTTTTCTGACGCTTAAATACCATGATAGTGTTATGCATATCTCATTTAATTTTGATGTCCGGGCTTCAGTGAGAGTGGTGAGATGTGTGCCATGAAAGAGGTCACTCTGTTTTCTGATGATCCAAAATCAAAGGAAAGTGCACTGCAATTGGGACAAGTAAGTTTGTGTTAGTACATCTGGAAGTTAAAAACTACATATTCTTTTTGACTTGCAATTTTGTCTAATTTTTGAGGAATTTTGATGATGATTGATCAACTCATGCAGGAAATAGCACTACTTAGTCGTCTACGACATCCAAATATAGTTCAATATTATGGGTCTGAAACGGTAGGTAGTTTTACCATTTGCTTCATTGTTAGGAACATTGCTTTATTAAGTTTTCAGTGTGAACTGCCTTAAGATTGGTTCATTGTGCGAAAGTAATTCTTTTGTTTGACAGTATTTCTTTAGAACATAGCTTATGATTCTTGTTTAAAAATATTCGAGATGCAAGGAGTTGCGGCACTTTGTAGTGGATATCCTTTTGCAATAATCTATAATTTGTACAACTGCAACATAACATTTTTACCTCTTATGCTTGAAAAAAGAAAAAACAGGAGGCTGGCATATGTCAAAAGATGTTGTCATAGTATAATTTGTTTTCATGCTGTCTATTTCTCATTGAGCAGGTGGATGATAAATTATACATATACTTGGAATATGTTTCTGGTGGTTCCATTTATAAACTGCTTCAGGAATATGGCGAGTTTGGTGAAATAGCCATTAGCAGTTACACTCAACAGATCTTGTCCGGGCTTGCTTATTTACATGCTAAAAACACTGTCCACAGGTAAATCTTTCCATTTTTATTTCATGGTTTCAGATGTGCGAGAAGCATAGTTTTTAAATATTGGAGCATGAGTATGCTTATGCCCAGTTCTTATCATATTGTTATCACATACAGAGACATTAAAGGAGCAAATCTACTTGTAGACCCCAGTGGCCGTGTCGTCAAACTGGCGGACTTTGGGATGGCAAAGCATGTAAGAAAATTTCTGATAATTGCTGATGTTTATGTACTTTTGTCAGGATGCTAGTTGTGTAGTTTAGATAGAAAGCAAACTGAGAAGATACTTTGTTGCATATTAACCTTGAGGCAGCATGTTCTAACGTATTTTAACTGAACTGATATCCAGGTTACCGGACAGTCTTGTCCACTATCATTCAAGGGGAGCCCATACTGGATGGCACCTGAGGTCAGCATTCTGTTTACTGCATATTTTAGTTCTACGTTTCTTTTGGATGCTTTCAATTAATTTTTTTTAGATGTGTTAACTGTTATCAGGTGATAAGGAATTCCAGTGGCTGTAACCTTGCTGTTGACATATGGAGCCTTGGATGCACTGTTTTGGAGATGGCAACAACAAAGCCCCCATGGAGCCAGCATGAAGGGGTTAGTAAAATTCATGTCCAAATTCTATTTTTTCTTTTCATCTTACAGTTTAAGATACAAGTGGTATTAGTTGTACATCTGAGTATAATTCCTGGTGAGATTGCCTGAATGCTAGATTGTGGATTGTTTGACCCTGTTGCTTTCTTTTCTTGAAAGGTTGCTGCTTTGTTTAAAATTGGAAACAGCAAGGAGCTTCCTGCAATTCCTGATCGTTTGTCAGACCATGGGAAGGACTTTGTGAGGCAGTGCTTGCAACGTGACCCAACACATCGCCCTACGGCTGCTCAACTTTTGGAGCACCCTTTTGTGAAAAATGCTGCTCCATTGGAGAAACCAATTTTGAGTGCTGAGCCATCAGATCTACCATCTGCAATGACAAACACAGGAAGATCAATGGTATTACGAATTTTCTCCGAAATGCTTATGCTTCATTTTTTGTATTCGATGTTGTAACCATTATCAATACTGAGAGGTTATTTTCATCTTTGAGTTAGAATATATGGGCACATCCTTAACTTCCCAAACCCTCCAAGGCCCTCCAACCCCTCTTTCTAATACAAGAAAAAGTATGAGCATGTATAACCTGCTGTGATTGTCAGAGAGCTTCATGCCATAGCCATGCTAGAATTTGTTTGCTTTGCGATGCACTTGTGTGAATATTATCAGTAATTTCTTTCCGGCTGCCTAATTTGTTTCTGGCATTGATTATATTTATTTACCTGACGGTTGGATTGCAATCTTGGATTTTAATTAGGGAATTGGGAATGCAAGAAACGTTGTAGGTTTCGAGTCTGAAGGAGTTGCTGTGCATCAATCTAGAGGCTCAAAAAGCGGTGCAGGATCCAGGTCTTTTTTCTCTCCTTTCCTTGTTTATATATAGCGAGATACTTGCATGTCTCTGCATGCATATTTATATATATATCAATGCGTAAAATGCTCACACAAGCACTTAGAAACACTTACTGCTCTATTTACCCATATCATAGAAGTTAGTACAGTGAATTTATTCCAAGTACGATTGGTATATGTCATGTCTTAACTTGTCAGAAAATGTAGAATGGCTGTTGTATCTATTCAATGCTTTTTATATTTCTTTACCCAATCGTCCTTCTTTTCCAGTGAAGTCCATACACCAAAGAATGCATCATGTCCGGTTTCTCCTATTGGGAGCCCTCTAATACATTCAAGGTCACCTCAACATATGAGTGGAAGATTGTCTCCATCTCCTATATCTAGTCCTCATACTGCATCCGGTTCTTCTACACCTCTGACTGGGGGTAGCGGTGCAATACCATTTCATCACTCAATGCAGCCAATGACCTACTTACAGGAAGCCATGGGAATGGTCCCAAGGTCCCAAAATATATTGTACAGCAATAGCAATTATCAGGAGCCCCAGGCGGATATGTTTCGAGGGATCTCACAGGCCTCTCATGTTTTGCGGGAAATGATATCATCTGGGAATGTTGGCATGGAAAACCAGTTTGGCCAACCTGGTCATGGGTACCACAGAGAACTCTATAGCGGGCAGAATATCCTCGCTGATCGCGTGTCTCAGCAGCTCCTAAGGGATCATGTGAATCTGAACCCAAGTTTGTCAATGCTTGGCCACACCAATGGAATCTAGGATGTGCTGGAATCCATAGTCCAAGAATGGGTTCCAGGCGTTTCCTATACCATCCAATGCTTGCTTCAAGAGATCGTGCTTCTTGTCATGGAGGAAAATATTTTGCATTGTGCACTTGTGAAGTCGAGATAGACTGAATAACAGCAAGCTTGAATAGTGGAAGCAGAATCTGAAAGTTTAGCTGCTGAGCTGAGTTGATACGATGAGCAGTTTCACTTGGCAATTGGCATATATATAGATATATATATATAGATAGATATGTAAGGCGAGGGGAACACTGACAAATCAGTGCTACTAGCAGTACTGATGGAAGATCTTATTATACATACTTGGAAACTATAGAAACTTCATCTTAATCATGAATTGAGCGTGTTTACCTGTCAGCTGTAATCATCGATCCTGGCAGCTGCAGGAGGGTCATTTTTGGGAAATGAAGACGGTTTACATTATAGGGGGGATCAGAAGAAGATGATGCCGGTGTAAGTACTAGTGCTGTATATGTTATTACACTTGAAACACGAGGAGTACAGGAAGCCGGCCATTAATACATCTGGATCTTTTTCAACTCCTTTCACAATATTTTTAGGGTGGAAGGATGCACTTGTCCATGGGAATTTAAACAAAACACCCAAAAAAAAAAAATTGTTGTAAAGAAAGTTGTGACGAAGATGACAGTTGGGGATGAACCAAAATCTATTCATATGACATTTTTTTTTTGTGAAAATTTGTCTATTTCAAATGTATTACATCGGTAAAATTTGTGATATATGTTATAAATTTGGTTGTCGAATATAATATAATATAAAAAATATATATATATATATATATATTTTAATGGTGGCTCAAAGAAGAGAAGAGCATGTCATCCATGTTCCGCAACTTCATAACTTTCTTACTCGGGAACTGGGTGCCACCTGTTATTTTTAATCTCATGTCACCCAAATATATCCGCCTGCTTGCCATCTCATTCAACATTGCCACTTAGATTGCATCTGTCTGTCTTCCCACGTAATTAAAAATGTGTCAATGTGGTGTACACATGGTACATGTCAACATATTATCTTACCATAAAAATTCTGTAATACACTCACTTATTATGCACTTAATTGTCTGATGTGAATTCAAGACCATATATTTTATTTTTATTGTTTAAATGTAAATTATTTAATTTTTATATCATATATTTAATTCTAATATATATATATATATATATATATATATATATATATATTGATAGGAGGGGGAGAGGGAGAGGGAGAGGGAGGAGGATTTGAAATTCTCATCATAATAGGGACTTAATTTCATAGTTGTAACTAAGTCAGTTTAAAATGGATAATTTAATTTATTTTTTGCTTAGAAACAACACTTGAATCCATAATTTTTAAAGTTATGAGTACTATTTTTATTACTTGAATGAAATGGTAGATTATAGATATAATATAATTGGTGTAAATAAAAATTTTCTGTCTCATAAGTTATCAATTTTAACACAAAAAAATGTATTGTGGCAAAATATAAAATTAAAAAAAATCCGTTCAATCAATTATTGCACCAGCCAATAGTTAGCTATAAGTCTTTTCAAAAAATAGTTTAGCTATAAATAATAATATATAGGAATGCCAGTATGACTTAACCACCAACTGGTAGATTTATTATTAAGTACTTGTTACCGTTTGGCAAAATTTCCTCTTTGGAGCAAATGAAAATGTCGGCAAATTATGAATTTTGTGCTGAGCATCGGTTGAAAGGAAAAAAAAAACTTCAATTACATGAAAATTGACTGATATTGTTGTTTCATTCCAATACAAGTGACAAGAAACAGTGTCCAAACCAAATTATAGGATTCAATTGGTTTTACTTGGTGTCGGTCAAATTTAACCTATATTTCCACAAGTTTTTAGCCAACTCTTCGTCTTTAGCTTGAGGGGAAGGCTGTGTGCTATGTTAGAATCCACAAAATATTGGCCAGATACTCCCTTAACTTGTGGATTCAGTACTACATAACACGTCGTTGCTGCCCCCTGAAACCATATATAACACAGACTAATTAATAACTCTAGCATTAATATTATTTTTTAACTAAAACATTATTATACATATTTCAATACTACTCAAATTCTAAAAATATTAATATACTAAATATTTTTCTATCTTAAATCATTCAAATATTTTTTTTACACCATTAAAAAATTTATTTTTTTAAAAAATTAAAAAATATATAATAATTTTTTAGTATTATTTTTCAACTAAAACACTAGTATATATACTATAATACTAATCTAATGATTTTAAAAACTAATCTTATTATAACTAAAAAATTATGGTAACAAAAATTAAAGAAAATAAATTTAATATGAAGTATTTTATTTTTAATTTATTACGCCAAAAATTTGATATCGTCCCTCTTCATAATTTAACATTAACTTCTAAAATCTCATGTATCATAATATTTTCTATAAAAATTAAAAAAATTCATTTATTAAAATAAACATGTTTTATTTTATGTAAATTACTCTAATTTGATTACATTTAAAATATTACTCTCCATTTTCATAAGAAAAAAATAATTTCTTTTATTTTAACTCAAACATTCTATTATATTCAAATAAAAACACTTTTTTAACTTAAAAAATAAAAAAATGTAAATTTTCACCCATTTTTTTTGTATTATTTTATTTTATTTATTCAATAATTATTATTAGTATGTATTATATAATACTTACTTAATAAAAAATTAAGTATGTATTATATAATATGTACTTAATAAAAAAATAAGTTGTAACTTTTTTATTTGATTAATTTGTAGTTTTTAATTTATTATAATTATTTATTTTAAAATATATATATTATTAGTAGTCCACACAAAATGCGGATTCATAATTAGTTTATCATTAAATACCTGATAGATAAATCGATAATAAATCAATCTAAACTCACACAATATATGTAATGACCTAATATTTTAAATAAAATAATATTATTTTGAAATGTACAGTATTAATAATTTTAAATTTTATTTGTATGTTGTTATTGTTAATTGCTAATATTATTTATGTATTTTATTCTAAGAGATTTGTTTATGTAAAATAAATTTATTTTATGTGGGATTATTTGATAATATTAAAGTTAATAATATTATTATTATTATTGCTGTTGTTGTTGTTTACATTATCATTGTAGACACCCGGTTCGGTCAGCCCGTGTTAGGGGACTGTCACGACCTAAAACAGGGACCATGACCGGCGCTAGGGAATGAGAATTCTTTCGAATCCGGAACCCGTAGCAAGCCTAAAAAAATAAAATAAACATGCAACAATAGTAGCAATATATAATGCAGCGGAAATAAAAATCATAATTATCATAATATTATTTTCACCAACTGGATTTAAGTCAAATCTCATCTCATATATATAAATCTTTTAATACAAATCCAGTTCAAGTATATAATACAACTGTAACATCCCGTGTTTTTACATATTTTTACACTGTACCGGGATATGCAGTGTTAATAATTTTTGTATATATATTATGATATTTTCACGAGTTGATATGTATTTTAAATCTATTTTAAATACTGTGTTTTATTTACAGTGTTTTACGTAAAATTTTCCCGGGACTTGCATTTTCGGGGAAATTTTCACGTAAACAATATATTATTAATTATTTTAAATATATTTTCGGACTTGCATGAACTCATACGTATTTTTTTTAATTATTAAATAAAGACTATGTGTGTATAATTATTTAATTAGGATTTATTATTACCCTAACATTTTATTAAGTATTTATTTGTTTTATTGTTATTTAATTAATTTTATTTAGTATAAATTATTAAAATATTAAATTTTATGTGTGTGGTGTATATTTGATGTGTGTAATTTAATATTATTTTAATATATAGTATAAAGTATATATATATACATATATTTGTCAAAATTACAAAAGTTTGGCAAATTACACATTTGCCCCCCCCGAGTCTCCTTCTTCCTCCCGATCCTTCCCCTTGCCGTCCGGGCGTCTGTCACACCGTTTCTTCACCGTGGGTGTGCCGTCCAGTGTGCCACCGTCTTCCCCGACCAATTCCGCCGCCTGAGGAGGCCGTTTCCGGCGTTTGGAAGTCGATTTTGGCCGGAGAAGCCGAAAATCCATCCACCGTCGATCACGCCGATTCCGGCCACCGTTTTCGACACCGCCGGTCTTCATCGACTCCTTGAGGTCCGGTGAGTGTTATTCTAGCTTTGGTTTGAGCTGAATTGGTCTAGAAATGGTTAGGTTTTGATTTTTCTATTTCGGCCTATTAGGGTTTTTGATTTTTTTGAGCTTTGAATTGATTGATTCATGAAAACTCCCTTCACAAATGTTGATCCTAGTAGCTTAATCTACATGTATGAATTTTTGTAGAATTTTTGGAGATTTTTTGGATTTTTGGGTATTTTTGAATATTTTAATATTATTTTCTAATTTTCGGAAATTAATTATTTAAATTATGAAATTTGAGTTTATGGTTAAATTGAGTGTTGAAATGAATTATAGGAATTTATTTGGAATTTTTATGAATTTCTAAGTATTTATTTTGAATTATTAAAGTTTATGTGAATTTGAGAAAATTAGGTTAAATGTGTTTTTAATTGAAATTAATTGGATAATTGGGTTTAATTATTGATATTATTGATAAATATGTTGAGAAAATTAATTTTGGATAATTGTATGATTTTTGGTGAATTTTTGAAGTAATTTAAGTATATTTATATATATAGGGGTATTTTGGTAATTTTACCCTAAATTGGCTAAAAATGTAATTTAATTGGTTTTAATAGTTATTTAAGGTATAAAAATGACTTCTATAAATTATTTGGTATTTTTAACTAATTAAAACTATTTTTCGTGAATTATTTTCAATTATATATATAATATACGGTTTTTCAAATAAAATAAGTTTTTATCGGTTTTTACAGTGTTTTAAGGTTAATTACGTAATTTCTACCTATAAAATGTATTTCTGTGATTTAAGGATATTTTTGGTATTTTTAGAATTATTCTGTGTTGTGGACCCCGGTCGGTAGTTTGTAGTCTGACCGAGGGGTTGTGAATGAGATGTGGTGTTTATTTTCGAAGTGTGTTTCTTTGCAGGGTCGGCTCTACTCTTTTGAGTAGAGAGATGTCTGTTTTACAGGGGAGGTTCTGTCGAATTTTCGGTAGAATTCTCGTAAAACGTGATATCCAGTCGAATCCTAAATTCCGATTCTGTGTTTAATACTCTAGATTGAATTCTAGGATTTCTGTTAGGGTTATTCTGATGTCGATTAATTATTTCTTGTTTAGTTGCACCGAGACCGAGGGCTAGTGGTCCAGGCCCGTCGGACCCGTCTCGTGAAGCGTACTAGGTGAGTTACTATTTTATATATATGTGCTTTAGGATGCATGATTTTAGAAATACATGTTTCATTTTGACTAAATATGCATAAATAATATGATTTATATTCAAGTATATTTTTTATATATTTTTGGTTTATTTTTAGTATATATTAAATTATATACATGTTTTGTAAATAAAATATATTTAAAATGTTTTTAAATATATTTCCAACTAAATTTATAATTTGATTGAATTCATTTAACATATATATACTCAAAATATACCTGGTTTACTTTTGGTATATTTCCAGTATATATATGGTTTATATTGTTATTTCGATTAAATTCATGCATCATTTATTTTGTGAATGTATGATTTATTTATTAATGAAGGATATCGATAGAACGTGCTACCTAGTGGGCAGCACTAGGACCGAGTACGTACCGGTACGCCTATAGTATTTAGGCTATTATACTAACTTATTTGTGGATATTGATTTGATGTGATTTTTGATATGTGTGAGATGTGGTTTGGGGTGTGATTGCTGGAGCTCGGTTGACCAAGTGTCTCGGGGCCAATCACACTGGCAGTCAGACTGCTGGAGCTTGGTTGACTTAGTGTCTCGGGGCCAGTCTACTATCCAAATGGATTAAGTGGATATAATTGGATTCAGTGAGCCTGTGTGGCTAGAGTGTTGTCTAACACTATTTCCGAGGTTGTGATATTCTAGGGTTCTATATAATCCTTCATAAAAGATGATTTTCGGATAAAATATATAAAATGATTTTACTGCATCTGTGTGAATTTGCCTGTATATATACATATTAGATATGTATTATTGAATGTATGCATTATCATTTAGTGTATGTATATATATTATAGTAATTCACTCAGTGAGGTCTGACTCCCCTCCGTTGACTATTTTTCAGGAGAGTCAACTTCTTCAGACCTCAGTAGCAGGTCGATACGCCGGATTTCTTCCGCCCCGGCTTATTTATGTAAATTATCTACTTGAGTCTTATTTATTTTATCTAGACACTGCAGTAGTCGTGAATTAAAGTATTGGATTTTATGTATTTTATTTTAAAGAGATGTATTATATTGAAACTGGATTTGTATAAAAGATTATGTATCTATGAGATGAGATTTGATTTAAATCCAGTTGATTGAATAACATTATGATATTATGATTTTTATTTCCGCTGTATATTATATGAGTATGGTTATTATTGCATGATTTATTTTATTTTTAGGCTTGCTACGGGTTCCGGATTCGAAAGAATTCCCATTCCCTAGCGCCGGTCATGGCCCTGTTTTGGGTCGTGACAACAACATCTCACATAAATAAAATACATAAAATTCCACGTTTAATTTACAACTACTGCAGTGTCTAGATTATAAAAATAAGACTCAAGTAAGCAGTTTACATAAAGAAGCCGGGGCGGAAGAAATCCGGCGTACAGGCCTGCTACTGAGGTCTAAAGATGTTGACTCTCCTGAAAAATAGTCAATGGAGGGGAGTCAGACCTCACTGAGTGAATTACTATAATATATATACATGCATACTAGATGATAATGCATACAATCAACAGTATATATCTAATATGTATATATACAGGCAAATACACACAGATGCAATAAAATCATTTTATATATTTTTATTGAAAATCACAGTTTATGAAGGATCTAATAGAACCCTATAATTTTGCAACCTCAAAACAGTGTTAGACAACACTTTAGCCCTACAGGCTCACTTAATCCAAATATATCCACTTAATCCATTTAGACAGTAGACTGACCCCGAGACACTAAGTCAATCGAGCTCCAGCAGTCTAACTGCCAGTGTGATTGGCCCCAAGACACTAGGTCAACCGAGCTCCAGCAATCACACCCAAATCACATCTCACACATCAAATGATCATATTCAATCAATATACACAAATGGTTAGTAATATAGCCTATCTGCTATAAGCACACCAGTACGTACTCGGTCCTAGTGCTGCCCACTAGGTAGCACGTTCTATCGATGTCCTTCATTAATAAATATAAAACATTCATTCACAAATAAATGATGCTTGAATTTAAATAAAATAACAACATAAACCATATATATACTAGAAATATACCAAAAATAAACCAGGTATATTTCGAGTATATATACGTCAAATAAATCCAACATAATTACAAAATAAGCTAGAAATATACTCAAAAACATTTTAATATGATTTATTAACAAAACATGCATATAATTTAATATATACCAAAAATAAACCAAAAATATACTTAAATACAAATCACATTATTTATGCATTTTAATCAAAATAAAACGTATATTTCTAAATCATGCATCCTAAGCATATATATATAAAATAGCAACTCACCCTAATGTGCTCCACGAGATGGATCCGACGGGCCTAGTCCACTAGGCTTCGGTCTCGGCGTAACTAAACAAACAATAAATAACTGACATTAGAATAAACCTAACAGAAAATCCTAGAATTCGATCTAGAGTATTAAACACAGAAACGGAATTAGGGATCGACCGGACATCACGTTTTACGAGAATTCTACCGAAAATTCGGCAGAACTTCCCCTGTAAAACGGACATCTCTCTACTCAAAGAGTAGAGCCGACCCTGCAAAGAAACACACTTCGAAAAACAAGCTCAACACATAACCAAAATCCCTCGGTCGGACTCCAAACTACCGTATACCGACCGGGGTCCACAAACACAGAACAATTATGAAAATACCAAAAAATCCTTAAATCACAGAAATACATTTTATACATAGAAATTACATAATTAACCTTAAAACACTATAAAAACCGATAAAAACTCATTTTATTAGAAAAACCGTATATTATATATATAATTGAAAATAATTCACGAAAAATAGTTTTAATTAGTTAAAAATACCAAATAATTTGTAGAAATCATTTTTATACCTTAAATAACTATTAAAACCAATTAAATTACATTTTTAGCCAATTTAGGGTAAAATTACCAAAATACCCCTATATATATAAATATACTATAATTACTTCAAAAATTCACCAAAAATTATACAATTATCCAAAATTAATTTTCTCAACATATTTATCAATAATATTAATAATTAAACTCAATTAACCAATTAATTTCAATTAAAAACACAATAACCCTAATTTCCCAAAATTACATAAACTTAAATAATTCAAAATAAATACATAGAAATTCATAAAAATTAAAAATAAATTCCTATAATTCATTTCAACACCTAATTTAACCATAAAACACAATTTCATAATTTATTTAATTAATTTCCGAAAATTAGAAAATAATAATAAAATATTCAAAAATACCCAAAAATCAAAATAATCTCCAAAAATTCCACAAAAATTCATACATGTATATTAAGCTACTAGGATCAACATTTGTGAAGGTAGTTTTCATGAATCAATCAATTCGAAGCTCAAAAAAATAAAAAACCCTAATATGGCCGAAATTGAAAATTCGAAACCTAAGCAAATCAAGACCATTTCAGCTCAAACCAAAGCTAGAATCACACTCACCAGAGCTCAAGGAGAAAAAAGAGACCGGCGGTTTCGAAACGGTGGCCGGAATCGTGGTCGACGGCGAGGAGAGGAAGTTTCGGCAACCCAAGCTATTTTCGGCCAAACTCAACGGAAAGGGAGCTGCTGGCGGCGGGGAACGGCTGAGGACGAAGGTGGCAAGCCGAGAGGCACACCGACGGCAAGGGAACGGCGTGACAGACGGTGGTTGGCGGTGAGGAAGTGGTCGGGGAAGAAGAGAGGGATTGGGGGCAATTCGGTAATTTTCCAAAATTTTTGGTTTTTGATGTATTATATGTATATATATATACTTTATACTATATATTAAAATAATATTAAATTACACACATTAAATATACACCACACACATAATTTAATATTTTAATAATTTATACTAAATAAAAATAATTAAATAACAATAAAACTAATAAATAATTAATAAAATATTAGGGTACTATTAAACCCTAATTAAATAAATAATTACATTTATACACGGTTTTTAGTATTTTTAAAAATACGCATGAGTTCATGCAAGTCCAAAAATATATTTAAAATAATTAATAATAAATTATTTACGTGAAAATTTCCCCGAAAATGCAAGTCCCGGGAAAATTTTACGTAAAGCACTGTAAATAAGACACAATAATTAAAATAGGTTTTAAATACATATCAACTCGTAAAAATATCGTAATATATATACAAAAATTATTAACACTGCATATCTCGATACAGTGTAAAAATATTTAAAAACACGGGATATTACAGGGACGAATTAGGGGTGCTCGGTTTGACTGGCCCATTGTCAAGCCCAATGATGAGAATGTGAAACTTGGACATGAGGACGAAGCTTGAATCTCTAAGTGGAAAGTGGACTTGAAAACCTAGAAGCTTGCAAAACCCAAAATCGAGCCCAACTATCCAATTTCGGCCCGAGCCCACTTGGCCTAGCGCAGGCTCGGGCCTAAGAGGCATCGCCTCAATGCAATGAGGCGATCGCCTCTTTGGCAGCTGCCAATGGGGTGATCACCTCATCACAGAGGCGATCGCCTCATCGATGAGGCGCTGCCTCTATGACAGCCCACTTGCAGCTGCAATTATGACAATCAAGTGGCGCGGGCTCCACTCTCCAGACTTTCTTCTTGCGTGAGGAAAAGAATTTTGGGAAAGGGAAAAAAGGCTAGGAGAGCTCATGATGGGCTAGGAGGCTTAGGAGGATGGGAAAGCTAAGGGATAAAAGGAAAAAGAGAGAGAAGAAAAGGAGGGAAGAGGGGGAGCTCTGGAAAAAAAAAAAAGAAAAAAAAGGAAAGAAAAAAAAAGAAGGAAGAAAACGTCCAGAGGAAGGAAAGGAGGTCCACTTTCCCATAAGAGAAGAGGGAAGAAACTTGTGTCAAGGAGAGATACTACATCCTAGTAAGGATCTCAATCAAAGCAGCTCCGAGGGCCTCTCATTAGTATAAAACCTGCACTTAAACTTGATATGTTCATCATTTTATGTATTCTTGCTTATGTGTAATTGAGCTATTAGTACATTTTAGGTTTATCTCTAGTGTGTCATGCTTGATATCTCACTTCATTGATGGATCTTCGAATATTTTGCATGTAGTCGTAGTATGATGAGTGTAGAGTGTGTATATGCATGTTTTGGTTACTTAGAGTAGAAGTCTGTAAGAGCCCTGTTGATGAGGCGTCGCCTCTTACAGACCTGAAGTAAAACAGGTAACACACATAAAAGATAGGCTCATTGAGGGCCTGTCAATGAGGCGATAGCCTCATCTCAATGAGGCAACCGCCTCATTGGCAGGGTTAACCCGTTTCCTACTTCATTTTGTTGTTTATTTGCTGTGACGCCTGCTTTAATATGTCCCCTTTTGACCTTAAATATGTCTGTATGATTGCATGATGGTGATTATCTTGATTACTTGATGCTTTCTCTAGTTTATAATGTGAAAACCTCTTTGTGAATATTATTACATGTGATGTCATCTTTGTTGTAAAAAGAAGGGCTAACCGCGTGTTATTCGCAGGAATTACTTAATAATTTCTGTCATCAAGCAATCACTTTTGCTATTTATCCTTTATATATTACCATCTTTATGTTATTTTAATAGTTTATTTTCGGTATATGTTTGGTTATTTCCTGTATATTATTTCGTTTATTTAGTTAAAAAGCGTTGTAATCCTTAATCCCTTCCCCCTATTTAATTTTGAATGTATGGTTGTAAATTATTATTTATTTTATTTACTGCGTTTTTTTGAATGTTGGGACTTAAAGGCATGAAATTAGACTAATGTGCAAACTCGAACTTAATTATAAAATTCGGTAATTATCCGAAGGCACTTTCATTACGTGTGGTAAATGAGGAAATAATTAAATAATTAAATGGTTATAAAACACAAAACACAACTGGAGGCCAACCGTAAGGTTGGGTGCGCATTCAAATACTCATACCCAGTTTTCGAACCCGATCTCTAATGACGGCTGCTGGGAACCTTCGTGGGATCCAGTTGCTGTACAGTGTGTTCCAGCTTTTATCCGGGTGGCAACTCTATCTCCGAATAGGCCCATGACCTATATCGTATTTCCTAGTGGGCCTCGAGCCCACATAGTGCCATGGTAGCCAAACACTTGGGCACGTGCTAAACCCCGCCGCCTACAGTGGCGACTCCACTGGGGATAGAGAAACTGATTTCAGTATTTTGTGTTTTATCATCTTTAATTATTTTCTTATTTCTTCCTGCATTTATGCATTCACTACACATTTGGCACACAATAAGCACTTCAGTCCCGAATAAACCTGACAATAGTCAGTACTTCGCTACCTACGTTTCACTCAAACCTGGTGGTGGAATATTTGATTATTGTCACTCACGACACGTACTAATCTGTGTTATTTGACCCTTGAGTGGGGAGACGTATATGGATGTATATCGTTGTGGGAGCCGAAGCCTTTTTACCCAAGACTCAAGCCCATGTAATGACCTAGCAACTATCCTTAGGAATTTTCCCACATGCATGTGTATTATGCCATATAATGGACCCTTAAAATAAATCTCGAGCCCATCAATAAGCAGTCCAAAATAAAATGAGCCCCCGTGTCCGACCAAAGCCCATTATAAATAAGCTAGTCAATAAAGACCTCTCATGCCTACTCATAACCCATTTCAAATGGGCCTTGATAAGCAAGTTTATGGTGCTAAGGACTTTGGCTCATAGAAGTGGACTCGAGCTTTATTTAAAAGAACCATTACTTGTCTGAATCATTTTGAGAGTTTTCTTACATACGTCAGTTTTGGTATCCCCCGTTGATAATTAAAACCCAGGCCGAAAATCCTAGGACAAGATACTCGCCATCGAATACGTGTGTGGGAGAAATAAGGGCGGAAGTTTGCACGTTTAAGTTCCATGTTTTGGTCTTGTATATCTTTTCATGTGTGACCTTTTTCTAAATATACCAGACTTGCATATCATTCATACACGTCATGCATCATTCTAACTGACTGTTTTACAGCACTATAAATCCTTCAAGCTCAGCCGGGTGGATCCGAGCTGGTTCAGGTTGTTTGGTCAGAAATTCAGAATTAGGAATGGCAGGAGGATTCGATCCAGAGGCATTTGGGGCACGGTGGAAAGAAGAAGTAATAATAAAAACCTGAGCTATGATGAGAGAAATGATGGGGGAGATTACTAGGCTTATTAGAGAAAGTCAGCCAACACAGCCACCCAATGCACCGCCAATCGATCCGGTCGACCTTGATGAGGAAATATCGATTAGGGGAAGGGAAGAAGATGATGTAACGATATTGGCAAATCCGATTAATCAAAGAAATATCATCCAAGCTGAGGATGTGGGTCAGACTGAGTGGGCTAAGAATATGACCAGAGTGATGAACCAGATGCAAGTAATGATGAAGGAGAAGGGTATGGTCACCCCCCTAGATTACGATCTGAATTTGGAAAAGGGTGATGAACCACTACCTCATAAGTTTAAATTCCCAGACATAAAGAAGTATACTGGAACTGAGGATCCCCATTTGCATTTGAAGCAATATGTAACATACATGAAGGCTACTGAGCTAACTGAGAGCCAAATTGTTAAATAGTTCCCTATTTCATTGGAAGGAACGCCAATTCGTTGGTATTACACCTTGGAACTGCATGTTCAATCGGATTGGAAAGAATTGTGTGCTGCTTTTGTCAAGCAATATGGTCTCAACGTTCAACTGGAGGTGTCTTTGAGAGACTTGCAGAATACCAAACAAAACTTTAGCGAGCTTTTTGCCGATTACTTGACTCGTTGGAGGGGAAAGTTATCCTTAGTGAAGCACAGGCCTGCTGAGTCCGACCAGTTGGTCCTGGCAATAGAAGGGTGTGTTCATGCATTATCTAGGAAATTGAGGGATTTGGGGATCAGGAATTTTGAAGAATTATACAGGTTTGGGGTCCAGAAAGAATCAAATTTGGTTCAAGAGAAGAAGTTCTTCGGAAGAGGTTCTGGGGGCAAAGTGGGGGCCAGCTCAAGCAGTAACGTTCAGATTCATACTATTCGACCACCGAGCAGTAATGTACAAGTCAGTGCAATCAGAAAACCCCAGAGATTTTCTAATATGGGACGTCCTATGTCTAAAGTCCTCGATAAGCTCATTGAGAAGAACCTACTACGACCTTTGCCTTCGCAACAACCCTTGCCTGGAGCCAACCCAAAGCTTTTTTGTAAATTCCACCAGACCATCGGGCATGACACAGACAACTGTGCCCAGTTAAAGCATGAAATCCAAGATTTGATAGACTCAGGTAAAATCACTGACCTAGAAAATAGAAAACCAAACACTCAAACCAACCCATTACCCAATTACCAAAATGTACCACCTCCTAACCCATCCATTCTAATGGTTAACTCTGGCCTAACAGAAGAATAAGTCCTAAACTCCTTCATTGATGTCTCTCATGATTCCTAACACACCGAGCCTGAAAACTTGAGAACAAGCAAACAACCCACGGAGTTACAGATACAAGTCTTAGACGTATGGAGTTCTGATGATGAAAGCAAAGAACAAGTTGACCTATGGGACAACGAGGGGTGTGAACCAAATCAGTCTATAGGAAAGGTTGAAGAAAAGGAAAAAGGAACCAAGGTTACCAAGATGGGGCCCGACAAGGCAGGAGGTGCATAAAAGGGAAAGGGGGTAGAACAAAGCAGAGAGACCATTGCCAGTGTTTGGGAGTTACTCATGCATTCTAGGGATCACAGGGAAGCCCTAGTCCTGGCACTAGACCAAAGAAAAATTTCTACTAATTCCACCCCAAAACAGATGGTTCAGTCTTTAACAGAAACTCCTTAAGGAATGATAACGTTTTCTAATGACTATCTGCCTCTAGAAGGGAGGGATCACCATAAAGCTCTATTTATCAAAGCCGAAGTAAAAGGGAAGATGACCTACTGTGTGATGGTTAACAATGGTTCTGCCATCAATGTGTGTCCATTGAAGATTCTGCCAAGACTAGGGTTGACGGTAACTGACCTAAAGCCTTTTGAGGTGGTTATCAAGCCTTACGATGACACCAATAGATCCGTGGAAGGAACTTTCAAGGCGTTAGTCAGAACAGGGCCTATAGAAGTTTGGGTTGACCTGCATGTGCTTGATATCCCAGTAACCTTTGCCATTTTATTGGGAAGGCCATGGTTTCACCCCCTGGGTGGCATCCCATCCACTATCCATCAAAAGGTTAAGTTTCCATATGAGGGAAGGGTTGTTACCATCTCAGCCGAAACTGAAGTCACCATAGCCGCACTGAAGTTGATCCCTAAAGAGATTCCCTTAGCCCTAGTTTTGAAGTCTGTGTGATCTACGAAGATGAGATGGATGAAAGGGTTCTGAGAATGATGTGCAATATGAAATTTCTGCCCAGCATGGGGTTAGGGAAAAATTAGAGTGGACCTTCAGAGTTTGTGGGAAGCAAGGTACCTATTATAAAGCATGGGCTAGGATTCAAAGAGGTTGATGAAGTCAGGAAGGAAAGGGGTTTGTCAAACCAGTTTGAAGAAAAGGGAAAGGAGACCGTGACTAGAAAGAAAACTCTATGGGAAACCTTTGTAAAGGAAGGCACTGGGCAACCATACAATGGGACCCCAGAGCCTCTCCTAATGGCTAGGGAAGTTATCCCGGGATTTGAGATTTTTGCTGAATTTATGAATAAAATCGGGGAAGCCGCTATCGAAAAGGCCCCTACTGAGGAGCTGGTACTGGCTAATGAGGAGTCTAAAGAGGATGAAGCTACTTCGGGGCAGAAGGGCATTGATGATCAGAATGAAGACCTAGACTTTGAAACCTACATCCTCAATTCCATCATAGATACCTTTTATGATGACTTTGATGTCTCCCTAGCTTCTCTATTTGAAACTGACGATCCTTTCTTTTCAAAAGTGAATGCAATGAAATCTGAATTTGCTTATTTGTGCGATGTGTTTCCTAACAGTTATTTTGTTTCTGATGATCATTTCATGCATATGTTTGACATTAATTCCACGCAAACCGAATCATTTAATTTAGGCATAGACGATAATCCTAAAAATATATTGCTTGCTTCTGGTTTAACTCATGATGAGAGAGAAAAAATGGAAGAAATCTTAAAAAAGAGACAGAAAGTATTTGCTTGGGGTTATGAAGACATGCCCGGAATCGACAGGGAGATCTCAGAACACAGAATCCCCACATACCCCCACATAGCGCCAATAAAGCAGAAGCAAAGGAGGCTAAGGCCAGAATGGGCTCTCTTGGTTAAGGAAGAAGTTGAAAAGCAGTTGAAGGCAAAGTTTTTAGAAGTGGTAGAGAACACTTAGTGGTTAGCAAATATAGTCCCAGTTCCTAAGAAGGATGGAAGGGTCAGAGTGTGTATGGACTACCGAGATTTGAATAAAGTCTGCCCTAAGGATGACTTTCCCCTACCGCATATGGACATATTGATTGATAGTGTGGCTTCCAATGCAATGTACTCTTTTATGGATGGATTTTCGGGATACAATCAGATTATGATGGTAGTAATGGATTGATTGAAGACATCATTCATTACCGAATGGGGCGTGTACTGTTATCAAGTGATGCCCTTCGGGTTGAAGAATGCGGGAGCCACTTATCAGAGGATGGCGACCGCCTTGCTACACGACATGATCCATAAAGAGGTCGAGGTGTATGTAGATGATATGATGGTGAAGTCTGTAACCAGGGAAGGGCATTTTGAAGCACTGGGAAAGTTTCTGGCTAGAGTAGAGAAGTATAATCTCATACTGAACCCAAAAAAGTGTGTCTTCGGGGTCACGTCTGGGAAACTATTGGGGCACATTGTCAGCCAGAGAGGAATAGAAGTGGACCCAGATAAGATAAAAGCAATCAAGGATATGCCCATAGAAATGAACGAAAAAGAGGTCCAAGGGTTTCTGGGGCGCTTACAGTATGTTAGCAGATTCATAGCCAAACTAACAGCCATTTTTGACCTTATCTTTAAGCTTCTGAGGAAAGACCAACCTGTTGTATGGAACGAGAAGTGTCAGCAGGCTTTTGAAACCATCAAGGATTATCTGATGAATCCCCCTGTCTTACAACCGCCGAGACCAGGTAAAGTCTTAACCCTGTGTCTGGCAATTGAAAAGGATGCAATAGGGGCGATGCTAGCACAGGAAGGTGAAGGGAAAACAGAGCATGTTGTATATTACCTGAGTAAGAAGCTTCTACCCTACGAAGCTACTTATAGTTTAGTAGAGAAAACTTGTTTAGTAGTGATTTGGGCAACGAGGAAACTTCGACACTACTTCCAATCATATAAAGTGCAAGCAGTTTCCAAACATGATCCCCTTCGGTACCTCCAACTGACCCCGTCTCTTACGGGAAAATTGGCTAGGTGGCTTGTTTTGCTCACAGAGTTTGATATAGAGTATACGGCTAAAAAGACAATAAAAGGGAGAGCAGTAGCAAACTTCTTGGCGCAAAGCCCGGTTGGGGACACCCAAGAGTGGAAGCTGGAGTTCCCTGACGAGCATTTAGGGGTGATAGAGATACAAGATTGGGAAATGTACTTTGATGGAGTTCTCAACAACAAGGGAGCTGGGATAGGAGTGATTTTGGTTACGCCAGAAGGAGAAATGATCCCGATGGCAAAAAGGCTCGAATTTGAAGCAACCAATAACCAAGCAGAATATGAAGCCTGCATCTTTGGCTTAGGAGCATTGCATAGTGCAGGGGCGGAAAATGTAACTGTCTACGGGGATTCCATGCTGGTTATAAAACAAGCCACCAAAGAATGGGAGATAAAAGAAGACAGATTACGGCTGTACTGGGAACACTTGACCACCATTCTATGCTCCTTCACATAATGTAAATTCGTCTATTTGCCAAGGGAAGGAAACCAGGTAGCTGATGCCTTAGCCATACTAGCCTCCATGTGGGAAACAACCAGAGGCCAGACGCTTGATTCTCACAAAGTCTCAAGCCCCCAGTTACGAAGAGGTGAGAGTAACACCAGTTGATGTCACTGAGAAACCTTGGTTCTATGATTTACAAAAGTATCTGGAAACTGGGCAGTTCCCGGATGACGCTGATAAGAAAGAAAGGATATCCCTACAAAAGTTATCTCGACAGTTCATAAGCCACGGGGGATGTTATACAAAAGAATGCCAGTTGGGGTACACCTCAGATGTGTCGACAAGGATGAAGGTCAGAAGCTTATGGAAGCAATTCATAAAGGGGTGTGCGGGCCACACATGAATGGGATTGTCTTGGTAAAGAAAATAGCCTGCCAGGGGTATTTTTGGCTCACTATGGAAGCAGATTGTGTTGGATTTGTGAAGAAATGTCACAGTTGCCAAACATATGGTGATGTTAGCCACCTACCGTCTATGGAACTTCAGGGAATGACATCTCCTTAGCCGTTTGCTGTATGGGGGATTGACATTATAGGGGAGATAAGGCCAAAAGCAACTAATGGTCATCCGTACATCATCGTAGCCATCGACTACTTCTCCAAGTGGGTTGAGGCTGAATCTTATGTTACCTTGGGGGCGAGGCAGATGTCGAGATTCATAAAAAAAAACATAATCTGTAGGTATGGTCTGCCATACCATATATTCACAAACAATGGTGTTTAGTTTCAAGCAGAGATGGCCACACTATTAAAGGACTATAAGATTGAGCACCACAGATCATCTCCATATAGGCCACAGGCAAACAGAGCGGTAGAAGCAGCAAATAAGAATGTGAAGAAGATTTTGGCTAAAATGCTGGAAAATTACTGAGATTGTGCTGAGTACTTACAATTCGTGTTATGGGGTACCGAACTACTGCTAGAACCTCGACAGGGGTTACTCCATACTCCTTAGTTTATGGGTGTGAGGCAGTTTTGCCGGTAGAGGTCGAGATAAGGTCATTGAAAGTCCTTCTGGAATCTAAACTCCCCGAGTATTAGTGGGTCAAAATTTGGTTGGCTCAGTTGACACTATTGGACAAAAAGAGGATGAAGGCTATGTATCATTCTCAACTGTATCAGAAAAGAATAGCCCGTGCCTACAATAAGAAGATCAAGCCAAGCAAGATTCGAGAGGGGGATCTGGTGTTGAAACTCACAAGATCAGTCACGACCAATCCTCGAGGAAAGTTTAAACCCAACTGAGAGGGATCGTATCTAGTAAAGAAGCTATTTTTGAAAGGCGCTGCCATTTTGTCTGACATGGAGGGAAACGAGTTTAAAGAACCCATTAACCTAGACAAGCTCAAGAAATACTTTCTATGAAAGGTCTCGCTAGGGAGAAAACCTCGAAAAGAGGCTGTCTAGGTAAAAATTAGAGACCAAAAAGAAAAAAAAGAAAAAAAAGAGGAGTCCTGCTGGACTGAAAACCTCGAAAGAGGCGGTCCAGGCAAAAGTTAAGGACATATAAAAGGGAAGAGAGAGGCATAAAATGGTTAGTCGGAAAACTTGCAAGGGTAAGCCAACTAATAACATGAGATGTACCAGAAGCTAAATGTATATACATTTTGTGCTTAAATGAAATGAAATGGATTGTTTGAATTGTCATTAAACATTGCATAATGTGGCCATTACAAGCCGTTTAACTAGTATAAAAGGGAAATTATGTCTAACAAAGAGGAAAACGACGACTTCATTCCGTGAGCTAGTTTTGTCTTCTCTTCTTTTGTTGCCTACCCTGTGAACTTAACATCTGTAATTCTCTTGTCCTTTTATATTTAATAAACTCGTCTCTTTCTGTCTGTTGTAAGCAAACCCACGCTTTGTAATGATCATCGGTGGTCTGGTCACCGTCGTAGCTTAAGTTTCTTTCGATGGCTCTTCGAGGCCAAGTTGCCACTAGGTGGTCCAGAAAATTTTGAGAAAGCGGCCCTGGCTCGAATTCATGAACAGGCTCCATAATCAGTTGTTTATTACCATATTGGCAATAGAGGCGGGCTGGATTGTAGAAAGTGGCAAAATGGAGATCGGTAATCGGGACGCAATATGTATAAGACCAGAGGGTCACATGTTGCAAACCCCACCAGGGACACATCCAGCGAATCAGTGTATCAGGGAATGTTGATAGCCAGTCGTGAATGTCTATAGGGATGGGATGTAGTTTCCTTGTTCGATAATGCTTGGCTTGATAACACCTAATGTCTTGGGGAGGTTTGATCAAGCCCAATTTTTTATAAAGCCACATCTGCAAGACTGCAAATGGTTAGATACATGCAGTATTGGCAGTTGAAAGAAAAGGGGGGGGGGGGCAACGGGAAACTTACCTCCAGCAAAAAGGGGCTTCCAGAGAATCATTGCGTCCTTGTGAAGTCATCCAATCCAATGATGGTTTCTGCTAAGATGAGAGTGAAGGGATTGAGCCCTGACTCCACTTGGTCGAGGATGGAGAGGATCTTCATATCGCAATGCCCTGAGGGGGAAACCAGTAGAAATTGAGCATACAAATAGAGGGCTAACATGCGGGGCCAGTAAGTTTCCCCTCTGTCCACTATCGTGATGACTTCAAGGAGGGACTCCAATTTGACTCCTGAGTCAGAGATGCAGTGGAAGGAAGATCAAGGTGGAAGATTGAACATGCGCACCATTTGTTGTTGTATGAATGAGAATCCGGGTTTTTAAGAGCAGGAATTGCAAGTTGGCAAGTGGAATCTGTACGATGACCAAGAATTGCCTCGAATTCCTCTGGTAGGGGGCATATTTCTATCGTGTTAAGCCGTAAAACGTGTTTCTGGGGATCCCAAAATTGAACCATAGCATGGAGAAAAGGGTAATTAATTCTCCTAGTATAGAGTGATTTGAAGACCGTGAGATGAAATGGCTCTAGCCCAACCTAGGATTTGTTGTCCAAACCTTTCAAAATCGACTGTGGGGACCTCAGACTTTGTTCTGTCATGTTTGTGGCTTTTCAGAGACACTTAGTTAGAGAAACAGAAAGGGAAGGACGAAGGGGATTCGAGAATTAGGTCAAACACAGGAATGTGGGTTTTATAGGGGCAGAACCGCCTGCTGCTGAGGTGGTCGCCTCATCGTTCAGGCAATCGCCTCATCAATGAGGTGTCGCCTCAGCAGAAAGAGGCAATCGCCTCTTCACCAAGGTTCAATGAGGCGATCGCCTCATCAGCAGTACGGGCTGATTGCGTTTCTTCGAGTCACACAGTCTAAACAGGTGTCGTTAGAATATAGTGGGATAGTTACGCATGCAAACATCGAAATCAACTCACATGTGAAGAAATGAGAAAAGAAAAACAAGTGGATTTAATCGAGGAAAATTTTGAATTCTGCAAGCATTCTGTTCATAAAAATCAAAAACTGGAATTTTGTGTTCACTACTCAGAGACTACATGTAATATCCCGTGTTTTTAAATATTTGTACACTGTACCGGGATATGCAGTGTTAATAATTTTTGTATATATATTACGATATTTTTACGAGTTGATATGTATTTAAAACCTATTTTAATTATTGTGTCCTATTTACAGTGCTTTACGTAAAATTTTCCCGGGACTTACATTTTCGAGGAAATTTTCACGTAAATAATTTATTATTAATTATTTTAAATATATTTTCGGACTTGCATGAACTCATACGTATTTTTAAAATACTAAACACCGTGTATATGAGTACCTATTTATTTAATTAGGGTTTAATTTATTACCCTAATATTTTATTATTTATTTATTAGTTTTATTGTTATTTAATTATTTTTATTTATTATTAAATTTTAAAATATTAAATTTTATGTGCGTGGTGTATATTTAATGTGTGCAATTTAATATTATTTTATTATATAGTATAAAGTATATATATATACATATAATACATTAAAAATCAAAACTTTTAAAAAATTACCGTTTAGCCCCTCCCTCTCCCTTCTTCTCTCCCGATCGCCTACCCTCACTGCGCCTCCCATTCTAGCACGCCGGACCACCCTTCGCCGCCACCAGCTGCCACCAACCTTCTTCCCCTTCCTTCCTCTTCCCCTCCGACGTGACCAGGCCGCTGGAAGCCCGCTGGAACGCCCAGAATCCGCCATGGCAGCAAGTTGAGCTTCTCACCGTCGACGCCGATTCCGGCCACCATTTTTGACACCGCTGGTCTCTTTCTTCTCCTTGAGCTCCGGTGAGTGTGATTCTAGCTTTGGTTTGAACTTAAATGGTCTAGAATTGCTTAGGTTTCGAATTTTCAATTTCGGCCTATTAGGGTTTTTGATTTTTTTGAGCTTTGAATTGATTGATTCATGAAAAATCCCTTCACAAATGTTGATCCTAGTAGCTTAATCTACATGTATGAATTTTTGTGGAATTTTTGGAGATTTTTTGGATTTTTGGGTATTTTTGAATATTTTAATATTATTTTCTAATTTTCGGAAATTAATTATTTAAATTATGAAATTGTATTTTATGGTTAAAATAGGTGTTGAAATGAATTATAGGAATTTATTTGGAATTTTTATGAATTTCTATGTATTTATTTTGAATTATTGAAGTTTATGTAATTTTGGGAAATTAGGGTTAATTGTGTTTTTAATTGAAATTAATTGGTTAATTGAGTTTAATTATTAATATTATTGATAAATATGTTGAGAAAATTAATTTTGGATAATTGTATAATTTTTGGTGAATTTTTGAAGTAATTTTAGTATATTTATATATAGGGGTATTTTGGTAATTTTACCCTAAATTGGCTAAAATTGTAATTTAATTGGTTTTAATAGTTATTTAAGGTATAAAAATGATTTCTACAAATTATTTGGTATTTTTAACTAATTAAAACTATTTTTCGTGAATTATTTTCAATTATATATATAATATACGGTTTTTCTAATAAAATGAGTTTTTATCGGTTTTTATAGTGTTTAAAGGTTAATTACGTAATTTTTAAGTATAAAATGAATTTCTATGTTATAAGGGTATTTTTGGTATTTATTGAATTGTTCTGTGTTTGTAGACCCCGGTCGGTAGATTGTAGTCTGGAGTCCGACCGAGGGGTTGTGGTTGAGTGTTGAGCTTGTTTTTCAAAGTGTATTTCTTTGTAGGGTCGGCTCTACTCTTTTGAGTAGAGAGATGTCCGTTTTACAAGGGAGGTTCTGTCGGATTTTCGATAGAATTCTCGTAAAACGTGATATCCGGTCGAACCCTGATATCGATTATGTTTTTAATACTCTAGATCGAATTCTAGGATTTCTATTAGGGTTATTCTGATTTTTATCGTTATTGTTTGTTTAGTTGCGCCGAGACCGAGGGCTAGTGGTCCAGGCCCGTCGGACTCGTCTCGTGGAGCGCACTAGGTGAGTTATTATACTATATATATATGCTTAGGATGCATGATTTAGAAATATATATTTTATTTCGATTAAAATACATAAATTATATGATTTGTATTTAAGTATATTATTAGTTTATTTTTGGTATATATTAAATTATATGCATGCTTGGTAAATAAAATATATTTAAAAATGTTTTTAAATAAATTTCCAACTTAATTTATAATTTGATTGAATTCATTTGACATATATATACTCGAAATATACCTGGTTTACTTTTGGTATATTTCCGATATATATATGGCTTATGTTGTTATTTTATTGAATTTCATGCATCATTTATTTTTGTGAATGAATGAATGATTTATATTATTATTGAAGGATATCGATAGAACGTGCTACCTAGTGGGCAGCACTAGGACCGAGTACGTACCGGTATGCCTATAGTATTTAGGCTATATTACTAACCATTTGTGGATATTGATTGGTTATGATTATTTGATATGTGAGATATGGTTTGGAGGTGTGATTGCTGGAGCTCGGTTGACCAAGTGTCTCGGGGCCAATCACACTGGCAGTCAGACTGCTGGAGCTCGGTTGACTTAGTGTCTCGGGGCCAGTCTATTGTCTAAATGGATTAAGTGGATATATTTGGAATAAGTGAGCCTGTGTGGCTAGAGTGTTGTCTAACACTATTTTCGAGGTTACGATATTCTAGGGTTCTATGTGATCCTTCATAAACTGTGATTTTCAATAAAATATATAAAAATGATTTTTACTGCATCTGTGTGAATTTGCCTGTGTATATACATAATAGATATGTATTATTGACTGTATGCATTGTCATTTAGTATGCATGTATCTATATTATAGTAATTCACTCAGTGAGGTCTGACTCCCCTCCGTTGACTATTTTTCAGGAGAGTCAACATCTTCAGACCTCAGTAGCAGGTCGATACGCCGGATTTCTTCCGCCCCGGCTTCTTTGTGTAAATTATTTACTTGAGTCTTATTTTTATAATCTAAACACTGCAGTAGTTGTGAATTAAAATGTGGGATTTCATGTATTTTATTTAAAGAGATGTATTATATTGAAACTGGATTTGTACTGAAAGATTATATATATATATATATGTGATGAGATGAGATTTGGTTTAAATCCGGTGATGAAATGTTATTATTATATTTATGATTTCTATTTCCGCTGCAAGTTTGATATTGTTATTATTATTATTGCATGTTTTATTTTTATTTTTAGGCTTGCTACGGGTTCCAGATTCGAAAGAATTCCCGTTCCCTAGCGCCGGTCATGGCCCCTGTTTTGGATCGTGACACTACATAAATTTTAACCTTGGAACGTTAAGCATCTGATCCCGTACCCTCAGGGTCGTATTCTCCCCCGGCACCGCTGTCGCTTCTATCTTCGTCCTTGTCGTCCTCATCAATTTGAAATACGTCAATCTGATGCTCGAGGGTGATGATCCTCGCCCTGCTAGCCTCATCCCGATTCTATTCGGACAAATCACAGGTTAGTAAACCATACAAGCATGCATACATATAGAAAATAATGAAATTCTTACCCTTCACTGCTGGGTGACCTCTAGCATGTAGTCATATATAGGCCCTCTCCCGCACTCTAGACCTAATCGGGGCTACGGGCCTAGCAGGCGCAGCCTGAAGATGAAAACATGAGGAATATGTTAAGAATCCAATGAATTTGCAATGAAAATGGGGACTTGCAAGGATTTACCTGAGAAGTAGAAGCGGCCTGGAAGGGGACCGTCAGTAGAAGGTGGGTGCAGATGAACTCTACATACCAGCTCTTCACACGAATTGTGTGGTCTATAGTTGGTGAGCCCACAACAGCCTGAGCGAGGTCGTCGCCCTCCAGCTCATAAGCCCAAAGCATACTGTCAGGAGGGGACCTGAGGACCTGCCTAGCCCTAATGCCTGCCTTCCAGTTCATGACCCGCTCTCCCAAGTACCAAGCTCGATATCCAGGGCCATAAAGGAGTGCCCTCTTCCGGGCTAAAGGCCTGGAGCAAGTCATCTCGATGGTCCAAGCGTCCTTGAACCCCTACAAGTTGTTTCAGATCTATAGGAAAAGAGAGATGTCAATATGTAGGTAAATTGAATGCAAATAATTTACTAATAAGTAGGTTTGTGCTTTATAGGTACCGCATCCTGTGTTAGTGAGTTCAGGTGCTGCCTGTGGATGTGAATTTGCACGAGGTGCCTCTTCACAACGCGACTGGCGCCCCACCTACCAAGGGCAAGGAAGTGGTCTCCCACTCAGGTAATGCCCACAAGCAACTCTAGCTCTAGAGCCCAAACCTGAAAAATAGAATGGGAGAAGTTGAGAAGACTGATGTAAGTAATGGGGGTCAGAATAAGATAAAGGAAAAAAAGGGATCATGACGTACCAGAACATAATGCCAAAATCTGTAAAACCTCCTAGCCCCTCGGACCACCTCATCCATGCTCCAGTACAAGTACGATAGGGCATAACTACCCTAATCGAATGTAGGAATTTGGTCAAGATCCTGAAGGGTCGGTAGGAACATTAGATCGATAGAGCTAGCGGTGTCAGCAAAGAGGGTGGTACCGAGCAGGTAGAGCAAGAAAGCCCTCACCACTTGGTCAATCTCAAGGGGAGAGATCATCGCTGTGGCCTGGTCTCGAGTGTAGAAACTCCTGATCGAGTCCAACTTAAGGGTGTGAGTCCCCTTCATGTTATGAGTCATCCCCAAAAGCCGCTCTATATATGCAGCCTTATCCGGAGATAGCTGATGTAGACTCGCATCGAAGGGAACAAGATCCTCGGTGCAGGCAATCCCCATGATGGCAGCAAATGATATCGGGTCTAGAGTAAGCTCGCCAAATGGGAGGTCGAAGGTGTGGGTCATATCAAACCACCTCTCCATTAGGGCATGCAATGGCTAGTAGTCTGTGCGCCCCTGCTCGGATGGAAGTAAGAGTACGAAGTCCTTGAACCCTGTCTCTTGAATCCGGTCCCTCTGCTCGTCAATCAAGTCATTGAAAAAGACCCGGGCTCCATGGAAATTCCCAGCACACTTGAAAGTTTGAGCATCATACTATAAATAAAGAGACAGGGAAGTAAAATTTATGCGTTTTTCGGTCTCAGGGAGAATTTCAGAATGGATATACATGTAAATGGTGGAGTTCCTCTCTGTTGATGAAGCGATCGCCTCATTACAGAGACAATCGCCTTATCAAAAAGGTAATCGCCTCTATGAAGGGGCGACAGGAAATTGCCTCTTCACAGAAGCCCATCGTCTCATTAATGAGGTGATCGCTTTATCAATGAGACGATCGTCTCATCAAAGAGGCAATCGCCTCTGTAAGGTGTAGACGGGAACAATGTTCAATTTTTGACATAATAAGGCATAAATTCCATAGTTTGTTTGATTAAATAAATGTTCTAGAATGATAATTATGCAAGATTAACCCTTAACCCAATGAAATTTGGCAGGAAATTTTAGGGTGCTAACCTCTCCGGATGCGAAAGGGAAGATGTGAGACCCTAGGTCTGCCAGAAGCGGAATCGAGTCTCCACGGGTCAATCCCAGACTCCTAGAAGCGCTAATGAGAGGCAGAATATGATCCCACTGAGGTACAGGGGGTGTTCTGTCTTTCTCCATCGACTGAAAAGTGAGGAGAGATATAGGGAGTACAAAAAGTATAAGAAAAAAAAGAGGAAAAGAAAAGGTGAAAAAAATAGAAGGGAGAAAGGACAAAAGGAAAAGAGTCAGTTTTATAGCAAGTAAAGATGTAGGGTTTTCCCCTAAAAAAAAAAGAAGAGAAGTGATGAATGGAAAATGATGGCTATTGTCGTATACCAGGAGGGCAAAACTCAAAGTACGGATTTTTGAAATAAAGTTTCTAGATGACAGGGTTGTTCAGGTTTGAATCCCCGAAGCTCAAGGACAGGGCTGTTCGGGTTTGAATCCCTGAAGCTCAAGGACATGGCTGTTTGGGTTTGAATCCCCGAAGCTCAAAGACAGGGCTGTTCGGGTTTGAATGCTCGAAGCTCAAAGATAGGGCTATTCAGGTTTGAATTCAGGGCTATTCAAGTTTGAATCCCCAAAGCTCAAAAAGAGGGTTGTTCAGGTTTGAATCCCCGAAGCTCAAAGACAGGGTTATTCGTGTTTGAATCCCCGGGGCTCAAAGGATGGAGATGATTGTTCGGGTAGTATCCCCGAAGTCGGAAGTGAAGGACAACTGGGCCAGGAAAACCCGGAAGTCTGTGTCCCCAGAGGAGTGATAATCAGACAAGGAAAATTTAAAAATTGCATCCCCAGTGATGATCGGGCTAGGAAAACCTGAGAGTCATGTAGTTTCATGTGTTATAATGATCGGGCCAGGAAAACTCGAGAATCATGTTTCAGGTGATTGATGGTTGGGCCAGGAAAACCCAAGAGTCATGTTTCATGTGTTGTGATGATCGGGCCAGGAAAACCCGAGAATCATGTTGCAGGTGATTGATGTTTGGGCCAGGAAAACCCAAAAGTCTATGTCCCCAGTGAAACGGTAATCGAGCAAGGAAAACCTGAGGTTAATAGTCTTTGAATACTTTATCGAATACTAATGAGTGGCTGATCGGACCAGGAAAACCCAGGGATCACGGTTACATTTCAGAATTGAAGGATTCATCTCTCGGGTGAAACCCAAGAGTTAGGTATGTTGCTTATCTTATTGTTTTTTTGTTATTGTGCATGTGATTGTTCAAAAAATTATCTTTGTATACATTTGATTTTTCAAAAAATCAGGGGGCAAACTGTAGACACCTGGTTCGGTCGGCCCGTGTTAGGGGACGAATTAAGGGTGCTCAGTTTGACCGGCCCGTTGTCAAGCCTAATGATGAGAATGTGAAACTTGGACATGAGGACGAAGCCTGAATCTCTAAGTGGAAAGTGGACTTGAAAACCCAGAAGCCTGCAAAACCCAAAACTAAGCCCAACTATCCAATTTCGGCCCGAGCCCACTTGGCCCAGCGCAGGCCTGGGCCCAAGAGGCATCGCCTCAATGCAATGAGGCGATCGCCTCATCGATGAGGCGCCGCCTCTATGACAGCCCACCTACAGCTGCATTTAATGTAGCTGCAATCATGACAATCAAGTGGCGCGGGCCCCACTCTCCAGACTTTCTTCTTGCGTGAGGAAAAGAATTTTGGGAAAGGGAAAAAAGGCTAGGAGAGCTCATGATGGGCTAGGAGGCTTCGGGGGATGGGAAAGCTAAGGGGTAAAAGGAAAAAGAGAGAGAAGAAAAGGAGGAAGGAGGGGGAGCTCTGGAAAAAAAAAAGAAAAAAAAGGAAAGAAAAAAAAGAAGTAAGAAAATGTCCAGAGGAAGGAGAGAAGGTCCACTTTCCCACAAGAGAAGAGGGAAGAAACTTGTGTTAAGGAGAGATACTACATCCTAACAAGGATCTCAATCAAAGCAGCTCGGAGGGCCTCTCATTTTGGTATAAAACCTGCACTTAAACTTGATATGTTCATCATTTTATGTATTCTTGCTTATGTATAATTGAGCTATTAGTACATTTTAGGTTTATCTCTAGTGTGTCATGCTTGATTTCTCACCTTATTGATGGATCTTCGAATATTTTTCATTTAGTCGTAGTATGATGAGTGTAGAGTGTGTATATGCATGTTTTGGTTACTTAGAGTAGAAGTTTGTACGTCTTGGGAGTCAGAGCCGGCTTGGTGGTCAGGCGACGCCTCTTGTCGCCTCATCTCAATGAGATGATTACCTCATCAATGAGGCGATCGCCCCATTGATAGGCCCTCAAGGAGCCTATCTTTTGTGTGTGTTACCTATTTTACTTCGGGTCTGTAAGAGCCCTGTTGATGAGGCGTTGCCTCTTCAATGAGGCGATCGCCTCATCTTAATGAGGTGATTGCCTCATTGGCAGGGTTAACCCTTTTCCTGCTTCATTTTGTTGTTTGTTTGTTGTGACACCTGCTTTAATATGTCCTCTTTTGACCTTAAATATGTCTGTATGATTGCATGATGGTGATTATCTTGATTACTTGGTGCTTTCTCTAGTTTATAATGTGAAAACCTCTTTGTGAATATCGTTACATGTGATGTCATCTTTATTATAAAAAGAAGAGCCAACTGTAATATCCCGTATTTTTAAAATATTTTTACACTGTACCGGGATATACAGTGTCAATAATTTTTGTATATATATTATGATATTTTTATGAGTTGATATGTATTTTAAACCTATTTTAATTATTGTCTATTATTTTCAGTATTTTACGTAAAATTTTCCCGGGACTTGCATTTTCGGGGAAATTTTCACGTAAACAATGTATTATTAATTATTTTAAATGTATTTACGGGTTTGCATGAACTCATACATATTTTTAAATTATTAAATAAAGCCGGTGTGTGTATATTTATTTTATTAGGGTTTATTATTTCCCTAATATTTTATTAAGTATTTAATTGTTTTAATTGTTATTTAATTAATTTTATTTGGTATAAATTATTAAAATATTAATATTTTATGTGTGTAATTTAATATTATTTTAATATATAGTATAAAGTATATATATATACATATATACATTAAAAATCAAAAGAATTGGAAAATTACCATTTTGCCCCCGATAGTTTTTCTTCTTCTTCTTCTTCTCCGATCGTTCCCTCACCATTTCCGGTCACTGTCACGCCGTTCCTTCACCGTGGGTATGCCGTCCGGTGTGCCACCATCTTCCCCGAGCAGTTTCGCCGCCTGTGGAGGCCGTTTCCGGCGTCGGGAGAGTGATTTTGGCCGGAGAAGCCGAAAATCAACTCACCGTCGATCACGTCGATTCCGGCCACCGTTTTTGACACCGCCGGTCTCTTTCTTCTCCTTGAGCTCCGGTGAGTGTTATTCTAGCTTTGGTTTGAGCTAAAATGGTCTAGAATTGCTTAGTTTTCGATTTGTCAAATTCGGCCTATTAGGGTTTTTGATTTTTTTCGAATTGTTCTTGATTGATTCATGCTTAATTCCTTCACAAATGTTGTTCCTAGTAGCTTAATCTACATGTATGAATTTTTGTAGAATTTTTGGAGATTGTTTGGATTTTTGGGTATTTTTGTATATTTTAATATTATTTTCTAATTTTCGGAAATTAATTATTTAAATTATGAAATTGGAGTTTTTGGATAAATTAGGTGTTGAAATGAATTATAGGAATTTATTTGGAATTTTTATGAATTTCTAAGTATTTATTTTTAATTATTGGAGTTTATGGAATTTTGGAAAAATTAGGTTAATTGTGTTTTTATTTGAATTTAATTGGTTAATTGAGTTTAATTATTAATATTATTGATAAATATGTTGAGAAAATTAATTTTGGATAATTATATGATTTTTGGTGAATTTTTGAAGTAATTTAAGTATATTTATATATATAGGGGTATTTTGGTAATTTTACCCTAAATTGTCTAAAAATGTAATTTAATTGGTTTTAATAGTTAATTAAGGTATAAAAATGATTTCTAAAAATTATTTGGTATTTTTAACTAATTAAAACTATTTTTCGGAAATTATTTTCAATTATATATATAATATACGGTTTTTCTAATAAAATGAGTTTTAATCGGTTTTTATAGTGTTTCAAGGTTAATTATGTAATTTTTACCTATAAAATGTATTTCTGTGATTTAAGGATATTTTTGGTATATCTGGAATTATTCTGTGTTTGTGGACCCCGGTCGGTGGACTGTAGTTTGGAGTCCGACCGTGGGATTTTGATTGTGTTGAGCCTATTTTCGAAGTGTGTTTCTTTGCAGGGTCGGCTCTACTCTTTTGAGTAGAGAGATGTCCATTTTACAGGGGAGGTTCTGCCGAATTTTCGGTAGAATTCTCGTAAAACGTGATGTCCAGTCGAACCCTAATTCTGTTTCCGTATTTTAATACTCTAGATTGAATTCTAGGATTTCTGTTAGGGTTATTCTGATGTCGATTATTTATTTCTTGTTTAGTTGCGCCGAGACCGAGGGCTAGTGGACCAGGCCCGTCGGACCTGTCTCGTGGAGCGCATTAGGTGAGTTACTATATTATATATATATGCTTAGGATGCATGATTTAGAAAATGCATGTTTTATTTTAACTGAATATGCATAAATAATGTGATTTATATTCAAGTATATTTTTGGTTTATTTTTGGTATATAATAAATTATATACATGTTTTGTTAATAAAATATATTTAAAATGTTTTTAAATATATTTTTAGTTTAATTCATAATTTGATTGGATTTATTTGACATATATATACTCAAAATATACCTGGTTTATGTTTGGTATATTTTCGGTATATATATGGTTTATATTGTTGTTTCATTTACATTCATGCATCATTTATTGTGAATGAATGATTTATATTATTAATGAAGGATATCTACAGAACGTGCTACCTAGTGGGCAGCACTAGGACCGAGTACGTACCGGTACGCCTATAGCTTTAGGCTATATTACTAACTATTTGTGGATATTGATTTGATTATGATTATTGATATGTGAGATGTGGTTTGGGTGTGATTGCTGGAGCTCGGTTGACCAAGTGTCTCGGGGCCAATCACACTGGCAGTTAGACTGCTGGAGCTCGGTTGACTTAGTGTCTCGGGGCCAGTCTACTGTCCAAATGGATTAAGTGGATATATTTGGATTCAGTGAGCCTGTATGGCCAGAGTGTTGTCTAACACTATTTTCCGAGGTTGCGATATCTTAGGGTTCTATGTGATCCTTCATAAAAGATGATTTTCAAATAAATATATATAAAAACGATTTTTCTGCATCCGTATGAATTGCCTGTATATATACATATTAGATATGTATTATTGACTGTATGCATAGTCATTATCATTTAGTGTATGTATATATATTATAGTGATTCACTCAGTGAGGTCTGACTCCCCTCCGTTGACTATTTTTCAAGAGAGTCAACTTCCTCAGACCTCAGTAGCAGGTCGATACGCCGGATTTCTTCCGCCCCGGCTTCTTTATGTAAATTGTCTACTTGAGTCTTATTTATTTTATCTAGATACTGCAGTAGTTGTGAATTACAGTATTGGATTTTATGTACTTTATTTTAAAGGAGATATATTATGTTAAAACTGGATTGTATTAAAGAGATTTTATGTATGAGATGAGATTTTTATTTAAATCCAGTTGATATGGATAATATTATGATATTATGATTTTTATTTCCGCTGCATATTATATTTTTATTGTTATTGTGGCATGCTTTATTTTATTTTTAGGCTTTCTACGGGTTCCGGATTCGAAAGAATTCCCGTTCCCTAGCGCCGGTCATGGCCCCTGTTTTGGGTCGTGACACCAACCGCATGTTATTCGCAGGAATTACTTGATAATTTCTGTCATCAAGCAATGACTTTTGCTATTTATCCTTTGTATATTGCCGTCTTTATGTTATTTTAATAGTTTATTTTCGGTATATGTTTGGTTTATTTCCTATATATTATTTCGTTTATTTAGTTAAAAAGCGTTGTAATCCTTAATCCCTTCCCCCTATTTAATTTTGAATGTATGGTTGTAAATTATTATTTATTTTATTTACTGCATTTTTTTGAATGTTGGGACTTAAAGGCATGAAGTTGGACTAATGTGCAAACTCGGACTTAATTATAAAATTCGGTAATTATCTGAAGGCACTTTCATTACGTGTGGTAAATGAGGAAATAATTAAATAATTAAATGGTTATAAAATGAAAAACACAAACAGAGGCCAACCGTAAGGTTGGGTAAGCATTCAAACGCTCATACCCAGTTTCTGAACCCGATCTCTTATGACGGCTTCTGGGAAGCTGTGGGATCCAGTTGTTGTACAGTGTGTTCCGGCTTTTATTCGGGTGGCGACTCCATCTCCGAATAGGCCCATGACCTATTTCGTATTTTCTAGTGGGCCTCGAGCCCACACAGTGCCGTGGTAGCCAAACACTTGGGTGCGCGTTAAACCCCGCCGCCTACAATCATTATTGTTGTTATTATTATTATTATTAAATTTGATTGAAGGGAAATTTAATAATTTAATAATTAAATTTAGAAAAGGGTCAAAAGCAGTCAAACGGGTCAAAGTCCTTCTCTCCTTCTTTTTCTTCTTTTTCTTCTTCGTACCGTCACTTTCAGCCCATGCTGGAGCTACCCCAGCCTCAACCATCGACTGCCACCAGCTCCAATTGCCTCTAGCTATTGTTCGACATCGCCAACCACCGCCTGTCACCGCTGAATCGCCGGAAATCGAAAGTGACCGAGAGTTGAGCTTCAATGTTGTCAGTGAGCTTTCGGCCACCTCAGCTGTTCCAATAGGACTCTTTTAAAAGCTTTTTCACCGATGAGTCCATTTCTGAGCTCCGTTTGATCTCAAATCCTTTATTTTTTTAGATATCTTTAATTTTTAGTATATGTATTTTAGAGTTTTTAATTTTTTTGAACTTGATTATGTTTGATTCATGAAAAATTGCTTAAGAAATATTGTTTTTGGTAGCTTTAGCTTCTCAAATATATTTTTTGTGTATTTTTTGAATTAATTTGGATTTTGGGTAATTTTTGATTATTTTAATATTATTTATTGAATTTTTTATAATTATTTTAATTAATTATTTTTAATTGAAATTTAGTTGAATTTGTGTTAGTAATTTGAGTTAATAATTTTATAATTATTAAAATAATTTTTTAGAATCTTATTTTGTAAATTTTGTATTATGTAAATTTTATAAATTTATATTATGTAAATTTATAATCTTATTTATATTATGTAAATTTTGTATTTATGAGTTAATTGTGTAATTTTATGAAAATTATAGTTAAATAATATGTTTTATATGATTTTAGAATTATGTAGGGTATTAAAATGATTTTTACAAATCATTTACTATTTTTCTCTAATTAATACTAATTTTTGAAAATTATATTCAAATAATATATTATTTACTATTTTAGTGATTAAATGGATTTTTAATTACTTTTAATACATTTTTAAGCTATTTGAATACATAAAAGTGAATTTTTACTATTTTATATTGAATTATTGAAAATTTTGATTTTTATTAATATTATATTATTATTTGAGATTTTTATTTAATTATTGTGAAAATATTGGTTTTTAGTGTTTTAATGTTGAAATATATTATATTTTGGTATTTTATGGAAATTTATGGAATTTAATGATTTTTAATATATTTATTATTTTATTTGCATTTTTGGTGATTATGAATCTTGGTTGGGAAATTGTGCAGTTCGGAATCCCAACCCGAGGTGGTGTGCAATCTGTGTGTTAGAAGTGCATTTTTCTTACTGGTTCGGCTCTACGTTTTAGTAGAGAGATTTTCGTTCTATAGAGGAGGTTCTGCCGAATTTTCAGTAAAATTTTCATAAAATGTGATATCAGGTTGATTCTAAATTTCTGTGTTTGTTTGAGTTTTGTATTCCTAGATCAAGTCTTTCTTTAAAATTCTTAGATGTATAAGTTATAATTTATTTTGATAATATAATATTTATTTTCTAATTGCGTTGAGATTGAGGCCATCGAACTGAGCTTGTCGAGCTAGTCTCAAGGAGCACAAACTTATGAATTATTATCTTATATATGCAATGCATGTAGAACGCATAAAAATTAGCATCCATGAATTTTATAATGAAATTGAATATGAATATTTCTTTAAATGTAAAATATATTTTGATATACGTTTAGTATATTTAAACATACATGTGACATGTATATATTTGATATATTCTTAACATGAAATCGGTATATTTATGGCATATTTATGGTTTACTTTGGTATAGATGTGGCCTACATATACATTTGGAATATTTTAGTATATCTTTAATGTACAATTGGTATATTTTTTATATATAATGGATATATTTTGCTATGAATGGATGCTATTACATTTAAATTATGCTTTTTTTTATCATTTTAATAATTATTAAGTTTATTTGAAGGATATCAATAGAATGTGCTACCTAGTGGGCAACATTAGGACCATGTATGTACTGGTACGATAGATTTTAAGATTGAGTTATAAATCACTTAAGGTGACTTTTATTTGATTGATCATTTGAGATTGATGTGATTGAATAATATGATTGCGGGAGTTTGATTGACCTAATGTCTTGAGGTTAGTCACACTGACCATGAGACTACTAGAGCTCGGTTGACTTAATGTTTTAGGACTAGTCTACTATCCAAAAATGGATAAGAGATATATATTGAAATTAAATGAGGCTGTATGGCTAGAGATATATTTTTGGTAGAGATTGCAAATAATTAGAGTTCTATTTGATCATTCATTCAAATAAACATTTTTCAGCATTTATTATATATAAAAGTGATTTCAGCATTTGTGTGAATTGACGATATATATTTACATATATATTGATGTTTGATTGCATATCACATTAGGAGGTGCATATATATATAATATAATAATTCATTCAGTGAGGTATGACTCCCTTCATTTGTATTTTTTTCCAGGAGATTTATCGTCTTCAATCCTCAGTAGTAGACCTTTACGTCGAATTTTTTTAACCCCGGCTAGTTTATGTAAATTATTTATCTGACTTTTATTGTATTCTAGAAAACTGCAGTAGTAGTAGTGTTTGTATTTGTATAATGTTGTTTATGTCAGAGACCTTTCTCTTAATATTATATACAAATATTTTATTTTATGATATGACATTAAATATTTATTTTATATTGATTTAAGATTTTTAATTTTGGTGTATTTTTATTTATTTAATGTATGTTATTATTTTTTAAGGCTTGTTACGGAATCCGAATTTGAAAGAATTTTCGTTCTCTGGCACTAGTCATGATTCCCGAGTTGGATCATGACAATATAAGAAAAAAAATTAGAAGAATACTTGAATGGATATTTTTGAAAAAAAGTTTACTGAAAACGAGAAATATGCTTGTATCAAGTCCCAATAATGAAGAAATAAAAATTACTATTTATTTAACAAGACATTTGCCAATACCCAAATGCATTTGCAGCATATCATAAAAGGAAAAAAAAAAAAAAAACAAACAAAGAAAATACCCCTAAAAAAACCAACACTGCGCATAATATTAGTGTAAATTATTCCAGGATGAAGTGAATTAGCTGTTATTTCAACTCCCTCTTCCTACAAAACCAAGAGAAATTAGAAAAAAAAAATACTTAGCATTTATCAATTGACGACAATTAAAAATAATCTCAATTTCTTTTTGGGTCAAAACCATCAAGGTTATTTGCATTGATGATATCCAACTTTTTAATTAAATACCACTAAAGTATCTAATCGTTAAAATATAATACAAAACTCTCTAACCTTTCGTTTTAATATCAATGAAGTGCTTAAAACCGATTTCTGCCCAAAGATTACCACCTGGCATGCCACATGGCATCTGATATGTCATTCTGTATTAACGTGGCGTCACATGGTGATGACGTGGCATTTGCAAGCCTGACACGTTAATATAATCGGACCATCATTAAATGTGAGATACCGCAGTAAGACCAACGTTAAAAGTTGGGTACCATGAATGAAAATTTATAATTTTTTAATTGATTTTTGGTTTGCTTAATTGGTTTTTGTTTTTTGATGATAAAATTTTAAACTTTATATTTTTAAGTGAAAATTTGTATTTTTAATGTATATCTCGATTTTCAAATAAAATGAAATGTTCATAATTTATATTAATATTCAGTTCAATAAAAATCATTTAAAATTTATTATATAGTGTTAACTTGTAAAATCGGCTCGAATAGTAGTTTAATGCACTGCTATTTTGATATGAAATATATAGTATATATTTTTTAACTTATAATAAATATAAATTTTTATTTTTATTGTAAAATATATTAAATATAAATTCATGTATTTCATATCAAAATAGTAGTGAATTAAACTATTATTTGAGCCGGTTTACGAGTTAGCAATATATAAAAAATTTTAAATGATTTTCATTTAACTGAATATTAATTTAAATTATGAACATTTTATTTTATTTAAAAATTTAATTTTAATTTTAATTGAATATTTAATAATAAAAATAAATATTTATATTTATATTTATTATAAGCTAAAAAATATATACTATATATTTCAAATCAAAATAGCAATGCATTATACTATTATTCGAGCTGGTTTACGAGTTAACAACATATAATAAGTTAAATAATTTTTATTGAACTAAATATTAATTAGAATTATGAATATTTCATTTTATTTAAAAATCGAGATACACATTAAAAACACAAATTTTCACTTAAAAATACAAAGTTCAAAATTTTATCATAAAAAAACCAAAATCAATTAAACAAACAAAAATCAACTAAAAAATAAAAAAATTTCATTCATGGTACCGAACTTTTAGCATTGGTCCCACTACGATATCTCACTTTTAATGATTATCCCATTATATTGATGTATCAGGCTTGCAAATGCCATGTCATCACCATGTGGCACCACATCAGCGCAGTATGACATGTCAGATGCCATGTGGTGTGGCACGTGGTAATCTTTGGCCGGAAATCGGCTTTATGCACTTTATTGGTAATAAAACAAAAGGTTAGGGAGTTTTGTTTTACATTTTAACGGTTGGATACTTTAGTGGTATTTAGTTAAAAAGTTGGATACCATTGGTACAAATAACCAAAACCACCATTGATATCTAGGGTCTTGTTTAAGCAAGAACAATTACTGTCAATTGATTTCAACAGTTTCATTCATATTTTAAAATTTAAAAAAGATATTCTTCTAAAATTTTTATATAATTGCATGCTTATTTTATTAAATTTTACATTTTAGCTTAATTGATAAAGTATTATATATATATATAGTACCTTAAGGCATCTTGCAAGCTCATTGGCATGCAAAATATTTGCTAGCTTTGAAATTCCATAACACATACAAGCTTCATATTTGAAATTCATTAATGTTACAGAGAAGAGAAAATAGACGGGAAGAAAATAGTAACTATATAAATATATAAATATATTATAAGAAACTGAAATTGCTGGTAAAAATAAATACCTGGACATGTCTTCGGTTTCATCAAAACGAATCCCTTTAATTGATTTGAAAGTGTGAACTAATGATGTATAAAAATGTCTTTTGGAGAGTATAACAATTACTCTATCTTTTTATATTGAAACAGGGGAAGCTACATTTGTATATATATTACAAAGAATAGAAACCATTAGCTAAAGGATAAATATGAAGAAGTGGTAACAAGCTAAAATACAAACAGAATAACAAATAATAGTTGAATAATAACAAATGATATCCTTAACACCCCCTGTCAAGCTGATGGTGGTCGGAGAGTTAATTGAAGCTTGCTGTAATGATTGAGAAAAGATGTAGTAGGCAGTGGTTTATTAAGTATATCCGCTACTTGATCAGTGGATGAAATGAACTGAATGTTGAGGCATTTTGCTTGGACTTGTTCACAAACAAAGTAGTAATCGAGTTCAATATGTTTAGTACGAGCATGTAGAATAAGATTAGAGGAAAGATAAATCACACCAACATTGTCACACCACAAGGTAGGGATTGTGGGAGAAGAATGACCAAGTTCTTGGAGTAAAGATTGAATCCATATTACCTCAGCTGTAGTATTAGCAATTGCTTTATATTCACTTTCAGTCGATGATCGGGCAATTATGGGTTATTTTTTTGCCATCCAAGAGATGAGATTATTGCCAAGGTAAATGGCAAAACCATTTTTAGAACATTTGTCATCTGGACACCCTCCCCAGTCACTGTCTATGAAGCATTTGTGCGAAAGAGAGGATGAAGGAGTGAATAAAAAGGAGCTGTGTGTTTTAGGTATCGAAGAACTCTTTTGATTGCTTGCCAATGGATGTCTGTGGGAGTGGGCATGAATTGGAAAAGTTTATTGACGGCAAAGGCTATGTCCGGCCTGGTTAAAGTGACTTACTATAGAGCGCCTATAACTTGTCGATAGAGTTCAACATTAGAGAGGAGTGTGCCAAATTGCTTCTTTAAGGCTGGTGTACTGGCCATGGGAGTGTTGTAAGGTTTGCAATCATGCATGTTCATCTTGTCAAGAAGGTCCAGAATGTATTATTATTGGGAGAGGAGAAGCACGCTGGAGGAGCGAATAACTTCTATGCCCAAGAAGTAGTGGAGAGGACCAAGGTCACATAAGGGAAATTCCTGTTCCAAAGTAGACATAACAGAATTAATGTCACTGAGGGATGAACCTGTGATCAAAATGTCATCAACATAAATCAAAATAAATAACTTGTTAGCATCAATAATATGAATAAAAAGGGACAAATTAGCCTTAGAAGAGATAAAGCCTTGTTGATAAAGGAACTAAGCTAATCTAGTGTACCAAGCTCTCAAGGCTTGTTTGAGCCCATAAAGAGAGCTATGTAGTTTACAAACAAGATCGGGATGGTGGTGATTGATGAAACTCGGAGGTTGAGATATGTACACCTCCTCTGTCAAGGAGCCATGAAGGAAGGCATTGGTGACATCTATTTGGTGAATGGGCCAAGCATGAGTGACAATAAGGCTAAGGATTGTTCAAATGGTAGTAACACGAATGACAGGATTGTAAATTTCAGAATAATCAATTCCATGTTGCTAATTATACCCCTTTGCCACTAATCTCGCTTTATATCGTTCAATAGATCCATCGGGTTTTCGTTTGATATGAAACACCCATTTACAACCAACAATGTTCTTATATGATGGACGTGGAACCAATGTCCAGGTGTTGTTAGCAGCCAAGGCATTGATTTCAATTTGCATAGCATCTCTCCATTATGTATGTTTATTAGCATGGGAGAATATGGTTGGTTCAGAGAGGAGGTAATTTCGTTGGGGAATGGAGATTGGATGTTGGGTGGTAAGGTGTGCTTGGCGTTTGGTGAGGGTTTTTGGTCGGAGTGTCATGGAATGAGTGCGTTGAGGTTGGGAGGTCAAGGTGGTGTTGTTATATTTAGTAAGATCGACAGTTAGTTGAATAGAAGGTTGTGTGGATAGGGATGAGGGTGGAGAGGGTAGATCGGTGTTGGAAGCAGATGTTAGGGTGGATGAGAACTGTTGAGTGGAAGATAGAGTTGGAGAAGAAGTGGAAGTAGTATAAGTGGAGTTAGAGAAGGAAAGCTGTAATATCCCGAGTTTTTTAAATATTTTTATACTGCATCGGGATATGCAGTGTTAATAATTTTTGTATATATTTATGATATTTTAAGAGTTGTTATTTGTTTAAAACTAATTTTAATTATTTTATATTATTTTAAGTACTTTACGTAAAATTTTCCCGAGAATTATATTTTCGGGGAAATTGACACGTAAATAATTTAATATTAATTATTTTGACTAGTTTTACGAATTTGCATGAACTCATACATAATTTTTAAGTGCTAAATAAAATGTATATATGTGTATTTATTTATTTAATTAGAGCTTAATTAATTTCCTTAATTTTATTATTTAATTTTTTTTGTATTAATTAATTAATTTTAAGTGTATAAATTATTACATATATTAAAATATTTGTGTGGTGAGTATTATTTGTGTGTGGGAATATATATATTACTATAATATAAGGTGGACATATATATACATTATTTTATAACAAAAATCAAAGTTTGCATAAATTACAGTTTTACCCCTCCCTGCACCTTCTTCTTCCCAACGCCATTTCTTCCATTTCCAGCCATTTTCAAGCTGGTTTTCTTGCTGTCACTATGCCCCTCAGCCTTCCTCCACCACCTCCAGCCATTTCCACTACCTGAAACATTCTTTTCCGGTGAGTTTTGACCAGTTTTTCATAAAGAAGTCGAAAATTGACTTAGATCCGATTAAGCCATTTCTGGCCACCAAATATGATGCCGTCAGTCTCTATCTTCTCCTTGAGCTCTGGTGAGTGTGATTCCAAGTTTTTTTTTTACTTGATTTGGTCTAGAATTGCTTAGGTTTTAATTTCTTCAATTCAGCCATTTTGGGTTTCAAATTTTTTTTAGCTTCAATTTGATTGATTCATGAAAACTTCCTTCACAAACTTTGTTCCTAGAAGCTTAATCTACATGCTGTAATTTTTTTATAATTTTTTGAATTTATTTTAATTTTTGATTATTTTATTAATATTTTCTAATTTTCGAAAATTAATTAATTAAATTATGAAATTGTGTTTTATGGTGATTATAGGAGTTGAAATGAATTATAGAAATTTATTTTTAATTTTTATGAATTTTTATATATTTATTTGGAATTTATTTAGTTTATGTAATTTTGAAAAATAGGGTTAATTATGTGTTTAATTGAAATAAATTTGTAAATTGAGTATATTTATTGATATTATTGAATTATATGTTGGGAAAATTAATTTTGAGTAATTATATTATTTTTGATGAATTTTTGGATTTATTTTAGTAAATTTATATATATAGGGGTATTTTGGTAATTTTACACTAAATTGGCTAAAAATGTAGTTAAATTGGTTTTAATAGTTATTTAGGGTATAAAAATGATTTCTAAAAATTATTTAGTTTTTTAGCTTATTAAAACTATTTTTCGTAAATTATTTTCAAATTATATATATAATATACGATTTTTCTAAATAAATGAGTTTTTATAGGTTTTTAACGTGTTTTAGGGTTAATTACGTAATTTGGATTTATAAAATGTATTTTTATTATATAAGGGCATTTTCGATATTTTGTAATTATTCTATAAATTGTGAACCTCGGTCGGTGAATTGTAGTTTGGAGTCCGACCGAGGGATTATGGTTGTGAATTTGGTATTATTCCGAAGTGTGTTTTCTTTGCAGGACCGGCTCTACTCTTTGAGTAGAGAGATTTCCGTTTTACAGGGGAGGTTCTACAGGATTTTCGGTAGAATTCTCGTAAAACGTGATGTTCGGTCAAATCCCTATTCTAATTTTATGTTTAAAATTCTAGATCGAGTCTTTAAAATTTTCGTTAAATTTATTCTGATTTCATATTGTCATTTGTTTGTCTAGCTGCGCCGAGACCGAGGCCTAACGGATCAGGCCCGTCGAGTTTGTCTCATGGAGCGCTAACATGTGAGTTATTATACTGTATATATATGCATTGCATATAGGATGCATGACTTAGGATTTTTATTTTCATTATATGTTTAAACAGTAATTTAATTATAATATGATTTGGTATATTTTCGGTTTATTTTTAGTATATCTTGATATATAAATGTTTGTATATTTTCTATATACATTTAATATATCACTGGTATACTTAGAGTTTATTTTTGATATATGTATGTTAGATATTTAGGTTTATGTTTGTTATAATTTAATATTTATACATGATTTAAATGTGCATCGAACCATAATTATTTTATTAAATGATTAGTATAATTTAGGTTTATTCTTAAATAATTGCATGTTATATTATAAACCTACACTTAAATTATTTTTAAGGTTATTTTTGGTATATTTTGATTTATTTCCAAATAAATACATGTTTTATTATTAAATTAAACCTAACACATTAGTGGTATATTTAGGGTTCACTTTTGATATATGCATGCTAGATAATTAGGTTTATTTTTAGTATATTTGTGAATATATGTTAAACCTAAACACATATTTAAATGAATATTTATATATAAATGTTTTACTAAATGATTTATATACTTAGGATATATCTTTTGTATATTTAAGTATATTTTTAAGAAAATGCATGTTATATTGTTGATACTCATTTAAATTGTTTTTTTTACCATATTAATGATTTATCTTTAGTTTATTTCATATTTTATTTGACATATATATATATATATACCCGAAATATACTGGGTGTAATGTAGGTATATTTTTGGTATATATATATGGTTGATTTTATTATTATGAATGTCGTTCCACATTAATTATTTTCAGAATAAATGATTTATTTATACAATATCCCGAGTTTTTAAATATTTTTGTACTGCATCGGGATATGCAGTGTTAATAATTTTATATATAATTATGATATTTTTACGAGTTGATATGTATTTAAAACTTATTTTAATTATTGTATATTATTTGAAGTGTTTTACGTAAAATTTTCCCGAGAATATTATTTTCGGAGAAATTTTCACGTAAATAATTTACTATTAATTATATTAAATAGATTTCTGGACTTGCATGAACTCATATATATTTTTGAAGTACTAAATAACGTATATATGTGTATTTATTTATTTAATTGGGATTTAATTAATTACCCTAATATTTTATTATTTATTATTAGTTTTAATATTATTTAAATATTTTTATGTGTATTAAAATTTTTAAAAATATTAAATTATATGTGTGTGGTGTATAATTAATGTGTTTGATTTTATATTATTTTAATATACAGTGTAAAGTATATATATATACATATACATTTAATATTAAAACAAAAAATAAAGTTTGAGTTATTTATGAAATTGCCACCCATTCTTCTTCTCCTTCCCCGATCACTCCCATCATCGATTCGGCCACTGTCATCCCATTTTCTCACTGTCAGTGTGCCTCCCAGCGTGCCACCTCCTTCCTCCAGCCGTTCCGCCGCCTGCAGAGCCCCTTTCCGGCGTCAAGAAGCTTGTTTTGGCTGGAGAAGCCGAATTCTTTCTCACTGTCGTTCACGGCGTTTCCGGCCACCATTTTCGACACCGCTGGTCTCTTTCTTCTCCTTGAGCTCCGGTGAGTGTGATTCCAAGCTTTTTTTTACTTAAAAGGGTCTTGATTTGCTTAGGTTTCGATTTTGGTAATTCAGCCATTTTAGGGTTCTTGATTTTTTTGAACTTCTAATTGATTGATAAAATGAGTTTTTATCGGTTTTTACTGCGTTTTAGGGTTAATTACATAATTTCTACTTATAAAATGTATTTCTATGATATAAGGGTATTTTCGGTATTTTTATAATTGTTCTATGATTGTGGACCCCGGTCGGTAGATTGTAGTTTGGAGTCTGACCGAGGGGTTATAAATGTGTTTCTGTATCTGTTTTTCGAAGTGCATTTCTTTGCAGGGTCGGCTCTACTCTTTGAGTAGAGAGATGTCCCTTTTACAGGGGAGGTTCTGCCGAATTTTCGGTAGAATTCTCATAAAACGTGATGTCCGATCGAACCCTAATTCTGATTCTGTGTCTAATATTCTAGATCGAGTTTCTAGGATTTTCTGTTAGGTTTATTCTGATGTCTGTTATTTATTGTTTGTTTAGTTACGCCGAGACCGAGGCCTAGTGGACCAGGCTCGTCGGACCCATCTCGAGGAGCGCACTAAGTGTGAGTTACTATTTTATATATATATGTTTAGGGTGCATGATTTAGAAATATATGTTTTATTTTGATTAATTATGCATAAATAATTCAATTATTACTTAAGTTTATTTTTAGTTTATTTTGGTGTATCTTTAGTATATTTTCGGTATATTTTAAATTATATGCATGTTTTGCTAATAAATTAGGTTTAAAATGTTTTTGAATATATTTCTAGTTTATTTCGTAATTTATATGGATTTCTTTAATGTATATATACTCGAAATATACCTGGTTTACTTTTGGTATATTTCCAGTATATATATGGTTTATGTTGCTATTTTATTTAAGTTCATGCATCATTTGTTTTTAAGAATGTATGCTTTATATTTTAATGAAGGATATCGATAGAACGTGCTACCTAGTGGGCGGCACTAGGACCGAGTACGTACCGGTACGCTTATAGCATTTAGGCTATATTACTAACCATTTGTGGATATTGATTGGTTATGATTATTTGATGTTTGAGATATGGTTTGGAGGTATGATTGCTGGAGCTCGGTTGACCTAGTGTCTCGGGGCCAATCACACTGACAGTCAGATTGCTGGAGCTCGGTTGACTTAGTGTCTCGGGGCCAGTCTACTGTCCAAATGGATCAAGTGACCATATTTGGAATAAGTGAGCCTGTATGGCTAGAGTGTTGTCTAACACTGTTTGAGGTTGCGATTTTCTAGGGTTCTATTTGATCCTTCATAAACGATGATTTTCAATAAATATATTAAATGATTTTTATTGCATTTGTGTGTAATTGCTTGTATACATACATACTATATATACTTTCGACTGTGTGCGTTGGCATATAGTATGCATGTATATATATTATAGTAATTCACTCAGTGAGGTCTGACTCCCCTCCGTTGACTATTTTTCAGGAGAGTCATCGTCTTCAAACCTTAGTAGCCAGCCTGTATGCTGGATTTCTTTTGCCCCGGCTTCATTATGTAAACTGCTTATCTGAGCCTTGAGTGTTACTTTATGATCTAGACATTGCAATAGTTATGGTCATTTCAGAGATTGGTGTATTGTATTTATATGAGATATGTAATTTAAGAATTTGAACTGAAACTAGTATCAAAGGATTTATTTATATATGATATGAGAATTCGATTTAATTTCGTTTGACGGAATCATCATTCTGATATTTATGATTTTATTCCGCTGCATAATATTTTATTTAATTGTGTTGTTATTATTTTTATTGCATGTTTTATTTATTTTTTTAGGCTTGCTACGGGTTCCGGATTCAAAAGAATTCCCGTTCCTTAGCACCGGTCTTGGCCCCTGTTTTGGGTCGTGACAAAGTTGGTATCAAAGTGGAGTTCTGTGTCAGGGCTTAGTTGTGTGAGTCGTGGCCCTAGTTTTCAAAGTTGTGTTTTCTTTTGGTAACTACTGCAATGAATTAGGTTTGAGTATGTCTTGATAAGTATTCCTTGCTTTAGTTTTTTGCGTTATTTTTTCATTGTCTGTTTTGTCTGAATCTTTTCGTTTTTCTTTTCAGAATGAGGAGGCGAGCGCATGTCGCTCCACCGGTCGTTGAGGCTGAGGATGATGAATCTTTTCAAGATGAGGTTTTACCTCCTGAGCAGCCAGTTAGACGTAGAGGTCGTGGCAGAGGTAGACCTCGAGGAGCGGTAGGTCGCCATAGGCAGAGAGAGTTACAAGACAAGGAGCCTGTAGGGCCTGAGTTTGAGGTTGTTCCTGTGCCTCCAGTTGTTCAGCCTGTTCAGCCTGCCTATCAACAGGGTATGTCTGACCCTGAGGCAGCTTTGTTCTATGCCAGAGTTGGTAGGATTGCTTTCGATGGGACTTCCGATCCGTTAGACTTCCTGCATGCGATTGAGACTTGGACTCGGACTGCTCATACCGAGTACCAGCGGATCATGATCGTTGAGTTGTCTGTTGAGGGACCAGCCTTAGACTGGTTTATTCAGATGATCCAGCCTTATATGATGGCGATGACCTGGGCTCAGTTTCGAGAGCGGTTTATGAGGAGATTATGTCCAGAGCCTCTCTGTATGAGCTATCATCTCCGATTGACCAGCATTTCTCACTGTGATCGATCAGTAGAGGAGTATACCCGAGAGTTTCTTCGACTGGGTAGATATGCAGAGGATCTGATACGAGACCAGTATTTCATTGTCACTACATACGTGACCGGATTAGGTTCAGCATTTGCTGGTATGCCTACAGCAGGCCTTACTCTTGAGTCTGTGATTGAGTTGGCCAAGGAGATTGAGCTGAGGCTAGTTAGGCAGGAAGCGATGCCTGATTACTACCAGCTAGGAGTTTAGTCGAGTGGATTGCAGACTACTATGTATTCAAATTTTCATGTTGGTTCGAGTAGTCAACAGTGAGGTCCGACTCAGCAGAGTCAGAGGCAGCAGCAGCGAGTGCATCGGAGCAGTAGACATGGCCATGGAGGTCAGCGTAGACCGTTCAGATTCGGGTCAGGTGCTTCGAGTAGCATTAGTGGTCATAGTTCTGGATCAACTGCCAGTGTTTGCCATACCTGCGGTAGAGTCCATCAGGGACCATGTTACCTGACACCACTGACATGCTTCAGATGCGGGCAGACTGGACATTTTGCTAGATCGTGTCCTTATTCTGGGTATCAGCAGTCGCAGATTCCATGATTTCTACAGCAGTCGATTGCTAGTGTTGCACCCGTGCCATTTCAGTTACCCCCAGCCCAGCATCAGAGTTCCACTCAGCTTGTTCCACAGCAGAGTGGTGGTAGAGGTACTAGAGGAGGTGCCAGAGGTGTTGGCCAGGCTTCTACCAGTCAGCAGGGAGGTCGAGGACAGGCCAGAGTTTTTCATCTCACTCAGCAGGATGCTCAGGCATCCAATGCAGTCGTGGCAGGTATTGTTTCTGTCTATTACCTGGATGCATGGGTTTTGTTTGATCCGGGTGCCACGCATTCGTTTGTTTCTCCTGTTTTTGCTTCTAAATCTTATTGGCAAGCTTCGAGGATGGCTTTTCCTTTATCTGTTGCCACTCCTTTAAGCGATTCCTTGGACACTGATATTGTTCTTTCTGGTTATCCAGTTCTCGTGGGAGATAAAGAATTACCCACTGATTTGATTCTGTTGGATGTGATGGAGTTTGATGTTATTCTGGGAATGGACTGGTTATCTCAGCACTATACCGTGGTAGATTGCAGGAATAAAGAGGTGACTTTCAGAATTCCTGATGAAGAGGATTTTAAGTTTGTGGGTGATAGGAGTTCAGCACCTCAGAATCTTATTTCTGCTATTACAGCTAGGAAATTGTTGAGGAAAGGTTGTCAGGGATATTTGGCATTGGTAAGGGAGACTTCAGTGGAGAAGTTGTCACTCACAGAAGTTCCTGTTGCTTGTGAGTTTCCTGATTTTTTTCCTAAGGAGTTGCCAGGTTTACCACCTCATAGAGAGATTGAGTTCTGTATAGATGTGGTTCCAGGTACTACTCCTATATCTATGCCACCCTATAGAATGGCTCCTGCAGAGTTGAAAGAGTTGAAGGAGCAGTTGCAAGAGTTATTGGATAAAGGTTTTATCAGACCCAATGTTTCTCATTGGGGTGCACCAGTCCTATTTGTGAAGAAGAAGGATGGTACCCTGAGACTGTGCATTGACTACAGAGAGCTGAATAAGGTGACAGTGAGGAGAGATGACTTGTTTGATCAACTACAGGGTGCACAGTTCTTTTCTAAGATTGACTTGAGGTCGGGTTATCATCAGCTACGGATTAGTGAAGCCGATGTTCCTAAGATGACATTCCGCACTCGATATGGCTATTATGAGTTTCTGGTGATGTCTTTTGGTTTGACTAATGCACCAGTAACTTTTATGGACTTGATGAACAGGGTATTTAGACCATATGTGGATCAGTTTGTGGTAGTCTTCATCGATGATATACTGGTTTATTCGAGGAGTATGGAGGAGCATGTATATCACTTGAGGATTGTACTACAGACACTGAGAGATCATCAGCTTTATGCTAAATTGTCGAAGTGTGATTTCTGGATGGAGAGTGTTTCTTTTCTTGGACACGTAGTGTCTAAAGAAGGTATCCAGGTTGATCCACAGAAGATTGAAGCAGTGTTTGAGTGGCCTAGACCTACTTCTGTTACTGAGATTCAGAGTTTTCTGGGTTTAACCGGGTATTATAGGCGGTTTGTCCAGGATATTTCCAGAATAGCAGCCCCTATGACTCGCTTGACTCAGAAGAATGTTAGATTCGAGTGGTCAGAAGCTTGTGAGAATAGTTTTCAGTTGTTGAAGGAGAAGTTGACCACAGCCCCAATGTTAGCTTTGCCTAATAGTGTGGACAAATTCACAGTTTATTGTGATGCCTCTAGAGTTGGCCTTGGTTGTGTGTTGATGCAGAATGGAAGGGTGATAGCCTATGCTTTAAGGCAGTTGAAGAAGCATGAGCAGAACTATCCCACACATGACCTTAAAATGGCTGCAGTGATCTTTGCTCTGAAGATCTGGAGACATTATCTGTACGGGGTGACTTGTGAGATATTTACTGATCACAAGAGCCTTAAGTACATTTTCCAGTAGAGAGATTTGAATCTAAGGCAGAGAAGATGGTTGGAATTATTAAAAGATTATGACTGTGAGATTTTATATCATCCGAGCAAGGCTAATGTGGTAGCAGATGCCTTGAGTAGAAAGTCCTTAGGCAGTCTTGCTCACATCAGTGTTGAGAGGAGATCATTGATCCAAGAGTTGCATCTGTTGATGGATCAAGGTCTGATGATGAAGATCAGTAGGTTAGGTGGACTGCTAGCTCAATTTAAGGTGCGATCTGTACTGAGGGATAGGATTAAAGCAGCTCAGAGCCGAGATCCTATTCTAGAAGAGCTTGCAGAGAATGTTCGAGCAGGGAAGTTCACTGATTTCACATTTGATGCTGATGGTGTGTTGTGGATCAGTGGTAGATTGTGTGTTCCTGATGTGGATGATTTGAGAGAGGAGATCCTAGTGGAAGCTCATTCTACAGCCTATAGCGTACATCCGGGTGTCACTAAGATGTAACACAGTATCAGAGATTTATACTAGTGGGACGGAATGAAGAAGGATGTCACTGATTATATTGCTAAGTGCCTGAGATGTCAGCAAGTGAAAGCCGAACATCAGAAGCCTTCTGGGAAGCTCAGCCTCTTCCTATTCCCAAGTGGAAGTGGGAAAGGATAACTATGGATTTTGTGGTTGGTTTACCTCGTTCTAAGGATTCCATCTGGGTGATTATTGATAGGTTGATGAAGTCTGCACATTTCTTGCCTGTGAAAGCCACCTATTATGTAGCTAGATTAGCGAAGTTATATGTGAAGCATATTGTGTGCCTTCATGGAGTACCTGTGTCCATTGTGTCAGATAGAGGTTTAGTATTTACTTCTCATTTTTGGCAGAAGTTGTAAGAAGCGATGAGCACTAGGTTAGATTTCAGTACTGCTTTTCATCCTCAGACAGATGGTCAGTCTGAGAGGACGATCCAGACACTGGAAGATATGTTGAGGATGTGTGTCCTGGATTTGGGAGGTAGCTGGGATGATCATTTGCCACTCATAGAGTTTGCATATAATAACAACTACCATAGCAGTATTGGCATGGCACCATATGAGGCTTTGTATGGAAGGAAGTGTAGATCCCCTCTGAGTTAGGATGAGATTGGTGAAAGAGCTTTGACTGGACCTGAGATGGTTCAGGATGCTGCAAAGAAAGTCGCCATGATTAAGCGATGATTAGAGACCGCAGTTAGCAGGCAGAAGAGCTATGCGGATCCTAGGCGCAGAGATATGGAGTTTCAGGTTGGAGATTTTATTTTTCTGAAGGTATCTCCGATGAAGGGTGTGATGATATTTGGTAGGAAGGGTAAGTTGGCACCGAGATATATCGAACCGTTTGAGATTCTGGAGAGAGTAGGCACTGTTGCATATCGGTTGGATTTGCCTCCGAGTATGTCACAAGTGCATCCAGTATTTCATATCTCGATATTGAGGAAGTATATCTCAGACCCTTAACATGTGTTGCAGCCCGACAATGTAGAAGTGAGTGAAGATTTGACATTTGTGGAAGAACCTGTAGAGATCGTTGATTATCAAAGTCGACAGTTGCGATCGAAGCAGATTCCGATGGTCAAGGTTCTGTGGCGTAATAACAGATTTGAGGAGCATACGTGGGAGACTGAAGCTGAGATGCGAGCTTCTTACCCGTATCTCTTCCCTTCTTGATCTTGTAATCATTTTCTTTTTAGAATTCGGAGACGAATTCTTGTAAGGGGGGAAGACTGTAATATCCCGAGTTTTTAAATATTTTTGTACTGCATCGGGATATGCAGTGTTAATAATTTTATATATAATTATGATATTTTTACGAGTTGATATGTATTTAAAACTTATTTTAATTATTGTATATTATTTTAAGTACTTTACGTAAAATTTTCCCGAAAATACTATTTTCGGGGAAATTTTCACGTAAATAATTTACTATTAATTATATTAAATAGATTTCCGGACTTGCATGAACTCATATATATTTTTGAAGTACTAAATAACGTATATATGTGTATTTATTTATTTAATTGGGGTTTAATTAATTACCCTAATATTTTATTATTTATTATTAGTTTTAATATTATTTAAATATTTTTATGTGTATTAAAATTTTTAAAAATATTAAATTATATGTGTGTGGTGTATAATTAATGTGTTTGATTTTATATTATTTTAATATACAGTGTAAAGTATATATATATACATATACATTTAATATTAAAACAAAAAATAAAGTTTGAGTTATTTATGAAATTGCCACCCATTCTTCTTCTCCTTCCCCGATCACTCCCATCATCGATTCGGCCACTGTCATCCCATTTTCTCACTGTCAGTGTGCCTCCCAGCGTGCCACCTCCTTCCTCCAGCCGTTCCGCCGCCTGCAGAGCCCCTTTCCGGCATCAAGAAGCTTGTTTTGGCTGGAGAAGCCGAATTCTTTCTCACTGTCGTTCACGGCGTTTCCGGCCACCATTTTCGACACCGCTGGTCTCTTTCTTCTCCTTGAGCTCCGGTGAGTGTGATTCCAAGCTTTTTTTTACTTAAAAGGGTCTTGATTTGCTTAGGTTTCGATTTTGGTAATTCAGCCATTTTAGGGTTCTTGATTTTTTTGAACTTCTAATTGATTGATAAAATGAGTTTTTATCGGTTTTTACTGCGTTTTAGGGTTAATTACATAATTTCTACTTATAAAATGTATTTCTATGATATAAGGGTATTTTCGGTATTTTTATAATTGTTCTATGATTGTGGACCCCGGTCGGTAGATTGTAGTTTGGAGTCTGACCGAGGGGTTATAAATGTGTTTCTGTATCTGTTTTTCGAAGTGCATTTCTTTGCAGGGTCGGCTCTACTCTTTGAGTAGAGAGATGTCCCTTTTACAGGGGAGGTTCTGCCGAATTTTCGGTAGAATTCTCATAAAACGTGATGTCCGATCGAACCCTAATTCTGATTCTGTGTCTAATATTCTAGATCGAGTTTCTAGGATTTTCTGTTAGGTTTATTCTGATGTCTGTTATTTATTGTTTGTTTAGTTACGCCGAGACCGAGGCCTAGTGGACCAGGCTCGTCGGACCCATCTCGAGGAGCGCACTAAGTGTGAGTTACTATTTTATATATATATGTTTAGGGTGCATGATTTAGAAATATATGTTTTATTTTGATTAATTATGCATAAATAATTCAATTATTACTTAAGTTTATTTTTAGTTTATTTTGGTGTATCTTTAGTATATTTTCGGTATATTTTAAATTATATGCATGTTTTGCTAATAAATTAGGTTTAAAATGTTTTTGAATATATTTCTAGTTTATTTCGTAATTTATATGGATTTCTTTAATGTATATATACTCGAAATATACCTGGTTTACTTTTGGTATATTTCCAGTATATATATGGTTTATGTTGCTATTTTATTTAAGTTCATGCATCATTTGTTTTTAAGAATGTATGCTTTATATTTTAATGAAGGATATCGATAGAACGTGCTACCTAGTGGGCGGCACTAGGACCGAGTACGTACCGGTACGCTTATAGCATTTAGGCTATATTACTAACCATTTGTGGATATTGATTGGTTATGATTATTTGATGTTTGAGATATGGTTTGGAGGTATGATTGCTGGAGCTCGGTTGACCTAGTGTCTCGGGGCCAATCACACTGACAGTCAGATTGCTGGAGCTCGGTTGACTTAGTGTCTCGGGGCCAGTCTACTGTCCAAATGGATCAAGTGACCATATTTGGAATAAGTGAGCCTGTATGGCTAGAGTGTTGTCTAACACTGTTTGAGGTTGCGATTTTCTAGGGTTCTATTTGATCCTTCATAAACGGTGATTTTCAATAAATATATTAAATGATTTTTATTGCATTTGTGTGTAATTGCTTGTATACATACATACTATATATACTTTCGACTGTGTGCGTTGGCATATAGTATGCATGTATATATATTATAGTAATTCACTCAGTGAGGTCTGACTCCCCTCCGTTGACTATTTTTCAGGAGAGTCATCGTCTTCAAACCTTAGTAGCCAGCCTGTATGCTGGATTTCTTTTGCCCCGGCTTCATTATGTAAACTGCTTATCTGAGCCTTGAGTGTTACTTTATGATCTAGACATTGCAATAGTTATGGTCATTTCAGAGATTGGTGTATTGTATTTATATGAGATATGTAATTTAAGAATTTGAACTGAAACTAGTATCAAAGGATTTATTTATATATGATATGAGAATTCGATTTAATTTCGTTTGACGGAATCATCATTCTGATATTTATGATTTTATTCCGCTGCATAATATTTTATTTAATTGTGTTGTTATTATTTTTATTGCATGTTTTATTTATTTTTTTAGGCTTGCTACGGGTTCCGGATTCAAAAGAATTCCCGTTCCTTAGCACCGGTCTTGGCCCCTGTTTTGGGTCGTGACAAAGTTGGTATCAAAGTGGAGTTCTGTGTCAGGGCTTAGTTGTGTGAGTCGTGGCCCTAGTTTTCAAAGTTGTGTTTTCTTTTGGTAACTACTGCAATGAATTAGGTTTGAGTATGTCTTGATAAGTATTCCTTGCTTTAGTTTTTTGCGTTATTTTTTCATTGTCTGTTTTGTCTGAATCTTTTCGTTTTTCTTTTCAGAATGAGGAGGCGAGCGCATGTCGCTCCACCGGTCGTTGAGGCTGAGGATGATGAATCTTTTCAAGATGAGGTTTTACCTCCTGAGCAGCCAGTTAGACGTAGAGGTCGTGGCAGAGGTAGACCTCGAGGAGCGGTAGGTCGCCATAGGCAGAGAGAGTTACAAGACAAGGAGCCTGTAGGGCCTGAGTTTGAGGTTGTTCCTGTGCCTCCAGTTGTTCAGCCTGTTCAGCCTGCCTATCAACAGGGTATGTCTGACCCTGAGGCAGCTTTGTTCTATGCCAGAGTTGGTAGGATTGCTTTCGATGGGACTTCCGATCGTTAGACTTCCTGCATGCGATTGAGACTTGGACTCGGACTGCTCATACCGAGTACCAGCGGATCATGATCGTTGAGTTGTCTGTTGAGGGACCAGCCTTAGACTGGTTTATTCAGATGATCCAGCCTTATATGATGGCGATGACCTGGGCTCAGTTTCGAGAGCGGTTTATGAGGAGATTATGTCCAGAGCCTCTCTGTATGAGCTATCATCTCCGATTGACCAGCATTTCTCACTGTGATCGATCAGTAGAGGAGTATACCCGAGAGTTTCTTCGACTGGGTAGATATGCAGAGGATCTGATACGAGACCAGTATTTCATTGTCACTACATACGTGACCGGATTAGGTTCAGCATTTGCTGGTATGCCTACAGCAGGCCTTACTCTTGAGTCTGTGATTGAGTTGGCCAAGGAGATTGAGCTGAGGCTAGTTAGGCAGGAAGCGATGCCTGATTACTACCAGCTAGGAGTTTAGTCGAGTGGATTGCAGACTACTATGTATTCAAATTTTCATGTTGGTTCGAGTAGTCAACAGTGAGGTCCGACTCAGCAGAGTCAGAGGCAGCAGCAGCGAGTGCATCGGAGCAGTAGACATGGCCATGGAGGTCAGCGTAGACCGTTCAGATTCGGGTCAGGTGCTTCGAGTAGCATTAGTGGTCATAGTTCTGGATCAACTGCCAGTGTTTGCCATACCTGCGGTAGAGTCCATCAGGGACCATGTTACCTGACACCACTGACATGCTTCAGATGCGGGCAGACTGGACATTTTGCTAGATCGTGTCCTTATTCTGGGTATCAGCAGTCGCAGATTCCATGATTTCTACAGCAGTCGATTGCTAGTGTTGCACCCGTGCCATTTCAGTTACCCCCAGCCCAGCATCAGAGTTCCACTCAGCTTGTTCCACAGCAGAGTGGTGGTAGAGGTACTAGAGGAGGTGCCAGAGGTGTTGGCCAGGCTTCTACCAGTCAGCAGGGAGGTCGAGGACAGGCCAGAGTTTTTCATCTCACTCAGCAGGATGCTCAGGCATCCAATGCAGTCGTGGCAGGTATTGTTTCTGTCTATTACCTGGATGCATGGGTTTTGTTTGATCCGGGTGCCACGCATTCGTTTGTTTCTCCTGTTTTTGCTTCTAAATCTTATTGGCAAGCTTCGAGGATGGCTTTTTCCTTTATCTGTTGCCACTCCTTTAAGCGATTCCTTGGACACTGATATTGTTCTTTCTGGTTATCCAGTTCTCGTGGGAGATAAAGAATTACCCACTGATTTGATTCTGTTGGATGTGATGGAGTTTGATGTTATTCTGGGAATGGACTGGTTATCTCAGCACTATACCGTGGTAGATTGCAGGAATAAAGAGGTGACTTTCAGAATTCCTGATGAAGAGGATTTTAAGTTTGTGGGTGATAGGAGTTCAGCACCTCAGAATCTTATTTCTGCTATTACAGCTAGGAAATTGTTGAGGAAAGGTTGTCAGGGATATTTGGCATTGGTAAGGGAGACTTCAGTGGAGAAGTTGTCACTCACAGAAGTTCCTGTTGCTTGTGAGTTTCCTGATTTTTTTCCTAAGGAGTTGCCAGGTTTACCACCTCATAGAGAGATTGAGTTCTGTATAGATGTGGTTCCAGGTACTACTCCTATATCTATGCCACCCTATAGAATGGCTCCTGCAGAGTTGAAAGAGTTGAAGGAGCAGTTGCAAGAGTTATTGGATAAAGGTTTTATCAGACCCAATGTTTCTCATTGGGGTGCACCAGTCCTATTTGTGAAGAAGAAGGATGGTACCCTGAGACTGTGCATTGACTACAGAGAGCTGAATAAGGTGACAGTGAGGAGAGATGACTTGTTTGATCAACTACAGGGTGCACAGTTCTTTTCTAAGATTGACTTGAGGTCGGGTTATCATCAGCTACGGATTAGTGAAGCCGATGTTCCTAAGATGACATTCCGCACTCGATATGGCTATTATGAGTTTCTGGTGATGTCTTTTGGTTTGACTAATGCACCAGTAACTTTTATGGACTTGATGAACAGGGTATTTAGACCATATGTGGATCAGTTTGTGGTAGTCTTCATCGATGATATACTGGTTTATTCGAGGAGTATGGAGGAGCATGTATATCACTTGAGGATTGTACTACAGACACTGAGAGATCATCAGCTTTATGCTAAATTGTCGAAGTGTGATTTCTGGATGGAGAGTGTTTCTTTTCTTGGACACGTAGTGTCTAAAGAAGGTATCCAGGTTGATCCACAGAAGATTGAAGCAGTGTTTGAGTGGCCTAGACCTACTTCTGTTACTGAGATTCAGAGTTTTCTGGGTTTAACCGGGTATTATAGGCGGTTTGTCCAGGATATTTCCAGAATAGCAGCCCCTATGACTCGCTTGACTCAGAAGAATGTTAGATTCGAGTGGTCAGAAGCTTGTGAGAATAGTTTTCAGTTGTTGAAGGAGAAGTTGACCACAGCCCCAATGTTAGCTTTGCCTAATAGTGTGGACAAATTCACAGTTTATTGTGATGCCTCTAGAGTTGGCCTTGGTTGTGTGTTGATGCAGAATGGAAGGGTGATAGCCTATGCTTTAAGGCAGTTGAAGAAGCATGAGCAGAACTATCCCACACATGACCTTAAAATGGCTGCAGTGATCTTTGCTCTGAAGATCTGGAGACATTATCTGTACGGGGTGACTTGTGAGATATTTACTGATCACAAGAGCCTTAAGTACATTTTCCAGTAGAGAGATTTGAATCTAAGGCAGAGAAGATGGTTGGAATTATTAAAAGATTATGACTGTGAGATTTTATATCATCCGAGCAAGGCTAATGTGGTAGCAGATGCCTTGAGTAGAAAGTCCTTAGGCAGTCTTGCTTACATCAGTGTTGAGAGGAGATCGTTGATCCAAGAGTTGCATCTGTTGATGGATCAAGGTCTGATGATGAAGATCAGTAGGTTAGGTGGACTGCTAGCTCAATTTAAGGTGCGATCTGTACTGAGGGATAGGATTAAAGCAGCTCAGAGCCGAGATCCTATTCTAGAAGAGCTTGCAGAGAATGTTCGAGCAGGGAAGTTCACTGATTTCACATTTGATGCTGATGGTGTGTTGTGGATCAGTGGTAGATTGTGTGTTCCTGATGTGGATGATTTGAGAGAGGAGATCCTAGTGGAAGCTCATTCTACAGCCTATAGCGTACATCCGGGTGTCACTAAGATGTAACACAGTATCAGAGATTTATACTAGTGGGACGGAATGAAGAAGGATGTCACTGATTATATTGCTAAGTGCCTGAGATGTCAGCAAGTGAAAGCCGAACATCAGAAGCCTTCTGGGAAGCTCAGCCTCTTCCTATTCCCAAGTGGAAGTGGGAAAGGATAACTATGGATTTTGTGGTTGGTTTACCTCGTTCTAAGGATTCCATCTGGGTGATTATTGATAGGTTGATGAAGTCTGCACATTTCTTGCCTGTGAAAGCCACCTATTATGTAGCTAGATTAGCGAAGTTATATGTGAAGCATATTGTGTGCCTTCATGGAGTACCTGTGTCCATTGTGTCAGATAGAGGTTTAGTATTTACTTCTCATTTTTGGCAGAAGTTGTAAGAAGCGATGAGCACTAGGTTAGATTTCAGTACTGCTTTTCATCCTCAGACAGATGGTCAGTCTGAGAGGACGATCCAGACACTGGAAGATATGTTGAGGATGTGTGTCCTGGATTTGGGAGGTAGCTGGGATGATCATTTGCCACTCATAGAGTTTGCATATAATAACAACTACCATAGCAGTATTGGCATGGCACCATATGAGGCTTTGTATGGAAGGAAGTGTAGATCCCCTCTGAGTTAGGATGAGATTGGTGAAAGAGCTTTGACTGGACCTGAGATGGTTCAGGATGCTGCAAAGAAAGTCGCCATGATTAAGCGATGATTAGAGACCGCAGTTAGCAGGCAGAAGAGCTATGCGGATCCTAGGCGCAGAGATATGGAGTTTCAGGTTGGAGATTTTATTTTTCTGAAGGTATCTCCGATGAAGGGTGTGATGATATTTGGTAGGAAGGGTAAGTTGGCACCGAGATATATCGAACCGTTTGAGATTCTGGAGAGAGTAGGCACTGTTGCATATCGGTTGGATTTGCCTCCGAGTATGTCACAAGTGCATCCAGTATTTCATATCTCGATATTGAGGAAGTATATCTCAGACCCTTAACATGTGTTGCAGCCCGACAATGTAGAAGTGAGTGAAGATTTGACATTTGTGGAAGAACCTGTAGAGATCGTTGATTATCAAAGTCGACAGTTGCGATCGAAGCAGATTCCGATGGTCAAGGTTCTGTGGCGTAATAACAGATTTGAGGAGCATACGTGGGAGACTGAAGCTGAGATGCGAGCTTCTTACCCGTATCTCTTCCCTTCTTGATCTTGTAATCATTTTCTTTTTAGAATTCGGAGACGAATTCTTGTAAGGGGGGAAGACTGTAATATCCCGAGTTTTTAAATATTTTTGTACTGCATCGGGATATGCAGTGTTAATAATTTTATATATAATTATGATATTTTTACGAGTTGATATGTATTTAAAACTTATTTTAATTATTGTATATTATTTTAAGTACTTTACGTAAAATTTTCCCGAAAATACTATTTTCGGGGAAATTTTCACGTAAATAATTTACTATTAATTATATTAAATAGATTTCCGGACTTGCATGAACTCATATATATTTTTGAAGTACTAAATAACGTATATATGTGTATTTATTTATTTAATTGGGGTTTAATTAATTACCCTAATATTTTATTATTTATTATTAGTTTTAATATTATTTAAATATTTTTATGTGTATTAAAATTTTTAAAAATATTAAATTATATGTGTGTGGTGTATAATTAATGTGTATGATTTTATATTATTTTAATATATAGTGTAAAGTATATATATATACATATACATTTAATATTAAAACAAAAAATAAAGTTTGAGTTATTTACGAAATTGCCACCCATTCTTCTTCTCCTTCCCTGATCACTCCCATCACCAATCCGGCCACTGTCATCCCATTTTCTCACCGTCGGTGTGCCTCCCAGCGTGCCACCTCCTTCCTCCAGCCGTTCCGCCGCCTGCAGAGCCCTTTTCCGGCGTCGGGAAGCTTATTTTGGCCAGAGAAGCCGAATTCTTTCTCACCGTCCTTCACGGCGTTTTCGGCCACCATTTTCGACACCGCCGGTCTCTTTCTTCTCCTTGAGCTCCGATGAGTGTGATTCCAAGCTTTGCTTCACTTAAAATGGTCTTGATTTGCTTAGGTTTCGATTTTGGTAATTCGGCCATTTTATAAATTCCTTCACAAATGTTGTTGCCCTTAGCTTAATCTTCATGTGTGAATTTTTGTAGAATTTTTGGGAATTATTTTGATTTTTGGGTTTTTTTGAATATTTTAATATTATTTTCTAATTTTCGAAAATTAATTAAATAAATTATGAAATTATGTTTTATGATAAATATAGGTGTTGAAATGAATTATAGAAATTTATTTGGAATTTTTATGTATTTATTTTGAATTTATTTAGGTTTATGTAATTTTGGAAAATTAGGTTAATTGTGTTTTTAATTGAAACTAATTAGTTAATTGAGTTTAATTATTGATATTATTGATAAATATGTTGAGAAAATTAATTTTGGATAATTATATTATTTTTTGGTGAATTTTTGGAGTAATTTTAGTATATTTATATACATAGGGGTATTTTGGTAATTTTATCCTAAATTGACTAAAAATGTAATTAAATTGGTTTTAATAGTTATTTAAGGTATAAAAATGATTTCTAAAAATTATTTAGTATTTTTAATTAATTAAAACTATTTTTCGTGAATTATTTTCAATTATATATATAATATACGATTTTTCTAATAAAATGAGTTTTTATCGATTTTTACTGTGTTTTAGGGTTAATTACGTAATTTCTACTTATAAAATGTATTTCTATGATATAAGGGTATTTTGAGTATTTTTATAATTGTTCTGTGATTGTGGACCCCGATCGGTAGACTGTAGTTTGGAGTCCGACCAAGGGGTTATGAATGTGTTTCTGTGTCTGTTTTTCGAAGTGCATTTCTTTGCAGGGCCGGCTCTACTCTTTGAGTAGAGAGATGTCCATTTTACATGGGAGGTTCTGTCGAATTTTTGGTAGAATTCTCGTAAAACGTGATATCCGATCGAACCTTAATTCTGAATCTGTGTCTAATATTCTAGATCGAGTTTCTAAGATTTTTTGTTAGGTTTATTCTGATGTCTGTTATTTATTGTTTGTTTAGTTGCGCCGAGACCGAGGCCTAGTGGACCAGGCCCGTCAGACCCATCTCGAGGAGCGCACTAAGTGTGAGTTACTATTTTATATATATATGTTTAGGGTGCATGATTTTGAAATATATGTTTTATTTTGATTAATTATGCATAAATAATTCAATTATTACTTAAGTTTATTTTTAGTTTATTTTGGTTTTTTTTTAGTATATTTTCGGTATATTTTAAATTATATGCATGTTTTGCTAATAAATTAGGTTTAAAATGTTTTTGAATATATTTCTAGTTTATTTCGTAATTTATATGGATTTCTTTGACGTATATATACTCGAAATATACCTGGTTTACTTTTGGTATATTTCCAGTATATATATGGTTTATGTTGCTATTTTATTTAAGTTCATGCATCATTTGTTTTTAAGAATGTATGCTTTATATTTTAATGAAGGATATCGATAGAACGTGCTACCTAGTGGGCAGCACTAGGACCGAGTACGTACCGGTACGCTTATAGCATTTAGGCTATATTACTAACCATTTGTGAATATTGATTGGTTATGATTATTTGATGTGTGAGATATGGTTTGGAGGTGTGATTGCTGGAGCTCGGTTGACCTAGTGTCTCGGGGCCAATCACACTGACAGTCAGACTGCTGGAGCTCGGTTGACTTAGTGTCTCGGGGCCAGTCTACTGTCCAAATGGATCAAGTGACCATATTTGGAATAAGTGAGCCTGTATGGCTAGAGTGTTGTCTAACACTGTTTGAGGTTGTGATTTTCTAGGGTTCTATTTGATCCTTCATAAACGGTGATTTTCAATAAATATATAAAATGATTTTTATTGCATTTGTGTGTAATTGCTTGTATACATACATACTATATATACTTTCGACTGTGTGCATTGGCATATAGTATGCATGTATATATATTATAGTAATTCACTCAGTGAGGTCTGACTCCCCTCCGTTGACTATTTTTCAGGAGAGTCATCATCTTCAAACCTCAGTAGCATGCCTGTACGCTGGATTTCTTTCGCCCCGGCTTCATTATGTAAACTGCTTATCTGAGACTTGGGTTTTACTTTATGATCTAGACACTGCAGTAGTTATGGTCATTTTAGAGATTGGTGTATTGTATTTATATGAGATATGTAATTTAAGAATTTGAACTGAAACTAGTATCAAAGGATTTATTTATATATGATATGAGAATTCGATTTAATTTCGTTTGACGGAATCATCATTCTGATATTTATGATTTTATTCCGCTGCATAATATTTTATTTAATTGTGTTGTTATTATTTTTATTGCATGTTTTATTTATTTTTTTAGGCTTGCTACGGGTTCTGGATTCGAAAGAATTCCCGTTCCCTAGCGCCGGTCATGGCCCCTGTTTTGGGTCGTGACAAAGTTGGTATCAAAGAATATCAATAGAACGTGCTTCCTAGTGGGCAGCATTAGGGCCATGTACGTACCGGTGCGAAAGAATAGGGTTGAGTGAGAGTTAATTTTGTGTGATTATAATTGATTTAATTGATTTGACTAAGATTAATGGTATGTTAGATAGTGTGATTCCGGGGCCAATCACACTGACAATCAGACTGCTGGAGCTCGATTGACTTAGTGTCTCGAGGCCAGTTTACTGTCCATAAGTTGATTGAATGATCTATTGGGTTGATTGAGATGTGAGGTGATAGATAGTGTGATTGCTGGAGCTCCGTTGACCAAGTGTCTTGGGGCCAATGACACTGACAGTCAGACTGCTGGAGCTCGGTCGACTTAGTGTCTTGGGGCCAGTTTGCTGTCCAGATTGGAATAAGTGTTCTATTTGGAATCAAGTGAGCCTGTATGGCTAGAGTGATGATGGGATTGTTTGAGGTTACTATTATTAGGGTTCTATGGATTCTTTATGAATTAAAAAAAACGTTTTCTACATATAGTATATTTATAAAGACAGAGTTTGGCATTCATGTGAAATGTGTGTATATACATATATATATAAGAATGCCTGATTGTTATGGTTTAGTTTGCATGTATATATAGTATAATAATTCACTCAGTGAGGTCTGAACCCCCTCAATTATTTTTTTCAGGAGATCCCATATCGTCAGACCTTAGTTATAGAGTTCCTCGTCGGTGTTTTTCAGTCTCGGTTATTTTATGCAAATGTATATTCTGAACTCTGATTTATACTCTAGAAACTGCAGTAGTAGTGTTATTGTATCGGAAGAATATTATTTTGTTTTGATATTAAATACTCTGAGAATTTGTATTTGAACATTGTATGAATATGAATTCATTTATGAAGGGATTTGGAGTATTTATTATATATTGATTCGAAAAAATTTTAATTCTGTCATACTTTTTATACATTTATTGTATGATTTTATTTTCTTAGGCTTGCTACGGGTTCCGGATTAGAAAGAATTCCCGTTCCCTAGCGCCGGTCATGACTCCTAGTTTGGGTCATGACAAAAGCATACCTGGAAAGTGTCTAGATTGGAGTGGACTCTATTGCACGATCATTATCCATGGTGTAGTGGTGGAAGTAATATAGGATTCAATATGGTGAGGTTGAATAGAGTAGGGAAATGAAGACTCATTAAAATGAACAAAACGTGCATGATAAATGCGACCAGTTTTAGGATTTAGACAATTGAAACTAGAATGATTTTTTGCGAAACCAAGGTGAACACATTCTTGGGACTTGAAAGTAAATTTAAAATGATTGTATAGTCAAAGTAAAGGAAAGATAGCACAACTAAACGTTTTGAAATCCTTGTAATTGGGATTGTGACCATGAAACTTCTGAAAAGGACTAGATCCATGTAGGACATCACTTGGTATGCTATTGATAAGAAAATCAAGCAAAGTGATAGTGTCACTTATGAGCATTATTTATCTTATGAGGGCAGTCCTGACAGCTCCAAGTAGTTATTTTTTAAATGCAATGGCTAATATTTCGCTCCTCACGATCGTGAGTGACAATATGATAGAAATAAGTCTATAATGATTCAAAAATCAATAAGAGATGTTGGAGACATGTTTGATACATCCAGTAGCCATATTTTTTAGTGTTTATCTATATAAATACTCCATAGAGTTTAATTGAAGTTTTAAGGAAACTTGTTTATCATTCATTCTCTCTTAAGCTTTCGATTAAGCTCTCCAATTCTCTCTTAAACAATTTTTGGATTTATGTAACTCTTGTAAGAGTTTGTGAGTGTTAGAATATACATTCTTATTCTTCTATTTTTTAGGATTAAGAAAATGGGAAGTGAGATTCTATTCTAAAAGGAATTGGTTTAAGTGTTGTCCATTAAAACACTTGGGATTTAATTTTTGCTTGAGCCTTGAAAACTCAAGTTGTAAGGTTATAAGAGTAAGCCATAAAACTCTTGTGTAATCTCAATCTTATGAATAAGATTGTGGGTGATTGAAAATCCTAACTTAGGGATAAGTTAGGTGGAGACGTATGATTGTTGTTGAATCCGAACTCCTTAAATCATTGTGTTCTTCATTCTTCATTCTCAACGTTCTTTCAATTCTTGTTTAATTCCTTTAAATTGTTTCTAAAACTCTCATTAGTCATATTTAAACCCCCCCCCCCCCCCCCCCGCTCCAAGGCATTTTCAGTTACAAATAGAATACATACTTTTAATTATATTACAATTATATTTTAATTAAATTAATTTCTATTAGATATAAAATAGAAGTTAACCTAATTAGAATTGAAATACACTTTCAATTAGAATTTTTGTTAGAGATACGATAGATGTTATCCTAATTAAAATAGGAAATATACTTTCATTTAAATTAGAATTATATTTAGTTAATTTAACTTTTATTCATGCTAATAAAAATATGAAATAGACTTTTAATCAAATTAAAATTATATTTTAATTAATTTAATTTTAGTTTTATTACTAAATGACTAAATTATCTAATTTTTATATAATAATGAGTGAAAACTGTTTAGTAATTTTGCCTGTCTCTCCCCCCTTCATACATTTATATATACTAGTAAACAATTACATTTTTTACACGTGAATAAAAAAATTTATTTAACTCGTGATATATAGTAAATAAATAATTAAACATATTATTATTATTATTATTATTATTATTATTATTATTATTATTACATAAAAGTTTTAAAAATAATAATAGTGTTATTTATTTATATAACAATTTGATATTCACTTAATATAGTTATAATTCATTACAATTTTCATAAATATTTTATTTGAATAATTATATGATTTTACTTTAATATTTCTTATAATTAGTTTTTCTCAAGTTCACCTAATTAGAATAGAATATATACTTTCAATTAAATGAGAATTTTTATTAGAGATAAGATAGAAGTTAACCTAAATAAAATAGAAAATATACTTTCAATTAAATTATTATTTTTTAATTAATTTAATTTTTATTGGAAATAAAATAGAAGTTAACCTAATTAAAATAGGAAATAGACTTTGTATCAAATTAAAATTATATTTTAATTAATTAATTATATTTTTATTAGTAAATGACTAAATTATCTAATTTTTATATAATAATGAGTAAAGACTTTTTTATAATTTTGTTTGTCCCTCCCCTCCTTTGTACATTTATATATATTAATAAACAACCACTTGTTTAACTCATAAACAAAATCTTTATTTAACTTGTGATATAAAATAAATAAACAATTAAGCATTATTATTATTATTATTATTATTATTATTATTATTATTATTATTATTATTATTATTATTATTATTATTATTATTATTATTATTATTATTATTATTATTAAATAAAAGTCTTAAAATAATAATAATAGTGTTATTTATTTATTTATATAACAATTCATTACAATTTTTATAAATAGTTTATTTAAGTAATTATATGATATTACTTCAATATTTTTTATAATTAATTTTCCTCAAGTCTAAAACTGATTTCATATTGTTGACTATTTGCATGATCAAACTGTAAATTTTAGACTTTGACAAATAATTTTTATACTAATAATTTCAATTAAGTGTGTAGGGAATTATATATCATACATATACCAAGCATATACACTTTTGGATAAATAGTGACTTTTCGGGCAAATTGAACCTCTAAGATTCAAGAAGGCTTTTGACATCTTTAGAGCTCTTAAATGAGAAAATGAGCTTCTTAAAATTTGAAGTAGACATCTTAAGCTTTCTGAATTAGGCTTTTTTGTCAAAATCAAAGTTCATTTGTTTATATAAATTTTGAGTTGAAATCCACGTATACGTCTGCCATCTTAGACTGCACATCTCTTAGTATTTTGGACATATCTTGAGTTATAAAAGTCCAATTAAGGTAATTCAAAATGATATGAAAATATAACTAAAATATCTACAACTTTCATGAAAACAATATGGGCAAATTAAAATTTCTTCAGGAGCATATCACGGCTTCAACTGGTATATAGCTATCTGACAGTATTCTGCATTTCAGATTGCACAACCCTTAATAATTTAGACATATCCTGAGCTACAGAAGTCCAATTTAGGTGATTAAAAATGATACAGAAAGATAATTCAAATATATACAGCTTTCATGAAGAAATTATGAGCAAATTCAAATTTATTCAGGAGAAAATCATGGCTTAAATTTGGGTATAGTTGTCTGACTGTAGTCTGCATAACAAATTACACAACCCTTAGTATTTTGGACATATCTTGAGCTACAGAAGTTCAAATTAGGTGATTCAAATTTATATGGAAAGCTAATTCAAATATCTACAGCTTTTATGAAGAAAGTGTGGGTCAATTCAAGCATCTTGAGGAGCCAATTATGGTTTCAATCCATGAATAGCTGTCTAATAGCATCAGTCTCAATAATTCAAAATATAGACGTTGGACACATCATTTGCACCTCCAACAGCTATATTTTCTAGTAAATACCTCTAGAACTGAATGGAAGTTAAGAAACTTATTTATCATTCATTATTTCTTAAGCATTCATTGAGCTCTCAAATTCTCTTAAATAATTCTTTATTTGTATAACTCTTGTGAGAGTTGGGTGTGTGTTAGAAATAGAATTTCTCTTCATCTTAAATCTTGGGTTAGATTAAAAGGGAAGTGAGATTTATTTCTAAAGGAATTGGTTTAAGTGTTGTCCATTGAAACACTTGGGGGTTTTTTTGAGTGAGACTTGAAAACTCATGTTGTAAGGTTATAAGAGTGAGCAATAAAACTCTTGTATAGTTTCAATCTTGTGAATAAGATTATGGGTGATTGAAAATCCTAACTTAGGAATAAGTTAGATGGAGACGTAGGATTGTTGTTGAATCCGAACTCCTTAAATTTTTGTGTTCTTCATTCTTCCTTCTCAACTTCTATTTAATTCTTGCAAAGAATTTTTTTAATTTCTCATTTTTATTTGATAGTCCTATTCATCCCCCCTCCCCCCCCCCCCTCTCTCACATATAAAAAATATTATAGTTATAATTAATCATAAAATAATAAAAAAACCCTTAGTTATTTTTGAATAAAAAAATTTAAACATTATAAAAGTTATATTTTCTTTATATAAAAATTTAAATATTACAACCTATTGAACTTAATTATAATCTATTGAAATTTTAATAATTTTTTTATTTTAGTTATGACACTTTATTTCTTCATTATTTTAAATATTAATAATTTTATTTATAAAAAAATAAAAAATAAAAATATTAATTAATTTAATTTTAACTTTTTTTGTTAAATTTTATAAAATTATTTGAAAATGATAATTATACTAATTTTCTTATAGAAAATATACTTTTAAACAAATTATATGCTTTATGTTTTTCTTTATTAATTTTTAATTTATAAACATATCTATTTTTAAAAATATATATATACTTTTCCTATTTTCATAAAATTTAGTAATTTTAATTCTAATTATATACTTTTTAATTTAATATAATAAGACCTATAAAATTATGTTCGAGATAAATAGAGATTATTTACTTTTTGATTTATATTAGATAAACTATAAGTAGACCTAATTAAAATAGAAAAAATGTATTTTTAACCAAATTATCACTAAAATTTTAATTAATTTAATTTTGCTCAAAATAAATAGAGATTAACATAATTCAAATAGGAAACATACTTTTAATTAAATTAGAATTATATGTTAATTAATTTTATTTTTATTAGAGTTAAAATAGAAGTTAACCTAATTAGAATAGGAAATATACTTTTAATTAAATTAGAATTACATTTTAATTAATTTAATTTAATTTAATTTTGTTAGAGATAAAATAGAAGTTAATCTAATTAAAATAGGTTATATACTTTCAAATATATTAGAATTATATTTTAATTAAATTAAATTAAATTTGAGATAAAATAGAAGTTAACCTAATTAGAATAGAAAATATACTTTCAATTAAATTAAAAATTTTATTAAAGAGAAGATAGAAATTAACCTAAATATAATAAGATACATACTTTCAATTAAATTAGAATTATATTTTAGTTAATTTAATTTTTATTAGAGATAAAATAGAAGTTGACATAGAATTATATTTTAGTTAATTTAATTTATCTTCAAGCATCCTAGATTAATACACAGTACAGCTTACAATGACCTACATAAAATTGCCGGTGAAGAAGAAATCCGGCGTAGAGGTAGTCTGAGGTCGAACTCCCAAGCTCCTAAAAAAAATAAATTGAGGGGAATCAGACCTCACTGAGTAAGTCAATAAAAGAGCTTTACGGTTTGAAAACCTTTTTGAAAACTATATATTTTTATAGTGAAAATAATTTATAATATATATAATTATAGCTTTGAAAAATCTCGGTAGAACCCTAGACCCAAGTCTAAATGGCCAACTGGGCCCACTTATTCCAACTAGACTACCGGTCCCCGAGAGAAAGGGCATCAACCGAGGCACCAAGCCGTAGTCATTCACTTAATCCAAATATATGGATCTGGCGGTCCCCGAGAGCAAAGGCATCAACCGAGGCACCCATCCCAGTCCATTTTAACCTTACAAATCACTGGCGGTCCCCGAGAGCAAAGGCTTCCACCGAGGCACCCGTCCCAGTTTAACATTCACCAATCATGTATATAACGGATCCATCTCTCAATCTCTACCATGTGTACATAGTCCTGGTGAAACCCACCAGGTAGCCCGTTCTACCAAAATTTCTCAAATCGATTTTAAATAATTAAAATGCATTTAAATCTTAAATAATAGCATTAAATTAAATAAATCATATAATCAATGAAATAAAATACGAGCGCATGCATTCTTTACATAAACACACGCACAGATCATTCTATTGACTTACAGGATGAATGTGAAGGCTGACGACCACGCGTCTGCCTCGGTCTCATAGCTTCTGCTCCGGTATGCTCTAAAAGAAAATAATGAATCGACTTTTTAAACATGACTAAGGAATCGAAATCAGGAATCAACAAAATAATAAAATTCCAGACTGACTTGATGAAAACCGGACGAGACTCGACAGACAGGATTTAACCTAACTAACGGTAGGAAATTTTACGGATATCACGTTTTACGAGAAAATCTATCGAAATTTCGGCAGAGTCTCCTCTGTAAAACAGACATCTCTCTACCAAAGGTAGAGCCAGACCTGCATAGAAAATGCACTTCTAATTTCCAAAACCATTCACACTCAAGTCGGGCTCCCAAGACTACAATTTGCCCCGACCGAGATCACAACTCAAATAAAATATCAAAAGTTAATAATATTAGTTTCTTAAATACATATACCACATACATACATGCTAGAATAGATAAAAATTATACAAAATCTCCATTATTCAAAATTGAGCAATTAAATTTGTATTCCAACCATATTAAAATTATAATTATAGCCCAAATTAAAACTAGTGCAATGTATTATATGTATATATATATATATATATATATATATATTGGGAATTTGATATTCAAAATTTACATTACTTAGGAAATCATGTCAATTAATTTCTAAAAATTATCTAAACCCTTTAATTATTAATAAAACTAATTAATATATATATATTTATCATATTTAGTGTAAAATTACATTTTTACCCCCCTAAAATACATAATTTACTTAATGAGCTTTTAATACTGAAAATAATTCCTTAAAATTATTTAATCATGTCAAAAATTCATTTTCTCAAAATACATTTTCTTAATATAATTAAAACATTTAATTAACCAACAAATTTCCTCCCAAAAATATTATTTACCCTAAAAATCCAATTTGGCATAAACTCAAATATAGTTATAAAAATAGTATAAAAATCTCAAAAATTATAATTTGAGTCCTAAAATTCATATTATTTACTAATAGCCTCATTTATCAAATTTCATAATTTTTCACAATAATTTCCAAAAATTTACATAAACACCAATTATATACCTAAAATTTATAAAATCTATAATTACTCCAAAAATTTCTAAAACCCTAGATAAAATTAATAAACTCAAAATCACTTAACTATATTTAACTTATTCACTAATTTCACTTAAAATAAAATTAAATCAAGTAATTAAAATGGCAAAATTTCAAATAAAAATTCTGGAAATTCAAGAAAAATGCCCAAAAATAACTCAAATGGGCAATTATCTTCCTCATAGCACAACCACACCCTATATAGAATTCTCAACGGAAGGAATTTCAAGATCAAGGAAGAAATGAGGGCATCGAGTGAGCATTACTTACCCCTAGCTGCTGGACGGAACAGAGGGAGGGGAAGGAACTTGTTGCCGTCGGTGAAGATGGGGGAGATGAAGCTGTTCAGGCGGAGGCGAAGGGCTGGTTGACACTTCCAGGAGATGGCACAACCGAACGTCGAAGCTGTGCAGAACGAGATGCAGGGCTGCTGCTGTGCGAGGAGAGAAAGAAGCTGCTTCGCGAGGAAGAGGAGAGCAGCTACCAGGCGAGAAGAGAAGAAGAAGAAGAAGAAGAAGGATCAGCAGCAGCAGAGAGGGCTGGGTGAGGATGGTGAGTGAGGGAGGAAGACGGGGATGGGACAGAGCAATCCTCTGCTGCTCTCTTCTCTATTTTTTTTTCTCTCCTTTGTTTCCGGTTGGGTCCCTTTTATATGTATACTCACGTATATATATATATATTATAACTATTAATTTATATAATTATACACATATATGTATAGGCAATTATTGGTATGTATACATATACTACATACACATATGCATATACACTAGCTATTCTAATGCACACACCTAAATAATACTTCACCTTAAATATACACATAAGTGTGAATATATATATATATATATATATATATATATATATATATATATACACATGTACATAGAAACACATATATAACCTTAAAGTTAATATAGTTTAAAATAGCAATAATAATAATAATGATAATAATAGACAATACATAAATAATAATCACATAAATTAGTAACCCTAAAATTATATTAACCTAAATATATATATATATATGTATATAATTTATACCTTATACTTTATTATATACTTATATCTATATATACATATATATATATACACATGTGAATTGACATGTACATTTAAATTAATATTTAACCTAAAATATAATGTTAACAAAATTTTATACTTTAATATAATGCAAATTAACTATTACTAGTACTACTCGAGAAAAATATGCCCCTTTATATTAAAATAATTATTTATATATATGTAGGGTATTACAAAAATAGACTTTCTATCAAATTAAAATTACATTTTGATTAATTTAATTTTACTTTTATTAGTAAATAACTAAATTATCCAATTTTTATATGATAATGAATGCAGACTTTTTCCTAATTTTGCTTATCTCCTCCTTCGTACATTTATATATACTAGTAATTAACCATGTGTTTCACACATGAACGAAAAAATTATTTGATCATGATATATAGTCAATAAACATTTAAGCATATTATTACTTTTAAATAAAAGTAATTTTATAATCTTAATTTTTTTATTATTAAAAAATACATCTCCAAATAAATGATTAATTTAATTTTTTTCTGAAAAAATATTCAAACAATTTAACCATTTCTATTATTATGAACTCTATTTATACATAAAAAATAAACCATAAGTTCAAAAAAAGTATAAAATAACCCTAGAATTGGTGGCTAGTGTGTAGAAAAGTTATGAAATAAACATGTGTTTATAGCTATAACTAGAAATAGATTATAAGAAAAAATTAAACAACATGTGTTTTCGAATTCTATTAGCAATAAGAATTTGCAAGCTCAAATGGAAAAAAAGACACAGATTACTAGGGCCACAACATAAAATTATAATAAAAACAATACATACAAATTACAAAAAAAAATCAATAAAATTCATCGCGTAATTTTTTTCAATTCTGTTGTCATAGAAATATACCAATATACAATCATGATCAATTACGGCATCCATTAAGTAGATTTCATTATATATAAAAACTATAAACTCTATGAAAATATTTGTAAAGATCTGACAATTTTTTTTATATATTAAATGTGGATTATTAAGTTTGATTATTTCTAAAATTAAATTTGAAAATTTTACGTCAAATATTATTTCAATATTATTATTATTATTATTATTATTATTATTATTATTATTATTATTATTATTATTATTATTATTATTATTATTATTATTATTATTATTATTATTATTATTATTATTATTATTATTATTATTATTATTATTATTTCGGGATTAATTAGTGTCAATTAATATTTGATCATTAGTATTTATATAATTTCATTAAATTTAAATTAATTGTTGAGTATAAGTGTATATATTTTGTGGGTGAGAATATGTCACGACCCAAAACGGGGAGTCATGACTGATGTTAGGGAACGAGAATTCTTTCGAATCCGAAACCAGTAGCAAGCCTTAAAAAATAAAAAAAAATGCAATAATAATATAAAAATATGCTAGAATTAAAACTTTATTTAATATAAAAGCAAATCTTATATATCATATCATAATAAAAAAAATATTTTCATACAAAATTCGGGTACAAGGTTCTAATAATACAACACGCTACAATACAATAATGCCACTATTGCAGTGATTACTAAAATACAAGAAAACGACACTTTAGTATTTACACAAATCAACCAGGGAGGAAAGAGTCCGACGAATACTACTACGAGGGAGGTCTAATGAAGATGAAGATCCTATAAAAAATATGTATATTTAGGGCAGTCAGACCTCACTGAGTAAATTATTATAATATTTATACATGCAACCTAAGGTCATATACAGTCAACCATCAATATAAATATATATATACATGCATTTCATACAGATGCTAAAATTAACTTTTATATAATAATAAATGCAGAAATATTTTATTTGAATGAAGGATTAAAGTAGAACCCTAAAATATCCACAACCTCGATCAATAAATCTAACTAGCCAACAGGCTTACTTAATTCTAAAATAATTCTCTTTTCCATTTTTGGACAGTAGATTGGCCTCGAGAAACTAAGTCAACTAAGCTCTCACAGTCTCACTATCAGTGTGATTGGCCCCAAGATATTAGGTCAACCGAGCTCCCACAATCACACTACTCTCTCACCACAATTCTCAATAATCAAGTAATCAAGTCTTACATCAAATAATTTCATAATCTCAACCCTAAAATCTAACGCACTAGTATGTATACAGTCCTAGTGTAGCCCACTAAGTAGCATGCTCTACTGCTATCCTTCAAATAAATCATATAATTATTTAAAATAATAAAATGTATAATTTAAACAAGATAGCATCCATTTTTAAAGAAATATACCACTTATATACCAAGCATATACTGAATATATACCAATTGTATACCAAAAATATACCAAATATATGATGAGTATATACCAAAAATATAACGAATATATACTAAAAATATACCAAGCATATATGTCACATATATACCAAATACCTACCAACAATATACCAAACATAAACATAATCATTTAGTAAAATAATTCATATTTAAATACATTATAAAAATATGGATCCTCATAATTATGTATTCTACATGCAATACATATATAAAATAATAACTCATAATTATGTGCTCCTCTAAATAGAGTAGACTGGCTTGATCCAATAGGCCTCGGTCTCGGGTGCAACTATAGAAAATAAGTGAATAATCATATATTAGAATTGAATACCTAATTTTATACTTCTAGGAATTCTAAAAAGTGACTTGATCTAGGACGCGACTCGACCACAATTTAAAAACTCAGGATCGACCCAACATCACGTTTTACGAGAATTCTACCAAAAATTCGGCAAAGTCTCCTTTGTAAAACAAATGTCTCTCTACTAAAAGTAGAGTCAATCCTGCAAGCAAACACACTTCAAATATCACAAATGCACAACTTCTTGGGCTGTACCCCCGAACTTCACAATTTACCCAATGGAAAACTAAAATACACAACAACCAACAATTTAATAATAATTTATTAAAAATCATTAAAATCAATAAAAATACATCAACTCAAGTTATTTAAATAATAAATACCTAAAAGCTAATTATTTTTCAAATTAGTTAATAAATCTCAAATAATTTATACATATTAATAAAAATACATTTTTTTAATTATTTGAAATTAAATAGTAAAATTCATAAATAATTATTTAAATAGTTCAAATATGTAATAAAAATAGTTAAAAATTCATTTAATCACAAAAACAATAAATAAAATTATTATTTGAATATATTTCCGGAAATTATTATTAATTATTTAAAAATAGTAAATCATAAAAATTATTTTAATACTATTTATTATTCCAAAATTACTCAAAACATGCTAATTAACAATAATTTCAAATAAAACACACAATTTACTAATTTATATTAATTTTTTCTAAAATTAATTTTTTACATAAATTTTTGAAAATTCATAATAAATAATCAGATCACAATTTCCATATACATCCTTCATAAACTATAATCCAAATAATTTAAAAAATTTATTAAAAATATAAAATTTTTTCAGCGAGGGTTACTGGAATAGTGACTCGCTGGAATCCAAAACACCCAAAAATTAAAATAATTCAGAAAAATTAAACAAAAATATATTTGAATAGGTTAAGCTTCACATAACAATATTTATAAAGGCATCAAGCATGAATCATAGGAAATCAAGCTCAAAAAATTAAAAAACCAAAGTTGACCTAAACTAGAACTTGAAGATAACTCACAATCCAGATGTTTCTAGCTTGAACCGAGTTGAGAACAAGCTTGTCCAGACTGAGAGGAGTAGATTGAGCCCAAAAACATGAGCTAAAACTACCAAAAATATTGTCGGTGTCATGTTGATGTTGTTGCTGCTGTGTTTTGTTTCTTGCCTAAAAAATGGGAAGGGAGGGCTCTGTCGATGACAAAAGGAGAAAGGAAGAAAGGGGTGGTGCTGGCGATGTGATGGCAAGCTGAATGGTGGTTGGTCGTGGTGTGGGTGGTGCTGCATAAAATGCAGGAAGAAGAAGAAGAAAAGGAAGGAAAGGGGAGGGGAGAGGAAAAAGAGGGAGGAAAGAAAAGGAAATTTTTTTTTTATACATATATTTTTTATTAAAAATAGGAAAAGACAAAAATACCCACACACACAGATAATAATAATAATAATAATAATAATAATAATAATAATAATAATAATAAATAATCACTTCCAATTTAATTTCTCTACATAATAAAATAAATAATACTATTCACAACAATAACAATAATAATATAAATAAATAAATAAATAATCATATACACACTAAAATTAAATTACACACAATAATTATAATATATAAAAATTTAAAATATTTATTAACACTGTATATCACAAAATAAATTTAATAATTTAAAATATCGGGTTATAACAGAATAATTGAGAGTAGATATTTTAATTTTAAATTATAATAATTTTGTCCTTTTATAAAAATAAAAAATAAACAGATCAATTTTTTTCGAGTATTATTCTTGTTCTTTTTTTTTCTTAGTTTTTTTTCTTTTTCTTCCGCCATAGTTAGCCCTTACAACCCGATGCTGACCACCACCACCACCACCTATAGGTCACTGCCATCTTGCCATGCCTGACGCCGCCTGATGATGTCCTTCCCTCCATTTCCAGTTAGCTCTACTTCTCTCTCCTTGCGATTTCTTCTTTTGACCGAAATCTTCCATTAAACACTGGCGAGGATGCTGGTTGTTTCAGGCCAAGCTTGATAGCTCAATCTCTTTCTCTACTCTTGGGCTTCATTTTTCTTAAGGTAATTCATCAAATCATCACTGAATTCCACTTCAATTTTAAAGAATTTGTTCTAACTTTCAGTTTTCAATTTTTGTTAATTGAGTTTAAATTCAGTTAATTTATATTAAATTGACTTAAGATTATTGAATTTGATGTTATAAGCTATCCATATATATATTTAGATTTAATTTTGGACATGATTTATGAAATAGCACTATTTTGGGGCTCGGAGTTAATGTTCTGGTACTGTCCCGAGGCTGTAAAATATTTTATATTTTTAATAAATCCTACTAATTATTTCGAGTAAGTTTCATGAAGAAAGTTTATTGAAATTGTGTACTGAATTTTTATTATAAATTTTTGAATGTTTATGCCAAAATTAAATTTTTGAAAAAATAATTATAAATTAGTAATTTTTATTATTTTCAGTAAATTATTGATAATTATAATGTTTTAGGCAGATTTTGAGTAAATATAGTATTAAAATAATTTTTATAATTTATTTCCTATTTTTAACTAATTTATATTAATTTTCAGAAATAATAAGAACGATAAACTTATTTGTCATTTTTAAGCTGAAATAAATTATTTGCTAATTTTTTTTTATATTTTTAAGTAATTTAAATAATTATTTTCAATAATGTTATTTAATTGAAAATTTTGAATTAAGTATGTTATTGAAAAAAATTTAAATATAAGCTAGAATTTTACTATTTATTGAAAAATAAATATGTTTTATGTTTCATTATAAAAATAAATGAATTTATGGTATTAAAATGAGATTTTATGATTTTTGGCGATTTTAAAGAAAATTATATTATTTTATTATTTCTGTGAATTGTGGTTCTTGGTTGGGCATTTAGTGCAGTTCGGGGGCCCAACATGAGACTGAGTGATTGTGTGAATATTTAAAGTGTATTTCATGCAAAAATGACTCTACTTTTAGTAGAAAAATGTCCATTTTATATAGGAAACTCTATCAAATTTTTTATAGATTTCTCGTAAAACATGACATTGACTTGTGTCGAATTTCTAGTTTTAGTTGACTTTGTTTCTTTGGTCAAGTCAGTTTCATCAATTCTATAGTTTACATAATTTTGAGAATTTTCATGAATTAATTTATTTTATTTTACAAGCATATTTTAAATAAATATTATTTATTTTAGAGAACTTCGGGATTCAAGCTGTAGCACTATGGCAGCAGAGAACGCATCATCCAACACGCTCAACCTATGAGTTATTTTATGAAATGTGTGTTGTGATTGTTTTATTATATTTTTAAATGATTAAATGTAATAAAGAAATGATTATATGACTGATTTATAAATATATTTATATTATCATATGCATTATCATTTCTTCTATATTTGTCAATAGAATTTGAAAGTATGCTTAAAGGAAATTTATTTCGTTATGTTTTATTTATTTATATTTAATCATTTAATTATTCATTATTTAATGATTTATTTTATTTTATTATTTATAATTCAAATTTATTTAGAGATAATGATAGAACGTGCTACCTAGTGGGTATCACTAGGACCACATGCACACGAGTAAGATCTCAATATATGTTTAAATTATGGAATATGCTCAGTGGAGTGTGTGCTCTCAAGCAAGAGTAAATGGTTAGAGCTCGGTTGAGCTAGTGCTCTCAAGCTGAAAAAAGGGATATAACTCGGTTGAGCTTCCTCTCGAGACATCAATATGGAATAAGTGAAATGACTGTGGTAGTAACTCAGTTGAGCTTGCTCTCGGGATGACAGTCACTTGGATTAAAGAGAGCCAGAAGGCTATTAGATTAATGGTTTAGGTGTTCTATCAAACTTTCTGTCAAAATAATTATTTTATATATTTCTTTACAGGGATTTTATATTAAATTGATTTAAGAGTTTTAAATAGATTTTTTAAAAATATTTTAATAAAAAGGTAAATGATTATAATGATTATAATTATTTTATTTAATCTTATTTTAAAAAAGATGTTATAACAAATCATTTTATAAATTAGCATGCATTTTATAGAATTAATTCACTCAGTGAGGTCTGATTCCTTTCAACTTAATTTTTCAGGACCTCACAGTCAGCTTCTTAGTGTTCCCCATCTACACCAAGTTCATTCTTCACCGACTACGCTATGTATGTTGAATTGATATATGTCTTGTAAAATTAAATTCTAGATACCGCAGTAGTTAATTATAAAACTTATGTTATTTATATTCTGATTTCATCTGACTTGAAATGTTGTTGTATTTGAAGAATATCATTATATGTATTTGGTATTGTGCATTTATTTTTAGTTTATTATTTAGTGTATTGTTTTTATTTCGTGAAAAGTTTTTTAAGGCTTACTATAGGTTTCGGATATTTTATTTATTTCCATTTCCTAATGCCAGTCACGTACTTTTCAGTTCGGGTTGTGACAATATTTTTAAGTAATACAATTGTGAAACAAAGTATTTTTTTATATATACTTAATTCAACCAGTAATTCTAATTCATATAAGAATCCATAATCTAAATACAATTGTATTTAACATTAATTCTAATTTAAATATAAATCTTATAAATTAGAAGTTAACCTAATTAAAATAGGAAATAGACTTTCAATCAAATTAAAATTATATTTTAATTAATTTAATTTTACTTTTATTAGTAAATGAAACAAACCCATTAACTAAATCCCTAAAAATCAGAATTTCCCTAAAAATCAGAACTTGGCTGCAAGGGTTCCAGTTCTTCTGGTACTTCTATTGCTCTTTATGTTATCCTTCTTTTTGTCATTTGTCTCTTTGGCAGTGTGATATGACCGTTAACATACTATCTCCTCATTTTACACCCTTATTTTACACCCTTTTTAATGAATTATGTTTTGGTTATTATTGTTGTAACCTGAAATTTTATAAGCAATGTTAAAAATTATTTTATTTAAATTATGATATTTGATTATTAGTGTAAATAAATTTGAATTTTTGGTGTTGGATATTATTTAATATTATTTATGTAAATTATTGATTAATCGTTAATGTATAATTAATTTGGGGATATTTAGATTTTTAAAATATTAATTTTTTAATTTAAAAGTTATTATTATTTTATTATATATATATATATATATATATATATATATATATATATATATATATAAGCATTTTTTCCCTTCTCTTTTCCTTCCTTCCTTCCTTTTCTTTTCTTTTCTCTTCTTTGCCTAACCACCCAAATCAACACCATCACCACTTGCTCAGCCACCTCGCTACCATAAGTCACCGCCTAACGTTGTCGCGTAACGTTTCCGACGACGACAGGAGCTGACACGGGTCTCAAACGGAAGCTCATCCTCTAGACTTCTGAAGCCCTTAATCAATTTTGATTTTCAACTTCGATAAGTTTCTCAATTTTGTGAAATTGTGTTTAGGCTAATTTTGGGTATATTGTGACATTGAGTTTAAACTAGGTATATTTATGTTAAATTGATTTCAGATTATTGTTGTGGAGGTTATGAGCTTTCCAAATATATGTTTAGATTTAATTTTGAAAATTATTTTCGAAATGGCACTATTTCTGGCTTGGGAAAATTTTATTTTTAATAAATTCTACTGATTATTTTGAGCAAGTTTTCTTAAGGAAGTTTATTGAAATTATGTGTAGAATTTTTATTATGAATTTTTGAATGTTTATGTGAAAAATGAATTTTTGGAATAGTAATTTTTATATTTTAGTTGAAATTATTATTGATTATTATGTTTTTGACAGAATTTGAGTAGTAAATAGTATTAAAATAATTTTTATAATTTATTTCCTATTTTAGCTAATTATTAATAATTTCTGGAAAAATATATGAATAATGATTTTATTTATTATTTTTAAGTTTAAATAAGTTTTTGGTTATTTTTATTATATTTTAGCAATTTAAATAATTATTTGTAATTAATGCTATTTGATTTCGAATATTGGAAGAATATAATTTAATAATGGATTTTATTAATATAATTTAATTATAGATGAGGATTTATTATTCATTTTGGAAATAAATATCTGTTATACTTTTATTATGTAAATAAATTGATTTGTGATATTTAAATGAATTTTTATGATTTTTGTGAATTATTGGAATTTATATTATTTTATTATTGTGGATTGTGTTGGTTTTCAGTTGGACAATAATTGTAGTTCAAGGGCCCAACTTGAGAAGTTGAACTATGTGGATATTTTGAAGTGTGTTTACGTGTAGGATTGACTCTACTTTTGTAAAGAGATGTCTATTTTACAAAGAACACTCTGCCAAATTTTTATTAGATTTCTCGTAAAATGTGACATCGGGTCGGTCCTAAATTTTGAGTTTTAGTCATGTCCTAGATCGATTTGTTCTTTACAAATTTTAGATGTATAAAATTAGAAATTTAATTCTAATATCATTATTTTTTTCTATAATTGCACTGAGACCAAGGCCTACAGGACTAGACTAGTTGAGTCATTTAAAAAGTGTACACTTGTGAGTTATTATTATATGTATGCATGACATATAGTGATCATTATTAGCGTCCATATTTTGATGATATCAATTTAATATATTAATTTACATCAAATTTTATTAATTTATATATATATATATATATATATATATATATATATATATATATATATATATATATATATATATATATATATATATATATATATATATATATATATATATATATATATATATATTGTGAATGCAAACTTTATGTCGGAATTTGGATGCTTTACATATTTAATAAGATTTCATTTATTTCATTTATTTTTAATAAAATATTTTGGAAGATAGCCGTAGAATGTGCCACCTAGTGGGTTACACTAGGGCTGTTGTGCAGCAGTACATTAGATGCTAGGCCATAAATTTATTGATTTGAGATATGATTAATTGATTATTGAGACTTGTGGTGAGAGAGTGGTGTGATTGCAGGAGCTCAGTTGACCTAGTATCTCCGGGCCTGTAATATCCCGTGTTTTTAAAATATTTTTACACTGTACTGGGATATGCAGTGTTAATAAATTTTGAATATATATATGATATTTTTCCGAGTTGTTATGTATTTTAAACCTATTTTAATTACGGTGTAGTATTTACAGTGCTTTACGTAAAATTTTTCCGGGACTTTCATTTTCGGGGAAATTTTCACGTAGATAATTTAATATTAATTATTTTAAATATATTTTCGGACTTGCATGAACTCATGCGTATTTTTAAATTACTAAATAAAGCCTCTGTGTGTAAATATTTATTTAATTAGGGTTTAATATATATTACCCTAATATTTTATTATTTGTTTATTAATTTATTGTTATTTAATTATTTTATTTATTATTAAATTATTAAAATTATTTTTTTATTATTTTATTTTTTTCTTTTTTTTCTTTTTCTTTTTCTTTTTCTTTTCTTTTTCTTTTCTTTCTTTTTCTTCTTCTTCTTCTTCTTCTTTTTTCTTTCCCTCCCGCGCCCGACCACCACCCATCCCTTCCCCTCACCGCTGCAACTCCGGTCACCTACCGTCGGTGTGTCTCCCGGCTTGCCACCGTCGTTCCCAGCCGTCCTCCGCCGCCCCCAGCTCCCTTCCCCGGCGTCGGCAGCCCCTGTTTTCCTCATTTGGCCGAAAATCTTCCCTTCGCCGTTTCTCCCATTTCCGGCCACCGTTTTCGACACCGCCAGTCTCTTTCTTCTCCTTGAGCTCCGGTGAGTGTGATTCTAGCTTTGGTTTGAGCTTAAATGGTCTAGAATTGGTTAGGTTTCGAATTTTCAATTTCGGCCTATTAGGGTTTTTGATTTTTTTGAGCTTTGAATTGATTGATTCATGAAAAATCCCTTCACAAATGTTGATCCTAGTAGCTTAATTTACATGTATGAATTTTTGTGGAATTTTTGGATTTTTGGGTATTTTTGAATATTTTAATATTATTTTCTAATTTTCGGAAATTAATTATTTAAATTATGAAATTTGGGGTTTATGGTTAAATTAAGTGTTGAAATGAATTATAGGAATTTATTTGGAATTTTTATGAATTTCTAAGTATTTATTTTGAATTATTGAGTTTATGTAATTTTGGGAAAATTAGGTTAAATGTGTTTTTATTTGAAATTAATTGGTTAATTAAGTTTAATTATTGATATTATTGATAAATATTTTGAGAAATTAATTTTTGAATAATTGTATAATTTTTGGTGAATTTTTGAAGTAATTTAAGTATATTTATATATATAGGGGTATTTTGGTAATTTTACACAAAATTGGCTAAAAATGCAATTTAATTGGTTTTAATAGTTATTTAAGGTATAAAAATGATTTCTACAAATTATTTGGTATTTTTAACTAATTAAAACTATTTTTCGTAAATTATTTTCAATTATATATATAATATACGGTTTTACTAATAAAATGAGTTTTTATCGGTTTTTACAGTGTTTTAAGGTTAATTATGTAATTTCAACCTATAAAATGTATTTCTGTGATTTAAGGATATTTTTGATATTTCTGGAATTGTTTTGTGTTTGTGAACCCCGGTCGGTAGATTGTAGTCTGGAGTCCGACCGAGGGGTTGTGGATTTGTGTTGAGCTTATTTTTCAAAGTGTGTTTCTTTGCAGGGTCGGCTCTACTCTTTTGAGTAGAGAGATGTTCATTTTACAGGGGAGGTTCTGTCGAATTTTCGGTAGAATTCTCGTAAAACGTGATATCCGGTCGAACCCTGATATCGATTCTGTGTTTAATACTCTAGATCGAATTCTAGGATTTCTGTTAGGTTTATTCTGATGTCGGTTATTTATTGCTTGTTTAGTTGCGCCGAGACCGAGGGCTAGTGGACCAGGCCCGTCGGACCCGTCTCGTGGAGCGCACTAGGTGAGTTACTATACTATATATATATGCTTAGGATGCATGATTTAGAAATATATATTTTATTTCGATTAAAATGCATAAATAATTTGATTATTTCTTAAGTTTATATTAAGTATATTTTTGGTTTATTTTTGGTATATATTAAATTATATGCATGTTTTGTAAATAAAATATATTTAAAATGTTTTTAAATATATTTCTAGCTTAATTTATAATTTGATTGGATTTATGTGACGCATACATACTCGAAATATACCTGGTTTACTTTTGGTATATTTCCGGTATATATATGGTTTATGTTGATATTTTATTGAACTTCATGCATCATTTATTTTTGTGAATGAATGATTTATATTATTAATGAAGGATATCAATAGAACGTGCTACCTAGTGGGCAGCACTAGGACCGAGTATATACCGGTACGCCTATAGTATTTAGGCTATATTACTAACTATTTGTGGATATTGATTGGTTATGATTATTTGATGTGTGAGATATGGTTTGGAGGTGTGATTGCTGGAGCTCGGTTGACCAAGTGTCTCGGGGCCAATCACTCTGGCAGTCAAACTGCTGGAGCTCGGTTGACTTAGTGTCTCGGGGCCAGTCTACTGTCCAAATGGAATAAGTGGATATATTTTGGAATAAGTGAGCCTGTATGGCTAGAGTGTTGTTTAACACTATTTTCGAGGTTGCGATATTCTAGGGTTCTATGTGATCCTTCATAAACTGTGATTTTCAATAAAATATATAAAAATGATTTTACTGCATCTGTGTGAATTTGCCTATATATATACATATTAGATATGTATTATTGACTGTATGCATTGTCATTTGGTATGCATGTATATATATTATAGTAATTCACTCGGTGAGGTCTGACTCCCCTCCGTTGACTATTTTTCAGGAGAGTCAACATCTTTAGACCTCAGTAGCAGGTCGATACGCCGGATTTCTTCCGCTCCGGCTTCTTTGTGTAAATTATTTACTTGAGTCTTATTTTTATAATCTAGACATTGCAGTAGTTGTGAATTAAAGTGTGGGATTTCATGTATTTTATTTAAGAGATGTATTATATTGAAACTGGATTTGTATTAAAAGATTTTATATATATGAGAGGAGATTTGATTTAAATCCAGTGGTGAAAAATGTTATTATTATATTTATGATTTTTATTTTCGCTGCATATAATATTGTTATAGTTACTATTGCATGTTTATTTTATTTTTAGGCTTGCTACGGGTTCCGGATTCGAAAGAATTCCCGTTCCCTAGCGCCGGTCATGGCCCCTGTTTTGGGTCGTGACAGGGCCAATCATGCTGGCAATGAGTCTACGGGAGATTAGTTGACATAGTGTCTCGGGGCCAGTCTACTGTCAATAATTGAGAAGAGAAATACTTTTGGAATTAAGTGAGCTTATTGGTTAGTGAGGTTCAATGATCGAGGTTGCGAAATATTTTAGGGTTCTGCTTCGGTCCTCTACCTAATTATTATTGCATTTATTTGTCTATCGAAAATGTGATTTCGAGCATCTGTATGAAATGTATGTATAAATTAAAATAAAGATAAATATATAAATATTATTATATTGATGCTTGAATGTCTATATCCCTAGGTTGCATGCATATATATAATAATGATTCACTTAGTGAGGTCTGAACCCCTCAAATATTTTTTTCAAGATTCTTCCCATAAGACCTCCTATAGTAATTCTCTTTGTGGGACCCTTTTCTCTCTGGCTAATCTATGTAAATTTTAAATTACCTTTTTCTTGGATTGCTAAACGCTGCTATAGTATTTCATACTATTGTATTCTCTGATTATTGTTATTGGTAATTGTATTTTGAATATTGTAAAATATTTTATTATGATATATATATATATATATATATGGAGATTTCCTTTTGATTTAAAAAGTTTAAATTCTGAGTAATATTTAAATTTAGATCTGGGTGTTACTCATTCATTTGTGTCCCCTATTTTTGTGTCGAAGTCAAGTTGGCAAGCCACAAGGATGGCAATTCCTTTATCGATTACCACACCTCTAAGTGATTCATTGGACACTGATGTCATTCTTTCTGGGTGTCCAATGTTAATGGAAGGAAGAGAATTGTCTATGGATTTGGTGTTGCTTGATGTTATGGATTCTGACGTGATCCTTGGAATGGATTGGTTGTCTCAGCACTATGCCATAGTTGATTGTTAGAGTAAAAAGGTGATTTTTAGAATTTTAGATGTAGAGGAATTCAAGTTTTTGGGTGACAAGAGTTTTGCACCTCAGAATCTTATCTCCACCATCACGACTAGGAAGATGCTGAGAAAAGGATGTAAAGCCGACATCTATCTCAAATGTTCAAGTAGCATGTAATTTTTCAAATGTCTTCCTTAATGAATTGCCAGGTTTACCACCTCATAGGGAGATCAAATTCTATATTGATATGGTCCCAAGCATAGCTCCTATCTCTATGCCACTTTATAGGATGGCTCCTGCAGAGTTGAATGAGTTAAAGGAGCAATTGTAAGATTTTTTGGACAAGGGTTTTGTTAGACGCAATGTTTCTCCATGGGGTGCACCAGTCCTATTTTTTAAGAAGAATGATGGTACATTAAGAATGTGCTTTGACTATAAAGAGCTGATAAGGTGACAGTTAAGAGCAAGTATCCTCTTTTGAGGATAGCTTACTTGTTTGAGCAACTTCAGGGTGCACAGTTCTTTTTTTAAGATTGACTTGAGGTCAGGTTAGCATCAGTTGTGGATCAGAGAAGCTGATGTTCCTAAACTGGCATTTCATACTATATATGGCCATTATAAGTTTCTAGTGATGTCCTTTGGATTAACCAATGCACCAGCTACTTTCATGGATATCATGAATAGGGTGTTTAGACCATTTATGGGTTAGTTTGTAGTGGTTTTCATTAATGATATACTGATGTATTCATAGAGTATGGAAGAGCACATATCACTTTAGGATAATACTACCAACACTGAGAGACCATTAGCTTTATACTAAATTCTTGAAGTGTGATTTCTTGTTGGAGAGGCATGTAATGTCTACGGATGACATTCAGGTTGATATATAAAAGATTAAAGCAGTGTCTGAGTGGCCTAAACCAACCACAGTTATTAAGATTCAGAGTTTCTTAGGTTTGGATGGTAACTATAAGAGATTTATGCAGGATTTCTCGAGAATTGCAACACCAATGACCTGCCTGACTCAGAAGAATATGAAGTTTATATGGTCAGATGCATGTGAAGACAGTTTCCAACTGTTGAAGGAGAATTTGACTACAGCTCCAGTGTTAACTTTGCCCAATGGAGGAGATAAGTTCACTATATATTGTGATGCTTCCAAAGTTGGCCTAGGTTGTGTGTTGATGCAAAATGGAAGGGTAGTGGCTTATGCTTCTAGGCAGTTGAAGAAGCACGAGTAGAACTATCCTACTCATGACCTAAAGATGGCTGTAGTGATCTTTACTCTCAAGATTTAAAGACATTATTTATATAAGGTGATTTGTGAGATTTTCATTGATCGTAAGAGATTGAAGTACATTTTTTAACAGATAGATATGAACTTGAGGCAAAGAAGATTGTTAGAACTTTTAAAGGATTATGATTGGGATATCCTATACCATCAAAGCAAGGCTAATATGGTAGCAGATGCCTTGAGTAAAAATTCCTTAGGTAGTCTTGCTCACATCAGTGTAGAGAGGAGACCATTGATCCAAGAGATGCATAAGTTAATGGACCTTGATGATGAAGATAACCAGGTCAGGAGGATTGCTAGCTCAATTTAAAGTTGCATCAATATTGAGGGATAGGATCAAAGCAGCTCAAAGCTAAAATCTTGTTCTGGTCGAGCTTATGGAGAAAATTCATTAAGAGAAGTTGATAAATTTTAGTCTCGATGATAAATGTATGCTATGGATTAGTGGGAGATTATGTGTTCCTTATGTGGATAATTTGAGAGAGGAGATATTGGAAGAAGCTCATTTTACAACCTACAGTGTACATCTTGGTTCTACTAAGATGTACCACAACATTAAAAATCTTTACTAGTGGGATGGAATGAAGAAGGATGTAGTTGAATTTGTTTCTAAGTGTTTAACCTGTCAGCAAGTGAAAGCAGAGCATGAGAAGCCTTCTAGGAAGCTTTAAACTCTTCCAATCCCTAAGTGGAAATGGGAGAGAGTCATTATAGATTTTGTGACAAGATTGCCTCATTCTAAGGATGGATATGATTCCATCTAGGTGATAGTGGATAGGTTGACCAAGTCAGCTCTTTTTTTGTCAATTAAAGCTACTTTTCCAGTGGCCAAGTTGGCTAGGCTGTATATCAAGAATATTGTGTGTCTTCATGGGGTGCTTGTCTCCATTATTTCTAATAGAGGTTCGGTGTTTTCCTTTCGATTTTAGTAGAAGTTGCAAGAAGCAATGGGTACCAGGCTTGATTTCAGTACTGCTTTTCATCTCGAGACAGATGATCAGTCTGAGAGAACAATCTAAACACTTGAAGATATGTTGAGGATGTGTGTGATGGATCATGGAGATAGTTGGGCTGATCATCTACCATTGGTAGAGTTTGCTTATAATAACAACTACCATAGCAATATTGAAATGGGACCATATAAAGCTTTATATGGAAGGAAATGTAGATCTCCTTTGTGTTGGAATGAAGTCAAGGAAAAAGAATTGACTAGACCAGAAATTATCCAGGATGCATCCAAGAAAGTTGTTTTGATTAAAAAGATATTAGAAATAACAGCTAGCAGATAGAAGAGTTATACAAATTTAAAGCGCAAGGATGTGGAATTTCAAATTGGAGACTATGTATTCTTAAAGGTGTCACCTATAATAGGCGTTATAAGATTTGGTAAGAAAGGAAAGTTGGCACCGAGATACATAGGACCTTTTGATATTTTTGAGAGAGTTGGCATGGTTGCAGATCGAACCATAAGATTATCGATCCTTGAGAGCTAAGCATCAACCGAGGCATTAGCTACAATCATTTACTTAATCCAATATTTTACTAGACATCCCCAAGAGCTAAGGCATCAACTGAGGCACCCATCCCAGTAACCAATCATAAAATTTCCAATAATCATTGGCAGTCCTTAAGAGCTACGGTATCCACTGAGGCAACCATCTCAGTTAACCAATCATAAAAAATTGGATCCATCTCTCAATTTATACCAGTGTCCACATGGTCCTAATAAAACCCATCAGATAGCTCGTTCTACCAATATTTTTTAAAATTAATATATAACTAAAAATGTAGCACAATATAAGAAAGCTATAATTTATAAATTAAATAACATAAAATAAAACAAAATAATCATAATTCTAAGTATAGACTAAAACAACATAACTTAAATTTCATGCAAGCATATTGCTATCTTAAATTTTATAAAATTGTTATGTGCAATAAACACACGCATATAGTTCAATTTATTAACTTAGAGTTGGAGTGAGTCGGCTGACGGTTCAGCATCCACTATTATCAGTAGTTCCCGCTCTGATATTCTTTAAAATAAAATAATATTTATTCAAAACATGCTTATGAAAAAAATAATTATAATTCATAAGAATTTCCAAAAATCTTTGAAATTAATAAAAATTAAGGAACTTGTAATAGATTCAGAATTAATCCTAACGAAGACTCGATTTAAGAAACGACCTTAAAATGACATAACGGTTAAAATAGAAACATATAGATGTCATGTTTTACGAAAAGTCAACCGAAATTCCGTCAAAGTCTCCTCTATAAAATGGACATCTCTCCAAACGACGTAGAGTCATTCCTGTAGGGAAAAACAATACTATTCACCACACTCGGATTGGGCTCCCAAACTACATACAAATTCCCGACTGAGATCAACAACAACACTACCATAAAATCTATATAAATTATGAAAATATATAACAACAAATTTATAAAAGTTAATCGGAATAATTAAATAATAAATTCTTTTTAATAATCAATATATACAAAACTCATTTAACATAATAATATCTATACTTAAAAATTATAACTTATAAAATTCCGGAAAATTCATAAAAATATATATTAACACTAAATATAATTAAATCAATCAAATAATTAAATACTATGATATTTATAAGCATTTATATTATATCCAGAAATTATTGTTAATTAGCTAAAAATAGTAATTAATTCATAAAAATTATTTTAATACTACTTATTACTCAAAAATTATCCAAAACATAATAATTAACAATAATTTCAATTAAAATATAAAATTTACTAATTTATACTAATTTTCTAAAAATTCATTTTTCACATAAACATTCAAAAATTCAAAATAAAAATTTGGTACACAATTTCAATAAACTTTCTTCACAAAACTTGCTCAAAATAATTAGTAGAATTTATTAAAAATAGAAAATATTTTTTGATCTCGGAACAGTAACTTTGAGCCCCGGAATAATGTCATTTCGAAATTATCTCAAAAATTAAATTTAAATAAATATTTGGAAAGCTTATAACTTCAATTTCAATAATCTTAAATTAATTTAACATAATTTAACTGAATTTAAACTCAATTAACAAAATTGAAATATGAAATCTAGAACAAATTCCTTAAAATTGAAGTTGAATTCAGTGATGTTTGGATGAATTACCTTGGGGGAATTGAAGCCCAAGAGGAGATCGAGCTATCAAGTTCGGCCTGAGACGATTGGAATCTTCACCGGTGTTTAAGGGAAGGTTTCAATCAAAATGAAATTGAAGGGAGGAGACAAAAGTCGAGCTTGCCAAAAATGGAGGGAAGGACGTTTGCTGGTAGCGTCAGGCATGGCAAGATAGCGGCAACCCGAGGGTGGTGGTGATGGTCAGCATCGGTTGCAAGGGACTGGCAATGGTGGAGGAAAAGAGAAAAAAAAAAGAATAAGGAAAAAGACGAAGAAGAAGAAAAACAAAGAAGACTCGAAGAATTTGATTTTGTCCCTTTTTTATTAAAAAGTATAAAAGGACAAAAAGTATAATAATTTAAAATTAAAATATCTACTCTCAATTATTCTCACCCACAAAATATATATACTTAGACTCAACAATTAATTTAAATTTAGGAAAGTTACATAAATACTAATGATCAAATATTAATTAACACTAATTAATCCCGAAATAATAATAATAATAATATTAAAATAATATTCAACGAAAAAATTTCAACTTTAATTTCACGAATAATCAAATATCATAAATTAATAAAAATTATTAACACTGCAAATCATAGAAATTTAATTTAATAATTTATAAAAATTTCGGGTTATAACAATCTTCCCACCTTAAAAAAAATTTGTCCTCAAATTTTAATAAACACAAGATACAAAGTTTTTCACTGAGTAAAAAGATAAGGGTATTTCCCTCGCATTACTACCTCGGACCTCCCACGTACAATGTTCAGTAGTTTGATTGCTCCACAGCACCTTCACTATTGTATTCTCCTTAGTGCGAAGCTGATGAACTTGGCGATCCACAATCGCCATAGGATACTCCTCATATGATAGATCTTCACTGAGCTCTCCTGTCTGAGGCTGCAGAACATGAGAAGGATCAGAGATATACTTCCTCAACATAGATACATGGAATACTAGGTGGATTCGAGACAATTTAGTTAGTAACACCAATATATAAGTCACCTCTTAAACTCTAGAACGTATCTTGCATGGTCCAATGTATCTTGGAGCTAGCTTACCCTTCTTACCAAATCTCATCACCCCTCTCATTAGAGACACTTTCAAGAACACCAAATCTCCAACTAAAAAATATACATCCTTTCTCTTTAGGTCTACATAACTCTTCTGTCTACTGAAGGCTGTCCTTAACCTTTGTTGGATGACAAGGACTTTCTCTGAAGTCACCTGCACCAATTCTGGTCCTGTTAGCTATCTTTCTCTAATTTCCCAACATAAAGGTGATATACACTTCCTACCATATAATGCTTCATATGGTGCAATCTAGATACTTGCATGATAACTGTTGTACTTTAAATATAATCATCTATAACTATGGATCTCTTCTCTGAGCTGCTTTAACTTTATCCAAGTACACTGATCGTACATTGAACTGAGCTAAAATACAATTATTGGTTACTTTTCACTGTAACCTTTGATCAATCAGCTCATGCAACTCTTGAATAATTGGCCTCCTTTCCATGCAAATATGAGCAAGACTGCCCGCTGACTTCCTACTCAAAGCATCAACTACCACATTTGCTTTCCCCGAATGGTACAAAATAGAACAATCATAGTCTTTCAAAAGTTCCATCCATCTTCTCTGCCTTAGATTAAGATCTCTCTGCTGGAATATGTACTTCAGGCTCTTGTGGTTAGTGTATATTTCACGAGTTACACCATATAAGTAATGCCTCTAAATCTTTAATGCAAACACCATGGTTGCCATTTCCAAATCATGAATAGGATAATTCTACTTTGCTTCTTCAACTGTCTTGAAGCATAAGTAACTATTCTACCATCTTGCATCAACATACATCCCAATACTACTTGAGAAGCATTACAATACACCGTATACCCTTAACTTCTAGAAGGTAAAGTCAATACTTGAGCTGAAGTCAACATATCCTTAAGTAACTAAAACTTCTATTCACATTTGTCTGTCTATACAAACCTAGCACTCTTCTAGGTCAACCTAGTCAAAGGTGTGGCAATCTTGGAGAAATCTTTTATAAATCTCCTATAGTAGCTAGCTAAACCTAGAAAAATCCTTACTTCCCTGACTGTTATAGGTCTCGGCCACTCTGTAATGACTTCTATCTTTTTAGGATCAACTTGTATGCCATAATTAAACACCACGTGGCCTAAAAATGCCACTTGATCCAACCAAAATTCACACTTTAGCATACAACTGGTGCTTTCTTAAGGTCTACACCAAGATGTCATTAATAAAAATTATCATAAATCGATCCAAGAATGGCCTAAACACTTGATTCATCAAATCCATAAAGGTTGTTGGTGCGTTAGTCAGTCCAAAGGACATCACTAAAAAATCATAATGGCCATATCTCATCTGAAATGTTGTTTTAGGTACATCTCCACTTCGTTATCCTTAACTGATGATAGCCAGACCACATATTAATCTTGGAAAAACACTAAGATCCTTGAAGTTGATCAAACAAGTCATCAATCCTTGGGAGTGGATATTTGTTCTTGATGGTGACTTTGTTCAACTGTTTATAGTGGATACAAAGTCGAAGACTACCATCTTTCTTCTTTACAAGCAACACTAGAGCACTCCAAGGTGATGTACTGGGTTTGATAAAACCCTTATCAAGCAACTCTTATAACTACTTTTTAAGTTCTTGCAATTCAGTTGGTGCCATTCTATAAGGTGGCATAGAAATAGGATCTATACTAAGTACAACATCGATACAAAATTCTATTTCTTTATCTAGTAGCAATCTTAGTAACTCTTTAGGAAAAACATCCAAAAATTCACATGCCATTAGCACATTCTTAAGTGCCCTTTTATCCACTTATACATCTATTACTACAGCTAGATAGCTTTGGCATCCTCTTCTAAGCATTTTCCTAGCTGTAATAGCATAAATGAGATTTTAAGGCATTAAACTCCTATCACCTTGAAAACATAATTCTACATCATCCAGAATTATGAAGATCACTTCTTTTTCTTGACAATCCACTGAGGCATAGTATTGCGCCAACTAATCCATTCCTAGAATCATGTCAAACTCAATCACATCTAATAAAACTAGATCTGCTAGTAACTCTTTACCTTCCATTAACACAGGACAAGATGGAAAGAATACATCTATCTCCAACTTGTGGCTAAGTTCAGTTGCTACAAATAATGGAATCAACAACCTGGATGGTTGCCATTCCACTCTAGTAGCAAACACAGGAGACATAAAAGAATGTGATGCACTCGAATCAAATAAGACCCTAGCATTAAAATATCAAACTAGGAGAACACTTGCCATAACTGCATTAAATGCCTGTGCATCTTGGGGAGTCAAAGTGAAAACTCGAGCCTACCTATTGAGAACTGGATGGTTGCATGAAGCCTCGACCACCGGGTCTCCCTAATGAACCTCGGCCCTACTGGCCTATAAATTGAGTCTACCTCTATTGTGGATGTATAGGAGCTCTATACTGTTATGGATACATGGGAGCTCTATACTGCTGTGGCATCTAATGAAATGGTTAAGCCACTAATGATAAAGATCCCTGAGCATCCTATGTTTAATAACCAGTATTAGGATAAACTCTAGTAAGATGTCCTATCTGCCCGCATCTAAAACAAGCCCTATTCAATAGATGACATGGTCCTTGATGCACTCGGCCATAACTAGGACAAGCACTAGTCCCAGACCTTGAATTGCCATGTTTGAAGCTCTATCCACTGTTGTTGTTACTAACTGCAAAACTAAATCTAGAACCTCTGCCACTCCTACGATTAGTAGCATAACCATATCAGCCAACTTTATGGGTCCTGGACCTCATACCTTGTTGGGAAGTACCGTCAGCCTGCATGCTCGTACTACCAATCTAAAAAGTAGGTTGTTGGAATCCTGAGCTACTCTATATCCACTGCTACCAAATCATATAAGGATCAACCATAGTGCCTTGCCTGATATGTCTCCTCTCTATCAATCTGGCCTCCTCAATCACACTCTCCAAAGTACGGTCCTCAGTGCACATCCCTACATAGGCTGACCCCAAACTAATGACATATAACTCAACAGCTTTGTAAGGCTCTCTCCTAATATCTTTTGCATACCGAGATAGCCTATTAAATTCTCTAATATCATCTTCCATAGACCTATCCACTTTGCTAATGTGCAGTAGCTGCCATCTATACGCATCTTTAGTCACAGGTGGACAAAATAACCTTAAGAATCAATCTTTAAATTCAAGCCAGGTCAACTCATTCATGAAAGGCTTGATGGATTGCATGAACCAGTCTTGTGTTGCTGATTGAACTGATAACTCTATAATCATAATTCTCTAATTATCAAAATGACATATTCTTTTCTGAGTCTCGATGGTATTAACGAAGTCCAAAGCATCTCCCGTGCCATCAAAAGAAACTTTACCAATTTTAGAGTAGAGGAGTATAGCATTAGCATTGGTATCAAACATCTCCCGATTCCTCTACTATAACATCTTTTGTACCAAGGGCATAGCTTGATTCAAAGTTGCTAAGTGTAAACACCCAATTTCAGGATAATAAAATATGGATGCGACAAAGGACTCCAATGATAATAATATTATAAGTAGGCCTTCAACACTTGAAGTTTGAAACCTTAAAAGTTCTAATACATTTTCAAAAAGAGTTTCATTGGTTTTTTAAGGACTTAGTTATAATTCCTTTTCAAACCTAATTGAAAATTTTAATTTCTTTCAAGGGTCTTTTTGTAATTAAAGTTAAAAAAATTGAAATTACACAATTCCGGTCGAAATTACATATTTGTGTCTGTTTTCATATTTTTTTATAAAAAATAAAAATATTTTCCCGAGTTTTGATTGGTTAAAAAAATTTTCTTAAATTTATTTTGGGATTTATCTACCTCTTCAAGAAATAAATTCCTTTTAGAATTGTAACTCTTTAGGAAATAAAGTCCTTTTAAAATTGAAACTTTTAGTACGTAGAACTTAGGGTTTTTGTTTTTCTCCATATAAAAGGAGAGCTTAGGCTCCTGGAGCAAAGGAACTCTCAGGACCTCTCTCTTTTTATTTGAAACTCTCTTTTTCTACACTTACAAAAATATTCTTGGTTATTTCATCTTAGAAGCAAGGAGTAAGAGGCCTTTTTTGAGAAAAGAATAACAAATTTTTGAAGATCTATTTAACAAATAAATAGTAATTTTACTAGTTTGAGGAGCCAACCACAATGCATCCATAATCATCTTCTCCTTCTCTATTTTCTATTATTTTTTATTTTATTATTTTTATTCCTATTGAATTTTAGTTTTACTTAAATTTTTATTTTTATTTTGTTTATTCACTAACCATTGTTTATTTTTGTATTGGTGATTATGGAGAGGATGACTTAATGAGTTTACTCAAAGAATAAAATCCATGAAGGTCCATGGAATGCTATGGATGGAACCTTATAGGTAAACAATATTTCTAGGGTCTTATTTAGTTTGTTTATCATTATTTTATTTTTATTTATTTTTGGGTTGTATTAATTTTCTTTTTTATTGTTCTCAATAGTTCATTGTAATAGCCCCAATGGTAGGAATAATGAAATTTGGTGTGTATGCTTATGTGTTTTATTTTAATTAATCGGTTAGTCAAATTAGGGTTTTAATTAGGTAATTAATGAAAATTAATGGTTATAGAAATTGTTAGGTTGTCTAATTAAAATTGAAGTAGATTTAAGTTGGTAAAATTAGTTTTCTTGATTGATTGTTTTATTCATTATTCATGTTTACTTTAATTAAATTAGGGTTTTAGAATAGATTTAATTAATAGTTTGATCTTTTATTTGTTTATTGTGATGTTTTTATTTTTGGGCTTATTTGCTTATGTTTATGTGTTTTGGGCCCTAGGCCCATATTAGGCTTTAACCCATTTAAATTTAGGTCTTTTTAGGTTTAATTAATTAAAAAGCATTTTAGGCCATAATTAATTAGATTTAGGGTAGGAATACTTAGGCCTATTTTGTTAATTAGATATAGGCCCACCTAATTTAATTTAATTAATTTAGACTTAGCTCATTTAGTTTAAGCTTTTTTATAATTTGTAGATTTAAGATCATTTTAGAATTAAAACATGTAGAATTAGACTCACTAATTTAAATACCTCATAATTTATAGATTTAGGCCCATTTTTAGAGTTAAAATAAATATACTTAGGTTCATTTAATTAAAATTGATTTAGGCCCACTAGTCTTTAGGCTCACCTGTAAATTAAAATATGTAGATTTAGCTCATTTAATTAAAATTAATGTAGATTAGACTAACATGGGGATTATGATGAATGCATTGTTTACTTGTATATTTCATGACTAGTTTGCTTGGAGTTCTTTTTTTTTAGGGTTTAAATGAAATTGCATGTAAATAGAGGATAAAATAGTAATTCTAAATGAACACGAGACTAAAATAAGCTGGTATTCCACATCTAGAATCTCTTAGTTATGGTGCTGGCTTTCTTTTAGGGAATTGAGTACTACCATTTTTTTATTTGTCCTAGTTATTACCCTGGGTGGTGACTCCTCATCTCCACGCCATGTCTTTGTGAAAGTGGCTAGTGTGTTCTCTAAAGCCTTAAGCTCAAACAGTGTCACGGTTGCTAAGATCTTGGCCGCATGCTAAACCTCGTCATCTACATTAAGCCTTGGTTAATCCCTGCCATGCCAGCTGCAAAAGTTGCATGTTCTGCTTTTTGTGCTTCTGGCTCAACTTACTATTGTGGTGCCTATCTCTCTGCTGCAACAGCTCTAGGCCTATCTTTGCCTCTACCTCTTCCTCTACGTCTAGGAGCAAGAAGAAGAACTTTATCTTAAAAAGACTACTCAATATCATCATCATACACTGCTTCTGCAGCAAGAGCATTCTGATTCTGCCTCATTCAGAAAAGATAAAGAAACTAAATTCAAGACAAGACAAGAATGCTAACTCATACGCAAAATTATAGAAACAATGATAACAATAAGTGACAATTATCAACCCAATCACTGTAGTAGTTTCAAAGCAAGACAACACTGACAATCAAATGAACTTAAGCTATGATACCAAATTTGTCAAGACCCGAACCGAAAGGCACGTGATTGACACTAAGGAATGAGGATACATAAAGTAGCCAAAACCTGTAGCAAGCCTCAAAAAATTTTCGCGAAAAAAAAAAGACAATACATTTAATAATAAAACCATTACTTAACAATAAAATTATAACAAGTGTACCAAACCAAATACATAAATCAAATATTCTTTAATATAATATCTCAAGTTAGATAAAATCAAAATACAAATAATATAAGTTCTTTGATTAACTACTGCAATATCTAGAATTCAGTTGTACATTACATATCAAATAAACCAACACAATAAAGCCTGAGAAGAAGAAACCCAGTGTAGAGAACAAGGGCAAATCTCAAACTCCCAAACTCCTAAAAAAAATATTAAGGGAAGTCAAATGTCACTGAGTAAAATAATAAAGAGAGTTGTATGGTTTTGTCACGACCCAAAACAGGGGCCATGACCGGCGCTAGGGAACGGGAATTCTTTCGAATCCGGAACCCGTAGCAAGCCTAAAAATAAAATAAATCATGCAATAACAATAACCATATAATAATTATGCAGCGGAAATAAAAATCTTAAATATCATAATATCATTTTCATCACTGGATTTAAATAAAAAAAAACTCATCTCCTCATATATATAAAATCTCTTTAATACAAATCCAGTTTAACATGATATATCTCTTTTAAAATAAAGTACATAAAATCCAATACTTTAATTCACAACTACTGCAGTGTCTAGATAAAATCAATAAGACTCAAGTAGAAAATTTACATAAAGAAGCCGGGGCGGAAGAAATCCGACGTATCGACCTGCTACTAAGGTCTGAGGAAGTTGACTCTCCTGAAAAATAGTCAACGGAGGGGAGTCAGACCTCACTGAGTGAATTACTATAATATATATACATACACACTAAGTGACAATGCATACAGTCAATAATACATATCTAATATGTATATATACAGGCAAATTCACACAGATGCAGAAAAATCGTTTTTATATATTTTATCTGAAAATCATCTTTTATGAAGGATTATATAGAACCCTAGAATATCGCAACCTCAGAATAATAGTGTTAGACAACACTCTAGCCATACAGGCTCACTGAATCCAAATATATCCACTTAATCCATTTAGACAGTAGACTGGCCCCGAGACACTAAGTCAACCGAGCTCCAGCAGTCTGACTGCCAGTGTGATTGGCCCCGAGACACTTGGTCAACCGAGCTCCAGCAATCACACCCCAAACCACATCTCACACATATCAATAATCACATCAAATCAATATCCACCAATAAGTTAGTATAATAGCCTAAATACTATAGGCGTACCGGTACGTACCCGGTCCTAGTGCTGCCCACTAGGTAGCACGTTCTATAGATATCCTTCATTAATAATATAAATCATTCATTCACAATAAATGATGCATGAATTTAAATAAATCAACAATATAAACCATATATATACCGAAAATATACCAAACATAAACCAGGTATATTTTGAGTATATATACGTCAAATAAATCCAATCAAATTATGAATTAAACTAAAAATATATTTAAAAACATTTTAAATATATTTTATTAATAAAACATGTATATAATTTATTATATACCAAAATATACCAAAAATATACTTGAATATAAATCACATTATTTATGCATATTCAGTCAAAATAAAACATGCATTTTCTAAATCATGCATCCTAAGCATATATATATAATATAGTAACTCACCTAATGCGCTCCACGAGACAGGTCCGACGGGCCTGGACCACTAGCCCTCGGTCTCGGCGCAACTAAACAAGAAATAATTAATCGACATCAGAATAACCCTAACAGAAATCCTAGAATTCAATCTAGAGTATTAAACACAAAATCGGAATTTAGGGTTCGACTGGATATCACGTTTTACGAGAATTCTACCAAAAATTCGGCAGAACCTCCTTTGTAAAACGGACATCTCTCTACTCAAAAGAGTAGAGCCGACCCTGCAAAGAAACACACTTCGAAATACAAGCTCAACACAATCAAAATCCCACGGTCGGACTCCAAACTACAGTCCACCGATCGGGATCCACAAACACAGAATAATTCCAGATATACCGAAAATATCCTTAAATCACAGAAATACATTTATAGGTAAAAATTACATAATTAACCTTGAAACACTATAAAAACCGATTAAAACTCATTTTATTAGAAAAACCGTATATTATATATATAATTGAAAATAATTTACGAAAAATAGTTTTAATTAATTAAAAATACCAAATAATTTGTAGAAATCATTTTTTATACCTTAAATAACTATTAAAACCAATTAAATTACATTTTTAGACAACTTAGGGTAAAATTACCAAAATACCCTTATATATAAATATACTTAAATTACTTCAAAATTCACCAAAAATTATACAATTATCCAAAATTAATTTTCTCAACATATTTATCAATAATATTAATAATTAAACTCAATTATCCATTTAATTTCAAATAAAAACACAATTAACCTAATTTTCTCAATATTACATAAACTCAATTAATTCAAAATAAATACTTAGAAATTCATAAAAATTCCAAATAAATTCCTATAATTCATTTCAACACCTAATTTATCCAAAAACTCCAATTTCATAATTTAAATAATTAATTTCCGAAAATTAGAAAATAATATTAAAATATTCAAAAATACCCAAAAATCCAAACAACCTCCAAAAATTCTACAAAAATTCATACATGTAGATTAAGCTACTAGGAACAACATTTGTGAAGGAATTAAGCATGAATAAATCAAGAACAATTCGAAAAAAATCAAAAACCCTAATAGGCCGAATTGGACAAATCGAAACTAGGCAATTCTAGACCAATTTAGCTCAAACCAAAGCTAGAATAACACTCACCGGAGCTCAAGGAGAAGAAAGAGACCGGCGGGGGTGTCGAAAACGGTGGTCGAAATCGGCGTGATCGACGGTGAGTTGATTTTCGGCTTCTCCGGCCAAAATCACTCTCCCGACGTCGGAAACGGCCTCCACAGGCGGCGAAACTGGTCGGGGAAGATGGTGGCACACCGGACGGCACACCCACGGTGAAGAAACGGCACGGCAGCGACCGGAAATGGTGAGGGAACGATCGGAGAAGAAGAAGAAGAAGAAAAACTGTCGGGGGCAAAATGGTAATTTTGCAAACTTTTGTAATTTTTAATGTATATATGTATATATATATACTTTATACTATATATTAAAATAATATTAAATTACACACATCAAATATACACCACACACATTAAAATATTAATATTTTAATAATTTATACTAAATAAAATTAATTAAATAACAATTAAAACAATTAAATACTTAATAAAATATTAAGGAATTAATAAACCCTAATTAAATAAATATACACACACGGGCTTTATTTAATAATTTAAAAATATGTATGAGTTCATGCAAACCCGTAAATACATTTAAAATAATTAATAATAAATTGTTTACGTGGAAATTTCCCCGAAAATGAAAGTCCCGGGAAAATTTTACGTAAAACACTGTATATAAAACACAGTAATTAAAATAGGTTTAAAATACATATCAACTCATAAAAATATCGTATATATACATATTCAAAATTATTAATACTGCATATCCCGGTACAGTATAAAAACATGTAAAAACACGGGATATTACAGTCTTCCCCCCTTACAGGAATTCGTCCCCGAATTCTAAAAGATAAGATCAAGAAGGAAAGAGATACGGGTAAGAAGCTCGCATCTCAGCTTCAGTCTCCCACGTATGTTCTTCAACTCTATCGCTACGCCACAGAACCTTGACCATCGGAATCTGCTTCGATCGCAACTGTCGAACTTGAAAATCAACGATCGCCACAGGTTCTTCCACAAACGTCAAATCTTCATTCACTTCTACACTGTCTGGCTGCAACACGTGTGAAGGATCTGAGATATACTTCCTCAACATCGAGATATGAAATACTGGATGCACCTGCGACATACTCGGAGGCAAATCCAACCGATATGCAACAGTGCCAATTCTCTCCAGAATCTCAAACGGTCCATATATCTCGGTGCTAACTTACCCTTCCTGCCAAATCTCATCACACCCTTCATCGGAGATACCTTCAGAAAAAAAAAATCTCCAACCTGAAACTCCACATCTCTGCGCCTAGGATCCGCAGAACTCTTCTGCCGGCTAACTGCGGTCTCTAATCTTCGCTTAACCACGGTGACTTTCTCTGCAGCATCCTGAACCATCTCTGGTCCAGTCAATGCTCTCTCACCAATCTCATCCCAACTTAACGGGGATCTACACTTCCTTCCATACAACGCCTCATACGGTGCCATGCCAATACTGCTATGGTAGCTGTTATTATATGCAAATTCAACAAGCGGCAAATGATCATCCCAGCTACCTCCCAAATCCAAGACACACATCCTCAATATATCTTCCAGTGTCTGGATCGTCCTCTCAGACTGACCATCTGTCTGAGGATGAAAAGCAGTACTGAAATCTAACCTAGTGCCCATCGCTTCCTGTAACTTCTGCCAAAAACGAGAAGTAAACACTGAACCTCTATCTGACACAATGGGACACAGGTACTCCATGAAGGCACACAATATGCTTCACATACAACTTCGCCAATCTAGCAACTGAATATGTGGCTTTCACAGGCAAGAAATGTGCAGACTTCGTCAATCTGTCTACAATCACCCAGATGGAATCGTATCCCATCCTTCGAACGAGGTAAACCGACCACAAAATCCATAGCTATCCTTTCCCACTTCCACTCGGGAATAGGAAGAGGCTGAAGCTTCCCAGAAGGCTTCTGATGTTCGGCTTTCACTTATTGACACGTCAAGCACTTAGCAACATAATCAGCAACATCCTTCTTCAATCCATCCCACCAGTATAAATCTCTAATACTGTGGTACATCTTAGTAACACCCGGATGAACGCTGTAAGCTGTAGAATGTGCTTCCTCTAAAATCTCTTCTCTCAAACCATCCACATCAGGAACACACAATCTACCACTGATCCACAACACACCATTATCATCGAGTGTGAAATCAGTGAACTTCCCTGCTCTGACATTCTCTGCAAGCTCTTCCAGAATAGGATCTCGGCTCTGAGCTGCTTTAATCCTATCCCTCAGTACAGATCGTACTTTAAACTGAGCTGACAGTCCACCTGATCTACTGATCTTCATCATTAGACCTTGATCCACCAACAAATGCAACTTTTGGATCAATGGTCTCCTCTCAACACCAATGTGAGCAAGACTACCTGAGGACTTCCTACTCAAGGCATCTGCTACCACATTAGCCTTACCCGGATGGTAAAGAATCTCGCAATCATAATCCTTCAACAATTCCAACCATCTTCTCTGCCTCAGATTCAAATCTCGCTGCTGAAAAATGTACTTAAGGCTCTTGTGATCAGTAAATATTTCACAAGTCACCCCGTACAGATAATGTCTCCAAATCTTCAAAGCAAAGATCACTGCAGCCATCTCCAAGTCATGTGTAGGATAATTCTGCTCATGCTTCTTCAACTGCCTCGAAGCATAGGCTATCACCCTTCCATTCTGCATCAACACACAACCAAGACCAATTCTAGAGGCATCACAGTAAACTGTGAACTTATCCACACTATTAGGCAAAGCTAATACTGGCGCTGTGGTCAACTTCTCCTTCAACAACTGAAAACTATTCTCACAAACTTCTGACCACTCAAATCTAACATTCTTCTGAGTTAAGCGAGTCATAGGGGCTGCTATCCTGGAAAAATCCTGCACAAACCGCCTATAATACCCGGCTAAACCCAGAAAACTCCGAATCTCTGTAACCGAAGTAGGTCTAGGCCATTCAGATACTGCCTCAACCTTCTGTGGATCAACTTGAATACCTTCTTTAGACACTACGTGTCCAAGAAAAGAAACACTCTCCATCCAGAAATCACATTTCGAGAATTTAGCATAAAGCTAATGATCTCTCAGTGTCTGTAGTACAATCCTCAAATGATATACATGCTCTTCCATACTCCTCGAATATACCAGTATATCATCAATGAAGACTACTACAAACTGATCCACATACGGTCTGAATACCCTGTTCATCAGATCCATAAAAGCTACTGGTGCATTAGTCAAACCAAAAGACATCACCAGAAACTCATAATGACCATATCGAGTGCGGAATGCTGTCTTAGGAATATCAGCTTCACTGATCCGCAGCTGATGATAACCCGACCTCAAGTCGACCTTAGAAAAGAATTGTGCACCCTGGAGCTTATCAAACAAATCATCTATCCTCGGGAGAGGATACTTGTTCTTCACTGTCACCTTATTCAGCTCTCTGTAGTCAATGCACAGTCTCAGGGTACCATCCTTCTTCTTCACAAACAGGACTGGTGCACCCCAAGGAGAAACACTGGGTCTAATGAAACCTTTATCCAACAACTCTTGCAACTGCTCCTTCAACTCTCTCAACTCTGCAGGAGCCATACGATAGGGTGGCATAGATATAGGAGTAGTACCTGGAACCACATCTATACAGAACTCAATCTCTCTATGAGGTGGTAAACCTGGCAACTCCTCGGGAAAAACATCAGGAAACTCACAAGCAACAGGAACATCTGTGAGTGACAACTTCTCCACTGACGTATCCCTGACCAATGCCAAAAATCCCTGACAACCTTTCCTCAATAACTTCCTAGCCGTAATAACAGAAATAAGATTCTGAGGTGCTGAACTCCTATCACCAACAAACTTAAATTCTTCTTCACCAAGAATTCTAAAAATCACCTCCTTATTCCTGCAATCTACCACGGCAAAGTACTGAGATAACCAATCCATTCCCAGAATAACATCAAATTCCATCACATCCAACAAAATCAAATTAGCGGGTAATTCTCTATCTCCCACGAGAACTGGACAACCAAAAAGAACAATATCGGTGTCCAAAGAATCGCTCAGAGGAGTGGCAACAGACAAAGGAAAAGCCATCCTCGAAGCTTGCCAACAAAATTTAGAAGCAAAAACAGGAGAAATGAACGAATGCATGGCACCCGGATCAAACAAAACCAATGCATCCAGGTAACAAACAGAAAGGATACCTGCCACGACTGCATTAGATGCCTGAGCATCTAGCTGAGTCAGATGGAAGACTCTCGCCTGGCCTCGACCTCCCTGCTGACTGGTAGAAGCCTGGCCAACACCTCTAGCACCTCCTCTAGTACCTCTACCATGACTCTGCTGTGGAACAAACTGAGTAGAACTCTGATGCTGGGCTGGTGGCAACTGAAATGGCACGGGTGCTGCACTAGCAATCGACTGCTGTGGGAATCGCGGAATCTGCTGCTGCTGATACCCGGTATAAGGACACGATCTAGCAAAATGTCCTGTCTGCCCGCATCTGAAACATGTCAACGGTGTCAGATAACACGGTCCCTGATGGACTCTACCACAAGTCTAACAAACACTGGCCGCTGATCTAGAACTACGACCACTGCTGCTACTCGAAGCACCTGACCCAAATCTGAACGATCTACGCTGACCTCCACGACCATGTCTACTGCTCCGATGCACTCACTGCTGCTGTCTCTGACTCTGCTGAGTCGAACCTCGCCACTGACTACTCGAACCCACATGAAAACTCGAATACGGAGTAGCCTGCAATCCACTCGACTGAACTCCCAACTGGTAATAATCAGGCATCGCTCCCTGCCTAACTAACCTCAGCTCAATCTCCTTAGCCAACTCGATCACAGACTCGAGAGTAAGACCTGATGTAGGCATACCAGCAAAAGCTGAACCTAAACCAGTCACATACGTAGTAACTGCGAAATACTGATCTCGCATCAGATCCTCAGCGTATCTACCCAGACGAAGAAACTCTCGGGTATACTCCTCTACAGATCGATCTCCACAAGAAATACTAGTCAGACGAAGACGATAACTCAAACGAAGCGGCTCTGGACAAAATCTCCTCATGAATCGCTCTCGAAACTGAGCCCAGGTCATCGTCAACATAAAGGGCTGGATCATCTGAATAAACCAATCTAAAGCTGGTCCCTCAACAGACAACTCAACAATCATGATCCGCTGGTACTCGGTATGAGCAGTCCGAGTCCTAGTCTCAATCGCATGCAGAAAATCTAAAGGATCAGAAGTACCATCAAACGCAATCCTGCCAACTCTGGCATAGAACAAAGCTGCCTCAGGGTCAGACATACCCTGCTGATAGGCAGGCTGAACAGGCTGAACAACTGGAGGAACAGGAATATCAAATTCAGGCTTAACAGGCTCCTCGTCCTGTAACTCTCTCTGCCTACGGCGACCTGCCGCTCCTCGAGGTCTACCTCTGCCACGACCTCTACGTCTAACTGGCTGCTCAGGAGGTAAAACCTCATCCTGAAAAGACTCATCATCCTCGGCCTCAACGACCGATGGAGCGACACGCGCTCGCCTCCTCATTCTGAAAAGACAAACGGAAAGATTCAGACAAAACAGACAACGAAAGAATAACGTTGAAAACTACAGCAAGGAATACTTATCAAGACATACTCGAACCTAATACACTGCAGTAGTCCAACAGAAAACACAACTTTAAAACTAGGGCCACAACTCACACAACTAAGCCCTGACACAGAACTCCGCTCTGATACGAACTTCGCTCTGATACCAACTTTTTCACGACCCAAAACAGGGGCCATGACCGGCGCTAGGGAACGGGAATTCTTTCGAATCCGGAACCCGTAGCAAGCCTAAAAATAAAATAAATCATGCAATAACAATAACCATATAATAATTATGCAGCGGAAATAAAAATCTTAAATATCATAATATCATTTTCATCACTGGATTTAAATAAAAAAAAACTCATCTCCTCATATATATAAAATCTCTTTAATACAAATCCAGTTTAACATGATATATCTCTTTTAAAATAAAGTACATAAAATCCAATACTTTAATTCACAACTACTGCAGTGTCTAGATAAAATCAATAAGACTCAAGTAGACAATTTACATAAAGAAGCCGGGGGCGGAAGAAATCCGGCATATCGACCTGCTACTAAGGTCTGAGGAAGTTAACTCTCCTGAAAAATAGTCAACGGAGGGGAGTCAGACCTCACTGAGTGAATTACTATAATATATATACATACACACTAAGTGACAATGCATACAGTCAATAATACATATCTAATATGTATATATACAGGCAAATTCACACAGATGCAGAAAAATCATTTTTATATATTTTATCTGAAAATCATCTTTTATGAAGGATTATATAGAACCCTAGAATATCACAACCTCAGAATAATAGTGTTAGACAACACTCTAGCCATACAGGCTCACTGAATCCAAATATATCCACTTAATCCATTTAGACAGTAGACTGGCCCCGAGACACTAAGTCAACCGAGCTCCAGCAGTCTGACTGCCAGTGTGATTGGCCCCGAGACACTTGGTCAACCGAGCTCCAGCAATCACACCCCAAACCACATCTCACACATATCAATAATCACATCAAATCAATATCCACCAATAAGTTAGTATAATAGCCTAAATACTATAGGCGTACCGGTACGTACTCGGTCCTAATGCTGCCCACTAGGTAGCACGTTCTATAGATATCCTTCATTAATAATATAAATCATTCATTCACAATAAATGATGCATGAATTTAAATAAATCAACAATATAAACCATATATATACCGAAAATATACCAAACATAAACCAGGTATATTTTGAGTATATATACGTCAAATAAATCCAATCAAATTATGAATTAAACTAAAAATATATTTAAAAACATTTTAAATATATTTTATTAATAAAACATGTATATAATTTATTATATACCAAAATATACCAAAAATATACTTGAATATAAATCACATTATTTATGCATATTCAGTCAAAATAAAACATGCATTTTCTAAATCATGCATCCTAAGCATATATATATAATATAGTAACTCACCTAATGCGCTCCACGAGACAGGTCCGACGGGCCTGGACCACTAGCCCTCGGTCTCGGCGCAACTAAACAAGAAATAATTAATCGACATCAGAATAACCCTAACAGAAATCCTAGAATTCAATCTAGAGTATTAAACACAAAATCGGAATTTAGGGTTCGACTGGATATCACGTTTTACGAGAATTCTACCAAAAATTCGGCAGAACCTCCTCTGTAAAATGGACATCTCTCTACTCAAAAGAGTAGAGCCGACCCTGCAAAGAAACACACTTCGAAATACAAGCTCAACACAATCAAAATCCCACGGTCGGACTCCAAACTACAGTCCACCGACCGGGATCCACAAACACAGAATAATTCCAGATATACCGAAAATATCCTTAAATCACAGAAATACATTTTATAGGTAAAAATTACATAATTAACCTTGAAACACTATAAAAACCGATTAAAACTCATTTTATTAGAAAAATCGTATATTATATATATAATTGAAAATAATTTACGAAAAATAGTTTTAATTAATTAAAAATACCAAATAATTTGTAGAAATCATTTTTTATACCTTAAATAACTATTAAAACCAATTAAATTACATTTTTAGACAACTTAGGGTAAAATTACCAAAATACCCTTATATATATAAATATACTTAAATTACTTCAAAAATTCACCAAAAATTATACAATTATCCAAAATTAATTTTCTCAACATATTTATCAATAATATTAATAATTAAACTCAATTATCCATTTAATTTCAAATAAAAACACAATTAACCTAATTTTCTCAATATTACATAAACTCAATTAATTCAAAATAAATACTTAGAAATTCATAAAAATTCCAAATAAATTCCTATAATTCATTTCAACACCTAATTTATCCAAAAACTCCAATTTCATAATTTAAATAATTAATTTCCGAAAATTAGAAAATAATATTAAAATATTCAAAAATACCCAAAAATCCAAACAACCTCCAAAAATTCTACAAAAATTCATACATGTAGATTAAGCTACTAGGAACAACATTTGTGAAGGAATTAAGCATGAATAAATCAAGAACAATTCGAAAAAAATCAAAAACCCTAATAGGCCGAATTGGACAAATCGAAAACTAGGCAATTCTAGACCAATTTAGCTCAAACCAAAGCTAGAATAACACTCACCGGAGCTCAAGGAGAAGAAAGAGACCGGCGGTGTCGAAAACGGTGACCGGAATCGACGTGATCGACGGTGAGTTGATTTTCGGCTTCTCCGGCCAAAATCACTCTCCCGACGTCGGAAACGGCCTCCACAGGCGGCGAAACTGGTCGGGGAAGATGGTGGCACACCGGACGGCACACCCACGGTGAAGAAACGGCACGGCAGCGACCAGAAATGGTGAGGGAACGATCGGAGAAGAAGAAGAAGAAGAAAAACTGTCGGGGGCAAAATGGTAATTTTGCAAACTTTTGTAATTTTTAATGTATATATGTATATATATATACTTTATACTATATATTAAAATAATATTAAATTACACACATCAAATATACACCACACACATTAAAATATTAATATTTTAATAATTTATACTAAATAAAATTAATTAAATAACAATTAAAACAATTAAATACTTAATAAAATATTAGGGAATTAATAAACCCTAATTAAATAAATATACACACACGGGCTTTATTTAATAATTTAAAAATATGTATGAGTTCATGCAAACCCGTAAATACATTTAAAATAATTAATAATAAATTGTTTACGTGGAAATTTCCCCGAAAATGAAAGTCCCGGGAAAATTTTACGTAAAACACTGTATATAAAACACAGTAATTAAAATAGGTTTAAAATACATATCAACTCATAAAAATATCGTATATATACATATTCAAAATTATTAATACTGCATATCCCGGTACAGTATAAAAACATGTAAAAACACGGGATATTACAGTTTTTAAAAAAATTCATTAAATAGAATAATAATAATAATAAAATAATTTTTTTTTATTATTAAAATTAAAGTATTTAAAGTTTATTTTCAAACCATCAACTCTCCAAGTAATAAATATGAAGAATTTATAATAAAACTTCTTCAAAATAAAATAATCTTTATTTAATAATTTATAAGTGAAAAATCTTGGTAGAACCCTACTCCACAAAATCTAATAGCCACTTGGCTCACTTAACCATAAGATTACCGGTCACCGAGAGCTAAGCATCAACCAAGGCACCAGTCACAGTCATTTACTTAATCTAATATTTTACTAACTATCCTCGAGAGCTAAGGCATCAACTGAGGCACCCATCCTAGTAACCAATTATAATGTTTCCAATAATCACTGGCAGTCCCCAACAGCTACAGCATCCATCGAGGCACCCGTCCCAGTTAACCAATCATTAAAAAATTTATAACCATCTCTCAATTTCTACTAGTGTGCATACGGTCCTAATGAAACCCGTTAGGTAGCCCGTTCTACCAGTATTTTTGAAAACTAATAAATAACTAAAAATGTAGCACAATATAAGAAAGATTTAATTTATAAATTAAATAATTTAAAATAAAACAAAATAATCATAATGCTAAGCACAACATAACTTAAATTTCATGCAAGCATATTGCTATTTTAAATTTTATAAAATCGCTATGTGCAATAAACACACACACAGAGTTCAATTTATTAATTTAGAGTTGGAGCGAGCTGGTTGACGGTTCTGCGTCCGCCTATTATCGATAGTTCCCGCTCCGATATTCTCTAAAATAAATTAATATTTATCCAAAACATGGTTATGAAAAAAATAATTATAATTCATAGGAATTTCCAAAAATCCTGAAATTAATAAAAATTAAGGAACTTGTAACAGATTCAGAAATAATCTTAATGAAGACTTAATCTAAGGAACGACCCTAAAATGACATAACAGTTAAAACAGAAATGTACATATGTCACATTTTATGAGAAATCTACTGAAATTCCAACAGAGTCTCCTATGTAAAATAGACATCTCTCTACACGAAATAGAGTCATTCCTACAATGAAAAACACTACTATTCACCACAGTCGGATTGGGCTCCCAAACTACATACAAATTCCCGAACGAGATCAACAACAATACTACCACAAAATATATATAAGTTATGAAAATATATAACAACATATTTATAAAAATTAATCGGACTAATTAAATAATAAATTCTTTTTAATAATCAATATATACAAAACTCATTTAACATAATAATATCTATACTTAATAATTATTACTTATAAAATTCTGAAAAATTCATAAAAATATATATTAACAATAAATATAATTAAATCAATCAAATAATTAAATACTATGATATTTATATACATTTATATTATATCCGGAAATTATTATTAATTAGCTAAAATAGTAATTAATTCATAAAAAATATTTTAATACTACTTATTACTCAAAAATTATCCAAAACATAATAATTAACAATAATTTCAATTAAAATATAAAATTTACTAATTTGTACTAATTTTCACATAAACATTCAAAAATTCATAATTAAAATTCGGTACACAATTTCAATAAACTTTCATCATGAAACTTGCTCAAAATAATTAGTAGAATTTATTAAAAATAGAAAATATTTTCTGATACCAGAACAGTAACTCTAAGCCCTAGAATAGTGTCATTTCAAAAATCTTCTCCAAAATTATATCTAAATACATATTTGGAAAGCTTATAACCTTAATTTCAATAATCTTAAGTCAATTTAACATAATTTAACTAAATTTAAACTCAATTAAAAAAATTAAAATCTGAAATCTAGAACAAATTCCTCAAAATTGAAGTTGAATTCTACGATGTTTAGATGAAGGGATAATTGTTGTATCCCCCCTGTATTTAGGCCTAATACACTACTTCATCCCTCACATTCTAAAAATATATTTATTCATCCTTGTATTTTGATCTGTTAAAATTATTAATCCTTTTATTAGGTTTTTTTTATAATCAATCAAAAAAATAAAAGTCAAATTAAAAAAATGAAAGGAAAAGTAAAAAATGCCCTTCTTTTTCACTTCCACTTCACCCAATCTTCTCACCATCTTCACCTTGCCCGTTCTCTACATAGCCACTAATTAACAGATGTCAAAAACCCAATGCTTCTCTTAAGCATTCTATCAAACACCCAGCGTGCATCTCTCACACTCCCATAATTTTCATACATTTTACTAGAAGCACCCCAACCCATATAGAATCATTAATAACAACATCATCTTCATGTGTAATCTTCTTCCTCTTCTTCAATTGAATCTGTCCCTTGTTTGCCAATTTCTTCAAAACAAAAAAAATAAATTGATTAAATGAGTTGTTAAGCATCGATATACATCAAAAAAATATATACATTGGATAATCATAGAAATAAAAAAGATTATCAACAACTGATTTAGCATCCAAAATCTAAGGAAAATTCAATGTACATACCCTTTGATTACTTAGTTAGTCAATAATAATTCTCTATTGAATCAGCTACGAAAGTGTTATCCTTAACTACCATGTATTTCACTGTTCCTATGTTACTGTTACTATTATTGCTAAAACTTCTCTGCCTCTGCCTCTCCTCCTCCTCTTGAAAGTATTGAGTTCATTAGCCATTACTACCATCACCACATCAATACACCATTGGCCACCCCAATACCACCATCACCAACAACCCCATTGCCACCCAAATTAACACTAATGCTTAAACTGCTATCACCAATAATCCCACTCCTAGATAAATTGACCTTGTTACTTACTTACAATTTGACAAAACCATCGTTCAACACCATCATGACCTTTAGTAGCACCACTATCACCCTCAACATCATCACCATAAAAATTAACCTAGCCAACAACAAATTCAATAAAAAAACATATAAAAACTAGTTGCATTAACAAAAAAAAGCATATAAATCATTCACCAACAACAAGAAAAATTAGATTATCCAATTGATGCATTACCTCTATAAATTCAATAATTACATTGGCTAATAACCTAATCACCACCACTGTTATCACTTGAATAACATCACCCAGTAATGATTGAGTAAAGGCAGTGATAATTTGGAATGAGAAGGAAAAAAACAATTTAGAGAAAGAAATTACATAAACAGTGTTGTCATCAATGATAATTAGGTTGAAGCAGCACTAATTGGGTGGAAGAGAGTGGAGGCAATAGATTGGGTGAGTGGAGGCAACATCGAAGCAGGTGAAAAAAAAGGATAATGAAGAAAACTAAGAAGAAAAGAAGGTGGTGGACTATGATCAAAAATAACAAATTAAGAGGAGATTGAAAAATAGAGGTGACGATTGACTTTGATATGCATTTGGTCCATTTAGGACTTCAAGGAAAAAGGGTTGATCAAGAGATGTAAGAGGGCAAAGGTGAGGACGAGTCAGCTTTAGATTTAGCCAAAGATGGGGGGAGATGATGTTGATGACTATGGGTGGAGATAGGCTTCACGAAGGTGGGTGGAGATAGGCTTCATAAAGGTAGGTGGAGAATAGTGTAGTGGTGGAATATGGAAGGGGTGAATGGCGGTGGTGTTGGTGGTTTTAGTGGTAAGAAATTCTTTTGATTATAGGGAAAGGAGAATAGTAATGGTGAAAAAAAAATAGGAAGAAAGTGGTGTAGAAAGAGTAGCAAAACTATAAAGGGTTATTTTAGTCTCTTCATAACTATTTAACGTCTACTTAACTTTTACTGTACATAAAGGACTTTTTAATTTATTTCACCAAAATAAAGGAATTAAAAAATGTATTTTTAGAATATGAGAAATAAAGTAACGTATTAGGCTTAAATACAAGGGGGATACAATAATTATCCCTTGGATAAATTACCTTGGGGGAATTGAAGCCTATAAGCATAGGAAGAGATCAAGCTTGGCCTGAGATGACCAGAATCTTCACTAGTGTTCAAGGGATGGTTTCAGTCAAAATAAAACCGAAGGAAGGAGAGAGAAGCCAAGCTCATTAGAAATGGAGGGGAGGACATCTACTGGCAACGTCAGGTGTGGCAAGATGGTGACGACCCAAGGGTGGTGGTGGTGATGGTCAGCATCGGTTGCAGGGGACTGGTAATGGTAGAAGAAAAGAGAAAAAAAAGAATAAGAAAAAAGAGAAAGAAGAAGAAAAAAAAAGACCCAAAAAATTTGATTTTGTCTCTTTTTTATTAAAAAAGTATAAAAGGATAAAAAGTATAATAATTTAAAATTAAAATATTTACTCTCAATTATTCTCACCCACAAAATATATATACTTATACTCAACAATTAATTTAAATTTAATAAGGTTACATATATACTAATGATCAAATATTAATTAACACTAATTAATCCTGAAATAATAATATTATTAGTAAAATAATATTCGACTCAAAAATTTCAAATTTAATTTCATGAATAATTAAATATCATAAATTAATAAAATAATTATTAACACTGTAAATTATAAAAATTTAATTTAATAAATTCTAAAAATTTTGAGTTATAACATTCTTAATAAGGTAATTCTGCCAACTTGATTGGCGTTAATATTTTTCAAAAAAAAAAATTAAATGCAAAGGAGCTCTGCAAATTGACAAAAATCCTGCAAAGTTAACAAAAGTCAGCTAGTCACTTCATGAGTTAAATAAAAAAAATACTTACAAATATGTTATCTTCGCATGCCACTTTCATGCATGAATTCGAGGCATATCATCACCAACTAGCTTTTATTTTTTAAGTTCAAAAAGGCCATCTTGCCAAGTGTTTTTCTCTTTCTTTTTTTTTTCATTTTAATATTATTATGATTGTTTTAATTACAAAAATTTTAAAAATAATATTATAATTATAATAATTATGGACACTGTCAATTTGATCGGCCAGCAATGAAAGTCCGATGATGAGAAAGTTCAAGTTTTTAAAGTAAGAGGAGCACGAGACTTCTCTAAAATTGACTCTGAAAGCCCAAACACTAAGCCAAGCCCACAAAAACCATATCCAAGCCCAAAATAAAAGCCAAAGACCAAGCTCATTGCCTCTTAACCCAAGGGCCCTAACCTAACCCAAGTGAAGAGGTGATCACTATTAGTGATATACACTAGGTCAATCATTTGTGATTATGTATTGACTTTCTTATTTTATTAATAAAGAGGTATTTCATTATCAATTGATTTTATGATAATTATATGAATGGTTAATTCTTACTAAGGCCATCAAGTATGTGACTTGATAGTAAAACCCTTCGATTAAAATAAGAGTTCTATTCTAATTATCCCTAGCCATTTATTCATTATATAAATATTAAAGGATTAAGGCTAGTATGATATTGACTGATGGTTATGTTTTACTAATCATGAATATGAGATATTAAGTCAACTCATAGGTACATGATGAGAGATCATGTACTGGATTGACCCACTATGAGAATACTATATAAATTATTGTTATAAGTATTTCTCATCACAGTAATTTTATTTCGGTCCTTTGACCTTGAAATCATCATGGATTTCTACATAGCTATTTTATGTTTTGACACATTCTAACATTGTCTTTAATCGGACGATTAAATAGGATGTTGTTGGATATGAAATTAGTTATGTGAGGAATGTGAGTGATTCATAAGGAATTTATCCCTCATTAATATGAGAAAGATATCTATGGGTCCCTTGATGAGATAGACTAAAGGAAAATGCATGGCCAAGCTGAAATGAATTGATAAAGAGTTATCATTTTCAATCTATTTGGAATCAAGTCATAATATTGAACTATATAAGGATAACATTCTATGCCTTATGTTCAATTCAGATATCATGTGATAAAGGGACGATAAAATTCACTGTAATTAGGTTATGTCGGATTATTGACTTAACATGACTTGGGTAGGTATAATGTCTTGCTATAGGCCACTTATGACTTGTAGGCCTAAATAGAGATTTAAGCCCACTGTCAATGTTATGTGAACCTACAGGGTCACACACTTAGAAAAAGTCCAAAACGAATATGGGTTTAATAAGCCCAAAATAAACTCTGTGGAAATAAATAATTAAAGTGTTTTATTTATTTATTTATTTAAGATAAATGTTATTTTAAATAAATAAATAAGATATTATTTTTGATTTATTTTTAAAACAAAATCAGAATATAATAAATGGGAAATTACTAAAAGGTCATTGGTAGGTAAAACCCTAATTTGGAGTCTATAAATATGTTATTCTTTAGGGTTTAACTCACTTGTTTTTCCTACCTCCAAATTCATTTTCTCTCTTATTAGAAAACAAACACAGAGTTTTCTTTTATTCTTGATTTGTGAGACAATAAAGAAAGTTGCTAGCACACACTCCAATTCATTTTTATGAAGGGCTATTTGTGTGGATACCTATAAAGGACGCATCCTTTTAGAGACGTCTAGATCCGAACAACTAAAGCAAAAAGCTCGAGGTAAGGTGTCAATGGTGTGAACCTCCTCTCATCCTTCCAAAAAATTTTGTCTCTTTTGTGTCTTGGTGAGATTCTTAAAACCCTAGATTTAATCAAGTAGTCGAATTACATGGATCCAAGTTTAGGAATGTGATAAATTTTTAATTTTTTGCTATGTTTGTATCATAAAACCCAACAATTGTTATGCACATTGGTCTAAGGGCCATGGTATGCACCATGTATTAAACAATAAACATGTATAACATAATAATCTATTTAGTTAGCAAATCCAATTATTATGTTTTAAAAAAATAATAAAATGAAAATTCTTTTGGTGTCAAGGGGTAGCAACCTTAGCGAGGTTCCAAGGGGCAGCGCCCCTTGGCAGGGTCCAAGGGGTAGCGCCCCTAGCGGGGTTCCAAGGGGCAGCACCCCTTGGCAAGGTCCAAGGGGCAGTGCCCCTGGCGAGGTCCGGGGGTAGCACCCCAGGTGGCGGTCCTTAGCTCTTCGATGAATTGCCTTTCAAATTTCTGAATGTTAATGAATTTTCGTAATCAAATTACTATAAAATCAATCTATTAAAAAATAAACAAAAACGCTCAATTAAAACAGCCACCTTAAAACCTTAATTTGCGTTAAGGAAGCAACTAACCAATTTTCATAATCATATTACTTAATCAGCTGCTGCCTAAAATGACATCACTTTCTGTAAACAGCTTACAGTTTGAAAAATCCATTCAAACAGATCAAAAACAATTTTTTTAAACAAAAGCATCCATTAAGAAAACCCTAATTTCTGTAATCAAAATTAAAGCTTGAACAAATTTGTATAAAACATATCCATTCTGTATAACCTGTTTAACATTTAAACAGATTGCCCTTTAACACATAATCTGCATAATCATAAATTTCTATTTCAGATTTAATCAAAAATGATTTTCCTTATCAAAATAGAAAATGATTTTCCTAATTAAAACAGAAAACAAATATGATGTTTCAATTAATCATATTAATCAAAACAGAATACATAACAGATATAAATCCTTATGTGATTAGATTTTTGAAAAAATAATTTTTGTTTCATTAAATTGCATTAATAAAACATTATACTTAATTCATTTTTCATAAAAACATCATATAGAATTCGTTTTCAATAAAACAACATACTAAATTCGTTTTTCATGAAATAGCATTCTGAATTCATAAAATCAAAAACTGCTTTTAGTTTAATCACATTAATCTATTATAAACATTAATCAAATTAGTGTTTAATTATGTTTTCAAATAGATTACTAAGAATTGTCACAAAACAAATCAAAACCCTTTTTGATAATTTTGATAACCCTTTTCAAAAACATATCATAAACCCTAACATATATCACATATACACATAATCAATTAATTGAATTACAAGTGGCTCTGATACCACTGTTGGGTTTCATGATACAAACACAGTGGAAAATTAAAAATTTATCACCTCAACAAAGAGGCGTCGCCTCTTCACCCCAAGTGTCAATAAAGTGATGCCTTAACGAAGAGGTGATGCCTCTTCACACCCACTCTCTACAGCATTAAATGCCATTAATGGTAGTGGTTGGAAGTTCACCTATAGGGATTTGGTCATTTTTGGACGTAAAGGAAAGAAGAAAAAGGCAAGAAAGAGCCTAGGGAAAGAAAAAGGCAATAGGAGAGGGTGAGAATGGGTTTTTGGGAAATTGAAAAAAGGTGAGAGGCTTTAAAAGGGAATATGAGAGCATGAGAGAGGGTGGCTAGTTGTTGGAAAGAAGGTTCTAGAAAAAACAGAGAGAAAGAGGGAAAGAAAGAAAAAAAGAAAGGAAGAAAGGAGGAAGAAAAAGGGAGAAGACTTGGAAGCTTAAAGTACTTGATTCTTGAGAAGAAGAGGGAGCCTTCCTTGCATTCAAGGCCACTCCTCCATCAACCAAGCTCTAAGGGCTTAGTTAGGAGCATCAAGCACATCTAAGTTAGTGAGTTTCTCTATTTTTAAGCTTTGAGTTTTTATCTTCATTAAAAGCTTCAGTTTGTTGTTATTTGTGTGTTTTTTTAAATAATATTACTTATTTTAAGCTTATAGAGGAGCATGGTTGCATGAGATATTAAATATTGATTGTTAATATTGGTATATTTTCATTTATTTCTTATTTATTTGCATGATCGTCATGTTTCTTAGGATGTAAGAAATGTAGAGTGTTCCTACCTCTGTTGAAGAGGTGACGTCTCTTCATAGAGGCGTCGCCCCTTCACGAAGAGGTGACATCTCTTCATAAAGGCGTCACCCCTTCACGAAGAGGCGACATCTCTTCATAGAGGCATCACCCCTTCATGAAGAGGCAATGGAGGCATCGACTCTTGGTCAGGAGGCGGCGCCTCTTTGATAGAACTCTGCCTTTTTATGCCATAATTTTTCATCTGTATTTTGCATGTTTGGCATGATTTTTGTGTTTAATTTGTTATATTGCTTGAAATTATGCATGGTTCCTATGTTGATTGATATTGTTCCCATGATTATTTCCCTTTTTTTGATATTTAGTGGACTATTTTATGAGTTTATTATCATTTATTTTTGTGCACACTATGTGTTGATGATTTGTTAATATTATTGTTATTATTATATGGAATTAATTTGTATGTGTTGCAGGAATTATTTGGTGATTTTTAATCACTAGATGTTTGCTTTATTTTTTTTAGAGTATTAATTAATTTAATTAATTAGTTTATTTTTGGTTTATGTATGGTTTATTTTTAGTATTTTTATATCTCTTTGCACCAAAAAGTTGTAATCCTTAATCCCTTTCCCCTTTTTATTTAGAATGCATGGTTGTAAATTATTTTTATTTATTTATTTATTTATTTGTGATTAAATGTCGAGGATATAAGCCTAAAATAGGACTAATGTGCAAACTTGGAATAAAATATAAAATTGGAAACCAATCGCAATTTGCATGTCAATAAGGAAATAAATTAATAATAAAAGGTAATAAAATACCAAACACACACGGAGGCCAACCACAAGGTTAGGTAGGCATTCTAAAAGCCCATACCCAATTTCCAAACTTGATCTCTGATGACGGCTTCTGGGAACCTCCATGGAATCCAGTTGCTGTACAGTGTGTCCCGGCTTTCATCTGGGTGGCGACTCCATCTCTATTTTAGGCCTCCAAGCCCACTATGTATTTTTTAGTAAGCCCCAAGCTCACACAATGCCGTGGACACCAACACATGAGTGCGCGACCAAACCCCGTCGCCTACACTGGCGACTCCACTGGGGAATAGAGAAACTGATTCCAAGTGTTTTATAATTTATCATCTCTGATTATTTTTTATTTCCTTTGCAAATTTTACATTCACTACACGTTTTTACATGATGCACTCCAAGTCTCGAATAAACCAACAATAATCTTTGCTTTGCCACCTATGTTTCATTCAAACCTGGTAGTGAGGTATTTAATTATTGTCACTCATAGCATGTACCTATCTGCGTCGCATGGACACTTAAGTGGGGAGACGTAATGGATGTATATAGCTATGGGAGTTGAAGCTTATTACCCAAGACTCAGTTCATGTAATGACTTAGCAATTTCCAATAGGATTTCTTCCAAATGCATGTGTTTTATGCCATGTGGTAATCCTTTAAATAAGGCCTAAACCCATTACAAAGTAAGCCTTGACAAAGACGGGCCTTTCATGCCTATTATTAGCCCATTTCAAACGGATCTTGACAAGGTGGGCCTTTAATATCATTCTTGGGCTATTTAAAATGGACTTTGGAATTATTTGGACGAATTACCACTTATTTGTATCGTCTTAAGAGTTATCTTGTATTTGTCAATTTTATTATCCCCCATTGGAAATCAAAACCCAGAACAAAAATCCTAACACAAGGAACTCGCCATTGAACATGTGTGTGGGAGAAATAAGGGTGGAGATATCATTAGAGAGATTTTTATTTTGTCCTCTAATACGTGCATATATGTTTTTTTTTATTTTCCTTCTTACCGATAAGCTTGCATTTCATGCATACACGTCATGCATGTTTTTAACCCACAATAGTAGTAGATATAGATCCGTAACAATCTGCCAGTTGGAAGCAATCTAACACAGGCCATTTAGTTAGAATTTGTAGAGGGATCAAGATGGGAGAATTTGATGTTGAAGCCTTCAAGGAACAGTTGAATACTAAAATGGTTGAACAAATTAAGGTGATAATAAGAGAAATTATGGGGGAAATGATGGGTACAACTAAAGGGGAACCGCCAGCACCACAACTGCCAGTGCCCCAACCACCAGCACCTAAACCTCAACCTTTTAATCTATATGTTGAGATTCCTAAAAGGCAAGAGGTAGAAGATGATCAGCAGACAATACTCGCAGAACCTATTATTCATCAAAAGGAAGATGCCCAAGGAAATATGGAGAAGCCAGATTGGGCTAACGACCTTGTCAAGTCTATGGCTCAAATACAGCTGATGATGAAGGAAAAAGGGATCGATGCCCAATGAATTATTCCAAGCTCAGCCTAGATAAGGATGATGATCCCCTGCCAAGGAAGTTCAAGTTTCCTGACATAAAGAAGTTCACCAGTACAGAGGACCCCCACCTCTATTTAAAGTAGTATATGACCCACATGAAGACAACTGAACTGATTAAAGCACAGATTGTGAAGCAATTCCCATTGTCTTTGGAAGGAACACCCATCATATGGTATTATGCTCTAGAATCCCATGTTCAAGATGATTAGGAGGAACTATGCATTGCATTCATCAAGTAGTATAGTCTTAACATTCAGTTGGAGGCTTCCCTGAGAGACTTGTAGAACCTAAACCAGAAATTCAATGAATCCTTTGCGGATTATTTGGTCAGATGGAGAGAAAAATTAGCACAAATGAAGCAACGACCCGTAGAATTTGATCAACTAGTAATAGCCATGGAAGGATGTGTACTCCCTCTCTCTAAGAAGCTAAGGGATTTAGGGATTCAAAACTTTGAAGAGTTGAATAGGTTTGGAGTATAGAAAGAATCAGACCTTGCGCAAGAAAAGAAGTTCTTCAGTGGAAGATCCGTGAATAAAGAAGGGTTTGGATCTGGTGTTGGAGTTGGGCTGAGCAATAATATACAGATCAACGTAGCCAGGTAGTCCTAAAGGTTTTCTAATTTGGGAAGACCTCTCTCCAAAGTCTTGGAAAAGCTAATTGAGAATAACCTTCTACAACCCTTACCTAAACGACCTCCTTTCCTAAATGTCAACCTAAAACTATATTGCAAGTATCACCAGAACATTGGGCATGATACAGAAAGTTGCACTTGCCTGAAACACAAGATTTAAGATTTGATTGATTTAAGTAAAATAACCGACCTAGAAACCAAAAAACCAAATACCCAAAATAACCCTTTACCCAACTACCAAAATGTACCACCACCAAATTCCCATATCTTGATGATCAACACAGGCCTAACAAAGGAACAAGTTATTAATTCCTAGTGCCCATCGCCTCCTACAACTTCTGCCAAAAACGAGAAGTAAACACTGAACCTCTATCTGACACAATGGACACAGGTACTCCATGAAGGCACACAATATGCTTCATATACAACTTCGCCAATCTAGCAACTGAATATGTGGCTTTCACAGGCAAGAAATGTGCAGACTTCATCAATCTGTCTACAATCACCCAGATGGAATCGTATCCATCCTTCGAACGAGGTAAACCGACCACAAAATCCATAGCTATCCTTTCCCACTTCCACTCGGGAATAGGAAGAGGCTGAAGCTTCCCAGAAGGCTTCTGATGTTCGGCTTTCACTTGCTGACACGTCAAGCACTTAGCAACATAATCAGCGACATCTTTCTTCAGTCCATCCCACCAGTATAGATCTCTAATACTGTGGTACATCTTAGTAACACCCGGATGAACGCTGTAAGCTGTAGAATGTGCTTCCTCTAAAATCTCCTCTCTCAAATCATCCACATCAGGAACACACAATCTACCACTGATCCACAACACACCATTATCATCGAGTGTGAAATCAGTGAACTTCCCTGCTCTGACATTCTCTGCAAGCTCTTCCAGAATAGGATCTCGGCTCTGAGCTGCTTTAATCCTATCCCTCAGTACAGATCGTACTTTAAACTGAGCTAACAGTCCACCTGATCTACTGATCTTCATCATCAGACCTTGATCCACCAACAAATGCAACTCTTGGATCAATGGTCTCCTTTCAACACTGATGTGAGCAAGACTACCTGAGGACTTCCTACTCAAGGCATCTGCTACCACATTAGCCTTACCCGGATGGTAAAGAATCTCGCAATCATAATCCTTCAACAATTCCAACCATCTTCTCTGCCTCAAATTCAGATCTCGTTGCTGAAAAATGTACTTAAGGCTCTTGTGATCAGTAAATATCTCACAAGTCACCCCGTACAAATAATGTCTCCAAATCTTCAGAGCAAAGATCACTGCAGCCATCTCCAAGTCATGTGTAGGATAATTCTGCTCATGCTTCTTCAACTGCCTCGAAGCATAGGCTATCACCCTTCCATTCTGCATCAACACACAACCAAGACCAATTCTAGAGGCATCACAGTAAACTGTGAACTTATCCACACTATTAGGCAAAGCTAATACTGGTGCTGTGGTCAACTTCTCCTTCAACAACTGAAAACTATTCTCACAAGCTTCTGACCACTCGAATCTAACATTCTTCTGAGTCAAGCGAGTCATAGGGGCTGCTATCCTGGAAAAATCCTGCACAAACCGCCTATAATACCCGGCTAAACCCAGAAAACTCCGAATCTCCGTAACAGAAGTAGGTCTAGGCCATTCAGATACTGCCTCAACCTTCTGTGGATCAACCTGAATACCTTCTTTAGACACTACATGTCCAAGAAAAGAAACACTCTCCATCCAGAAATCACACTTCGAGAATTTAGCATAAAGCTGATGATCTCTCAGTGTCTGTAGTACAATCCTCAAATGATATACATGCTCTTCCATACTCCTCGAATATACTAGTATATCATCGATGAAGACTACTACAAACTGATCCACATATGGTCTGAATACTCTATTCATCAGATCCATAAAAGCTGCTGGTGCATTAGTCAAACCAAAAGACATCACCAGAAACTCATAATGGCCATATCTAGTGCGGAATGCTGTCTTAGGAATATCAGCTTCACTGATCCGCAGCTGATGATAACCCGACCTCAAGTCAACCTTAGAAAAGAATTGTGCACCCTGGAGCTGATCAAACAAATCATCTATCCTCGGGAGAGGATACTTATTCTTCACTGTCACCTTATTCAGCTCTCTGTAGTCAATGCACAGTCTCAGGGTACCATCCTTCTTCTTCACAAACAGGACTGGTGCACCCCAAGGAGAAACACTAGGTCTAATAAAACCTTTATCCAACAACTCTTGCAACTGCTCCTTCAACTCTCTCAACTCTGTAGGAGCCATACGATAGGGTGGCATAGATATAGGAGTAGTACCTGGAACCACATCTATACAGAACTCAATCTCTCTATGAGGTGGTAAACCTGGCAACTCCTCGGGAAAAACATCAGGAAACTCACAAGCAACAGGAACATCTGTGAGTGACAACTTCTCCACTGACGTATCCCTGACCAATGCCAAATATCCCTGACAACCTTTCTTCAACAACTTCCTAGCTGTAATAACAGAAATAAGATTCTGAGGTGCTGAACTCCTATCACCAACAAACTTAAAATCTTCTTCACCAGGAATTCTAAAAGTCACCTCCTTATTCCTGCAATCTACCACGGCAAAGTGCTGAGACAACCAATCCATTCCCAGAATAACATCGAACTCCATCACATCCAACAAAATCAAATCAGCGAATAATTCTCTATCTCCCACGAGAACTGGACAACCAGAAAGAACAATGTCGGTGCCCAAAGAATCGCTCAGAGGAGTGGCAACAGACAAAGGAAAAGCCATCCTCGAAGCTTGCCAACAAGATTTAGAAGCAAAAACAGGAGAAACAAATGAATGCGTGGCACCCGGATCAAACAAAATCCATGCATCCAGGTAACAAACAGAAAGAATACCTGCCACGACAGCATTAGATGCCTGAGCATCCTGCTGAGTCAGATGGAAAACTCTGGCCTGACCTCGACCTCCCTGCTGACTGGTAGAAGCCTGGCCAACACCTCTAGCACCTCCTCTAGTACCTCTACCATGACTCTGCTGTGGAACAAACTGAGTAGAACTCTGATGCTGAGCTGGTGGTAACTGAAATGGCACAGGTGCAGCACTAGCAATCGACTGCTGTGGGAATCGCGGAATCTGCTGTTGCTGATAACCAGAATAAGGACACGATCTAGCAAAATGTCCTGTCTGCCCGCATCTGAAACATGTAAGTGGTGTCAGATAACACGGTCCTTGATGGACTCTACCACAAGTCTGACAAACACTGGCCGCTGATCCAGAACTACGACCACTGCTGCTGCTCGAAGCACCTGACCCAAATCTAAATGATCTACGCTGACCTCCACGGCCATGTCTACTGCTCCGATGCACTCGCTGCTGCTATCTCTGACTCTGCTGAGTCGAACCTCGCTGCTGACTACTCGAACCAATATGAAAACTCGAATACGGAGTAGCCTGCAATCCACTCGACTGAACTCCCAACTGGTAATAATCAGGCATCGCTCCCTGCCTAACTAACCTCAGCTCGATCTCCTTAGCTAGCTCAATCACAGACTCCAGAGTAAGACCTGCTGTAGGCATACCAGCAAAAGCTGAACCCAATCCAGTAACATAGGTAGTAACAGCGACATACTGATCTCGCATCAGATCCTCAGCATATCTACCCAAACGAAGAAACTCTCGGGTATACTCCTCTACTGATCGATCTCCACGAGAAATACTAGTCAAACGAAGACGATAGCTGAAACGAAGAGGCTCTGGACAGAATCTCCTCATAAACCACTCTCGAAACTGAGCCCAGGTCATCGTCATCATATAGGGCTGGATCATCTGAATAAACCAATCTAGAGCTGGTCCCTCGACAGATAACTCAACGATCATGATCCGTTGGTACTCGGTATGAGCAGTCCGAGTCCTAGTCTCAATCGCATGCAGAAAATCTAAAGGATCAGAAGTACCATCAAAAGCAATCCTGCCAACTCTGGCATAAAACAAAGCTGCCTCAGGGTCAGACATACCCTGCTGATAGGCAGGCTGAACAGGCTGAACAACTGGAGGAACAGGAACATCAAATTCAGGCTCAACAGGCTCCTCGTCCTGTAACTCTCTCTGCCTACGGCGACCTGCCGCTCCTCGAGGTCTACCCCTGCCACGACCTCTACGTCTAACTGGCTGCTCAGGAGGTAAAACCTCATCCTGAAAAGACTCATCATCCTCGGCCTCAACGACCGGTGGAGCGACACGCGCTCGCCTCCTCATACTGAAAAGACAAACGGAAAGATTCAGACAAAACAGACAATGGAAGAATAACGCTGAAAACTACAGCAAGGAATACTTATCAAGACATACTCGAACCTAATACACTGCAGTAGTCCAACAAAAAACACAACTTAAAAACTAGGGCCACAACTCACATAACTAAGCCCTGACACAGAACTCCGCTCTGATACGAACTTCGCTCTGATACCAACTTTGTCACGACCCAAAACAGGGGCCATGACCGGCGCTAGGGAATGGGAATTCTTTCGAATCCGGAACCCGTAGCAAGCCTAAAAATAAATAAATCATGCAATAACAATAACCATATAATATGTATGCAGCGGAAAATAAAAATCTGAAATATCACAATATCATTTTCATCACTGGATTTAAATAAAAAACTCATCTCCTCATATATATAAAATCTCTTTAATACAAATCCAGTTTAACATGATATATCTCCTTTAAAATAAAGTACATAAAATCCAATACTTTAATTCACAACTACTGCAGTATCTAGATAAAATAAATAAGACTCAAGTAGACAGTTTACATAAAGAAGCCGGGGCGGAAGAAATCCGGCGTATCGACCTGCTACTGAGGTCTGAGGAAGTTGACTCTCCTGAAAAATAGTCAACGGAGGGGAGTCAGACCTCACTGAGTGAATTACTATAATATATATACATACACTAAATGATAATGCATACAGTCAATAATACATATCTAATATGTATATATACAGGCAAATTCACACAGATGCAGTAAAATCATTTTTATATATTTTATCCGAAAATCATCTTTTATGAAGGATTATATAGAACCCTAGAATATCGCAACCTCAAAAATAATAGTGTTAAACAACACTCTAGCCATACAGGCTCACTGAATCCAAATATATCCACTTAATCCATTTGGACAGTAGACTGGCCCCGAGACACTAAGTCAACCGAGCTCCAGCAGTCTGACTGCCAGTGTGATTGGCCCCGAGACACTTGGTCAACCGAGCTCCAGCAATCACACCCAAAACCACATCTCACACATATCAATAATCACATCAAATCAATATCCACAAATAAGTTAGTAATATAGCCTAAATACTATAGGCGTACCGGTACGTACTCGGTCCTAGTGCTGCCCACTAGGTAGCACGTTCTATTGATATCCTTCATTAATAATATAAATCATTCATTCACAATAAATGATGCATGAATTTAAATAAATCAACAATATAAACCATATATATAACGAAAATATACCAAACATAAACCAGGTATATTTTGAGTATATATATGTCCAATAAATCCAATCAAATCATAAATTAAATTAAAAATATATTTAAAAACATTTTAAATATATTTTATTAATAAAACATGTATATAATTTATTATATACCAAAAATATACTTGAATATAAATCACATTATTTATGCATATTCAGTTAAAATAAAACATGCATTTTCTAAATCATGCATCCTAAGCATATATATATAATTTAGTAACTCGCCTAATGCGCTCCACGAGACAGGTCCGACGGGCCTGGTCCACTAGCCCTCGGTCTCGGCGCAACTAAACAAGAAATAAGTAATCGACATCAGATTAACCCTAATAGAAATCCTAGAATTCAATCTAGAGTATTTAAAATACAGAAACAGAATTAGAAATTAGGGTTCGACTGGATATCACGTTTTACGAGAATTCTATCGGAAATTCGGCAGAACCTCCCCTGTAAAACAGACATCTCTCTACTCAAAAGAGTAGAGCCGACCCTGCAAAGAAACACACTTCGAAATAACAGGCTTAACACAATCAAAATCCCACGGTCGGACTCCAAACTACAGTCCACCGACCGGGGTCCACAAACACAGAATAATTCCAGATATACCGAAAATATCCTTAAATCACAGAAATACATTTTATAGGTAGAAATTACGTAATTAACCTTAAAATACTGTAAAAACCGATTAAAACTCATTTTATTAGTAAAACCGTATATTATATATATAATTGAAAATAATTTCCGAAAAATAGTTTTAATTAGTTAAAAATACCAAATAATTTGTAGAAATCATTTTTACACCTTAAATAACTATTAAAACCAATTAAATTACATTTTTAGACAATTTAGGGTAAAATTACCAAAATACCCTTATATATATAAATATACTTAAATTACTTCAAAAATTCACCAAAAATCATACAATTATCCAAAATTAATTTTCTCAACATATTTATCAATAATATTAATAATTAAACTCAATTATCCATTTAATTTCAAATAAAAACACATTTAACCTAATTTTTCCAAAATTCCATAAACTTCAATAATTAAAAATAAATACTTAGAAATTCATAAAAATTCCAAATAAATTCCTATAATTCATTTCAACACCTAATTTATCCAAAAACTCCAATTTCATAATTTAAATAATTAATTTCCGAAAATTAGAAAATAATATTAAAATATTCAAAAATACCCAAAAATCCAAACAATCTCCAAAAATTCTACAAAAATTCATACATGTAGATTAATCTACTAGGAACAACATTTGTGAAGGAATTAAGCATGAATCAATCAAGAACAATTCGAAAAAAATCAAAAACCCTAATAGGCCGAATTTGACAAATCGAAAACTAAGCAATTCTAGACCATTTTAGCTCAAACCAAAGCTAGAATAACACTCACCGGAGCTCAAGGAGAAGAAAGAGACTGGCGGTGTCGAAAACGGTGGCCGGAATCGGTGTGATCGATGGTGAGTTGATTTCCGGCTTCTCCGGCCAAAATCACTCTCCCGACGCCGGAAACGGCCTCCACAGGTGGCGAAACTGGTCGGGGAAGATGGTGGCACACCGGACGGCACACCCACGGTGAAGGAACGGCACGGCAGCGACCGAAACGGTGAGGGAACGATCGGAGAAGAAGAAGAAGAAGAAGAAACTGTCGGGGGCAAAATGGTAATTTTCCAATTCTTTTGATTTTTGACAAATATATGTATATATATATACTTTATACTATATATTAAAATAATATTAAATTACACACATCAAATATACACCACACACATTAAAATATTAATATTTTAATAATTTATACTAAATAAAATTAATTAAATAACAATTAAAACAATTAAATACTTAATAAAATATTAGGGAAATAATAAACCCTAATTAAATAAATATACACACACGGGCTTTATCTAATAATTTAAAAATATGTATGAGTTCATGCAAACCCTTAAATACATTTAAAATAATTAATAATACATTGTTTACGTGAAAATTTCCCCGAAAATGAAAGTCCCGGGAAAATTTTACGTAAAATACTGAAAATAATACACCGTAATTAAAATAGGTCTAAAATACATATTAACTCATAAAAATATCATATAAAATACAGAAATCATTGACACTGCATATCCCGGTACAGTGTAAAAATATTTTAAAAACACGGGATATTACACATGACCTAATCCACAAAGAGATAGAAGTGTATGTAGATGACATGATGTTGAAGTCTTTGACCAGAGAAGGTAATTTTATAGCCTTAGATAAGTTCCTGGCAAGAGCTAAAAAGTACAACCTCAGACTGAATCCAAAGAAATGTGTTTTCAAGGTGACATCTAGGAAACTATTAGGACACATTATCAGTCAAAAAGGTATAGAGGTGGATCCAGACAAAGTCAAAGCAATCAAAGAAATGCCTTTGCTAAAGAATAAGAAAGAAGTCAGAGGGTTTATAAGAAGGCAACAGTACATCAGCAAGTTCATAGCCAAACTGACTACTATTTGTGAGCCGATCTTCAAGCATTTAAAGAAGAATTAACCAATTATCTAGGATGACAAGTGTCAATAAGGCTTTGAAACTATTAAGCAGTATTTGATGAATCCTTCAATTTTGCAGCCGCCAAGACTAGGGAAACCCTTAATTCTTTACTTGGCTATAAAGAAATATGCGATTGGTGCAATATTGGCTTAAGAAGGAGAAGGGAGAGTTGAGCATGCTGTATATTATCTAAGTAAGAAGCTTCTACCCTATTAAACCAATTATAGTCTAGTAGAAAGAACCTATTTGGCTGTAATTTGGGCAACAAAGAAGCTACGACATTACTTCCAATCCTACAAGATTCAAGCAATTGCTAAGCATGATCCCTTTAGATATCTTCAGCAAACTCTGTCACTAACAAGGAAATTAGCCAGATGGTTAGTCCTACTCACTAAATTTGATATAGACTATTTTACTAAAAAGGTGATAAAAGGAAGAGTTGTGGCAGACTTCTTGGCCTAAAATCCGATAGATGAAGGATAAGAATGGGAGTTAGAATTTTTGGATGAACACCTGGGGGCAGTAGAAATCCAAACTTGGAAAATGTACTTTGATGGAGTAGTGAACAGCAGAGGGGCAGGCATTTGTGTGATTTTAGTCTCATCGGAAGGAGAAGTAATCCCAATGGCAAAGAGGCTGGAATTCAAGGTCACTAACAACCAAGATGAATATGAAGCCTGTATTTTTTGTTTGGAAGCACTTACGAGTGTGGGGGCAGAAGAGCTGACAGTGTATAGGGATTTGATATTAGTAGTAAAGTAGATCACCAAGGAATGGGACGTGAGGGAAGATAAGCTAAATCCATATTGGGATTATTCAGCCATGATCCTATTGTCCTTCGTGCAATACAAATTTATACACTTGCCCCAAGAGGAGAATCATATGGTAGATGCATTGGCAACCCTAGCTTCGACATAGGAAGGAGGTAGACAAGCATAAATGAAGCCTCTTATCTTAGTATGGGGCTAAATTCCTTGCTATGAGGAAATCAAAATAATGTCAACTAACCCAGTAGAAAAGCCTTGGTTTTATGATCTACAATGATATCTTAGGACAAGACAATTCCCTAAGGAAGCTAATAGAAAAGAAAGGATGTCGCTAGGGATGTTATCACAATAATTTATTAGCCATAATGGGATGTTGTATAAAAGGATGCTAGCTGGAGTACACCTCAAGTGCGTCGATAAGGGTGAGGCACATAAGATCATGGAAGTAGTTCATGAGGGTATATGTGGGCCCCATATGAATGGAACAATCTTCGTTAAAAAAATAACCCGTCAAGGGTACTTTTGGCTAACCATGGAAGCAGATTGCGTGAAGTATGTAAAGAAATGCCATAATTTCCAAGTATATGGCGATGTGAGCCACCTGCCTTCTATGGAACTTCAGGGATTAACCTCTCCTTGGCCATTTCTAGTTTAGGGAATTGACATTACTAGAGAGATAAGGCTAAAAGCATCTAATGGACATTGTTATATCATAGTGGCAATCAACTATTTCTCTAAATGGGTAGAACCAAAATCATTCACCACTGTAGGAGCAAAACAGATGGCTAGGTTCATAGAGAAGAACATAATTTGCCGATATGGTTTGCCTCATCAGGTCATCACTGATAATGGTGTTCAATTTAGGGCAGAAATGACCACCCTATTGGAAGAATACAAGATTGAGCATCATAGATCATCCCCTTACGAGCCACAGGCTAACAGAGCCGTAAAAGCAGCAAATAAGAATATGAAGAGAATCTTGGCCAAGATACTGAAAAATTATAAAAATTGGGTAAGTTATCTATAGTTTGCATTATGGGGATATAGAAACACTGCTAGAACATTAACAGGAGCCACTTCGTATTCTTTAGTATATGGATGTGAAGTTGTATTGCCAGTTAAGGTTGAAATTCAATCCCTAAGGGTTCTCCTAGAGTCTAAAATCCCTAAGTACCAATGGGTAGAAAGCCGATTGGCACAGCTAACTTTGTTGGATGAAAAGAGATTGAAGGCTATGTATCACTCTCAGTTGTACCAGAAAAGGATAGCCCGGGATTATAACAAGAAGATTAAGCCAAGTAAGATCAAAGAGGGTAACGTGGTCTTAAAGCTCACTAGGCCAATCATAACTGATCCACGATGGAAGCTCAAGCCAAACTGGGAAGGTCCTTATCAAATGAAGAAGCTATTTTCAAAAGGGGTCGTTATTTTGTCCGACTTAGAGGGGAATGAATTCAGAGAGCCCATCAACATGGACAAGCTCAAGAAATGCTTTCTGTAAAGTCTCACTAGGGAAAAAACCTCAAAAGAGGCTACCTAGGCAAAAGTTAGAGACAGAAAAAGGGGAAAAGTAAAAAGTCTTGCTGGGTCTAAAACCTAAAAAGGTAGTCCAGGCAAAAGTAAAGGACATGTAAAAGGAGAGAGAGAGAAAAGAGAAAATAGTTACTTGGAAAACTTGCAAGGGTAAGCCAATTAATAACAGGAGATATGTAAGAATAAGATTGTATAGTCACGTTATGCTTGAATTAAATGGAATGGATTGCGCCTTTATTATTGTAAAGATTGCATTAAATGCTTATTACACATATGTCTACCTCAAAAGGAAATCTCATTTAATAAAGAAAGTACATAAAAAGACTAAGTTTCATAAACTGATCTAATATCATTTGCTTCTCTTGTGACTCTCTTGGTCACTCGATGCCTGTAATTTCATTGTCCTTCTATTTCTTATAAATTCATCCTTTTTTACTTATTATAGTTAAACCCACACCTTGTATTAGTCATCGGTAGAATGATCTCCATTGTAGTCAATGATCCTCCAAGCCTAAGTAGCAACCAAGTTGTCTAGAAAATTCTAATAAAGAGGCCATGGTTCAAACTCATGAATAAGCTCCATAATCCGCTGTCTTTGTCTGTATTATCTACAAAGCTGAGCCGAATTATAGAAGGTGGCGAAATAGGTGTAAGACCGAAGGGTCATGTGCCGCAATCTTCACCATAGGCACATCCACTAAATTATAGTGTTAAGGAATGTAGATAACCAGTTGTGGATATCCTCTGGGACAGGATGAAGTCTCTAAGTGTGACAGTGTTTAGCCTTGTAGTGAGCAATGTCCCTGGGTGGTTCAAGCAACCTTAGTTTCTCTTACAACCAAACCTGCAGGAGTGAAGAATGGATAAGAATAATGAAAACCAAGAAATAGCAAAATAAAGTAGAGACCCACCTCCAGTAAAAATGGACTCCCAAAGAATCTTCTGGTCTCAAAAAAGTTATCAAGTCCGATAATGGTCTCAGTCAGAATGAGAGGGAAAGGGTTCAATCCACTCTCTACTTAGTCTAGAACATGCAGGATCTTCGGGTCACATTTACTAGAAGGGTAGACCAACAAGAACTGAGCATATAGACAGAGTGCCATCATTTGAGGCCAAGGAACCTCGTTGTTATCTACAGCTGCTACCATCTCTACGAAAGGGCCAAGCAGGATTTTGTTGTCGAAAATATGATGAAGAGAGGATTGAGGGGACATATTAAACAATCTTGCCATTTGGTATTGGATGGTGTGCAAATCTAAGGTTACGACTAGAGGAATAATAATTTTTTGAGCGAAATCCATGTAAGAGCCTAGGATAGCTTCCAATTCCTCTGGCAGGGGGCAGATCTCTATTGTGTTAAATCAAAAAATATGTTTCTGAGGATCCCAAAATTGAGCAAGAATATAAAAAAATGAGAAGTCAATCTTCCTAGCTTGCAAGGATCGAAAGGTGGATAGGTAAAATGGCTCCATTCTAGCCCGTGACCTGCCATCCAAACTTTTCAGAATTGGTTGTAACTGTTTCAAGCTTGTCTTAGTCATAATTGGGGATCAAAATGCAGTCTGGGAAAGAATCATAGGGGCAAGCTGCGAGATGAAGAGATTAGGGATTTTGAAGAAGATTTAGGGGTTTTTATAGCTGCAGGGAAAGCATGTAGAGGCGTTCACCTCTACGTTCAGGCAACGCCTCTATGTGAAAAGGTTAATGATATATCGCTTCTTCACATAGAGGTGACACCCCTTCAAAGAGGCAACACCTCTATAACGGGCAGAGCAGATTTTGCATTCTCGAGAATTTTCTAAGTTGTAATATGTAGACTTAGAATAAAGCATTTCAGAGATAAAAGGTCTTCATTCATTCAAAATGTTTCTAAAAAAAAATTCTCAGTGCAAAATATGAAGGCATAAAAAGGGGGGGTTAATCAAATAAAAGTCAATTCAGATAGATAGAGGTCAACAATGTAAAGCCTCAAATGTTCCTAGAAAAGGACACCCCTATGCTAATAAAATCTATAGAGGGTCATCTCTACTCATCACTATATGACTCGTCAGCCTCCTCATCAGCTAGCTCATCCACAGGATCATTGGCTGGATCATCCACAAAAGCATCAATGGGATCAGTCTCATTATCCTCACTCCTATCCTTGGACTCCTCTTTGACTGCCCCCTCCTCCTCATCGCCCTCGACCTGAAGAGCAGTGAACTGGCGCTCTAAGGCAGTGATCCTAGCCTGGCTGGCCACATCTCAATCCTATTAAAGCACAATAAGAGGTAAGAAATCATGAAAGCATGCATACATATAGAAATAGAGCATATTTTGTGCGTACCTTCCACTGTTGCGCCACATGCATCAAGAAGTCCCTATGGGCCTCAACCACTCGATACATGTACTCTCCCTGATCTCAAGGTATCTGTTCCATTGATAATGTTAGAATTAACCATATAATATAAGACTTGAGAACATAGTTGCCAGAGAAGGGAACTTACATGGGTAGTAGCCTCTAGGAAGAATGCTGGCTCCAGAGTTATATCTAACGTCAAAAAATGATGAGAGAGCACACCACAAGAAGTTAACAGATCAAGAGTAGCAGTGAGTCTACTAGCCACTACCTGGGATCGAGAGCTAGAGGGCTTTGTCAATGATGGCACCCTAGAAGAGGAACCCTTACCATTGGAATGATGCGTGGGTGCTGATGTGGCCTCTCCTGTGCAGATGGCCTAGGGCGAGGAGCAGGTGCCCTAGTAGCTACCTAAAAGATGAAAAATAAGTCAAAGACCAGTATCTGTAAGTAAATATAAGATAATAAATAAAATAAAACATTGCATGCTTACCTGAAGTGCAGGCTTAGAAAGGGGCACTCGCTATAAAAGATGACCTCATGTAAAATCTATATAGCGAGACTTCCTCCGCTCACAATAGTCTGCAGCATCCTCTCCTTACAGGGCATGATCGAGCTCATCTCCATCTAACTCATACGCCCAAAAGATGTACCAGGGAGGAGCAAGAGGTGGATGCCTCACTCACACACCCGACCGCCATTGATGTATCCTCTCCCCGAGGAACCACACTCCACAATTAGGGCCTCTGAGCATAACTCTCTTCCTGGACATAGGGATGGAGTGAACCATGGCATGTGTCCACCCAGCCTGAGGGCCCCATAAGTCTGGGCATAGCTGCAAGAACAAACAAGTAAGTAGGTGAATTTGAATAATGAGTTTATTGCTAATTTTAGTTGCATTTGTAGGTGCATATCTCGTCATAAGTGAGCATATTCAGCCACTCATAGTGGATTTGAATGTGAGCCACAAGCTTCCTTCAAGCTCAACTGGACCCCATCTCGCCATCGCAGGGAAGGGAGTGTCAATGACCCTGGTGATCCTCACTATCAGCTCCAACTCTAAAGCCCAGCCTTGCAAGATAAATAAAGGGATTGTTAGTAAGATCAAACAATGACAGTTGGGATGGAATATGAAGAGAGAAAAGAGAAAATGACATACCAGTATGGTGTGCTAAAAACTATAGAGTCATCTAGCTCCACGCACCAGCTCATCCATACTCCTATAAAGATAACCTAAGGTACAGCTGCCCCAATCGTAAGTCACCATCAAGTCTAGATTCCTCAAAGGCATAAGGAAGCTCAAGTCCATAGAGTTGGATATATCTATAAAGAGAGTAGTGCCCAGGAGGTAAATGAAGAAAGCGCGCACCACCTAATCAATTTGAAGGGGTGTAATAGCCGCCTCAACTTTAGCACAGATGTAGAAGCTCCTGATCGACTCAAGCTTCACTATATGGTCCCCTTCATGTCCAGGACCATCCTAAGCAGACTCTCGATGAAAGCAAGATGGTCGGGAGATAACTAATGAAGGCTAGCATCGACGAGAACAGAATCTCTAATATAAGCAATGTTGATAACTACAGCGAAGGCCACCGGATCCAGGGTGAACTCCCCAAAAGGAAGATGAAAGGTATGGGTGGTATCAAACCACCTCTCCATCAAGGCATGCAAGGGCTGAAAGTCTGTATGCCCCTACTATGCTAGGAGTGCTAGGATAAAGTCAGAGAACCCAATATCATGAATCTGAGTCTGTACGGCATAAAAAAGCTCGTCATACCAGATCCGTGCACCGTTAAAGTTCCCAGCACTCTTGAGAGTGTAGGCATCGAGCTAAGGGAGTAAAACAGGGAGTAAAATTATCATTTTATATAATAAAAATTTAAAATTTTTACTGGATCCTATCGCTCAGGCAACGTCTCTATCAAAGAGGTGACCGCCTCAATGATGAGGCGATGCCACTGTCAATGAGGCAATCACCTCAGTGATAAGGCGACATCTCTTTACATAGAGGCAATTCACCTATTTAGAGAACAAGCCAGACACGAAGAAACGATCGCCTGATCGATGAGGTGATCGCCTCATCAAAGAAGTGATCACTTGATCGATGAGGTGATCACCTCATTGAAGAGGTGACGCCTCTTCATGTTGGCAATCTGACATGATGATTTAAAATTTTAATTTTTAATCAAGAAAATTCTATTTCTTTTAGTCAAATTCATAAATATATGTGCGTGAACATTAACCCGATACTATTTGATGATATTCATAGGAAAAATTGAACAAATTGAGTACTAACCTCTCTGGTGGCCAAGCCATAAATGTGGGATTGCACGTCTGCAAATAGAGGGATCTTATCTCTGATACTAAGCTTGAAACTCTGAGAAAGATGCACTATAGATGTTATTAGGTCCCATATGGGGAAATCTGAGGTTCGTGCGGCGTCTATGTTAGAAAATACAAAGAATAAGGGAGAAAGAGAAAAGGGAGGAAAAGAGATAAAAGGAATTAGTGAAAAAGTGAAAATGACCTTTGGAGAAGAAAAGTGAGAATTTATATGGTTACGGTGAGGGAGAAAAATTGAGAGAAAGGAAGAGGCCCATTTGATAAAATGCATAATGGCCCATGGCTCATTGAAAAAAAAGGGAGAATTTTCACATCACTGCTCGAGTGTACCCAAAATTGACCTTTGGACAAGAATGATCTTATTGAAGCATCAGAAGAGGAAGCATCTGGTCGAGTTTGAATCCCCAAAGTGCATGAAAAAATAAGCATATGGTCAGGTTTAAATCTCCGAAGTGCATAAAAGAACAAGCATCTAGTCGGGTTTGAATCCCCAAAGTATGCAGAAGAACAAGCATCTAGTCAAGTTTAAATCCCTGAAGTGCATAAAAGAACAAGCGTCTGGTCGGGTTTGAATCCCCAAAGTGCACAAAGAACAAGTGTCTAGTTGAGTTTGAATCCCCGAGGTGTGCATCTCAAGAGGTGTCTGGTCAGGTTTGAATCCCCGAAGTGCATCCTGCTTTTACTGAGTAAGTCTCGAGCTAGGAAAACCCAAGTTTTACGTCAAACTATAATGAGTAACTGATCAGGCTAGGAAAACTCGAGGAACATGATTACGTTTCATCTCTTTTTACTGAGTGAAGGTTGGGCCATGCTCAAGATTTATGCCAAACTATAATGAGTAACTAATTAGGCTAGGAAAACCCAAGGAACACAGTTATGTTTCATCTCTTTTTACTAAATGGAGGTTAGGCCATGCTCAAGATTCATGCTAAACTATAATGAGTAACTGATCGGGCCAAGAAAACTCAAGGAACACAATTATGTTTCATCTTTTTTTGCTGAGTAGAGGTTGTGCCATGCTCAAGATTCATGCCAAACTATAATAAGTAACTGATCAGGCTAGGAAAATCCGAGGAACACGGTTATATTTCATCTCTTTTTACTGAGTGGAGGTTGGGCCATGCTCAAGATTCATGCCAAACTATAATAAGTAACTAATCGGGCCAGGAAAAACAGAGGAACATGGTTACATTTCATCTCTTTTTACTAAATGGAGGTTAGGCCATGCTCAAGATTCACGCCAAACTATAATGAGTAATTGATTAGGCCAAGAAAACCCGAGGAACATGGTTACACTTCATTTCTTCTACTAAGTGACTTCTCGAGCCAGGAAAATTTGGGAATCACACTAAATTTATAATGAGTAACTTGAGGATCACGGCTACGTTTCCTTTCTGTCTCTACTAAGTGAAGATTGAGCCATGCTTGAGATTCATGACAAATTTACTAATGAGAGACTGATCAAGCCAGGAAAATTCAAGGAATACGATCACATTTTGGAGAAGAAGCTCGACATATTGGGTTTGAATTCCCAAGACTAACGGCCTGAGTGAAGCTCACAGGTCAGGTATGTCATTCTTACTTTTGATTTGATGTGCATTTTACTTTTTCAAAAAATTATTTTCAAAAATTCAATTTTTTAAAAAACCAAGGGGGCAAACTGTGGACATTGTCAATTTGATCGGCCAGTAATGAAAGCTCGATAATGAGAAAGTTTGAGTTTTGAATGCAAGGGGAGCCCGAGACTTCTCTAAAATCGACTCTGAAAGCCCAAACACTAAGCCAAGCCCACAAAACCATATCTAAGCCTAAAATAGAAGCCAAAGCCCAAGCCCATTACCTTTTGATCCAAGGGCCCTGACTTGGCCCAAGTGAAGAGCCAAGTGTTGATGAGGCGACCCCTCAACAAAGAGGCGGTGCCTCTTCACACCCACTCTCTGCAGTATTAAATGTCATTAATGGCAATGGTTGAAAGCCCGCCTATGGAAATTTGATCATTTTTTGACTTAAAAGAAAGAAGAAAAAGGCATGAAAGAGCCTAGGGAATGAAAAAAGGCAATGAGAGAGAGTGAGAATGGTTTTTAGGAAATTGAAAAAGGAAAAAAGGCAATGAGAGAGAGTGAGAATGGTTTTTAGGAAATTGAAAAAGGAAAAAAGGGTGAGAGGCTTTAAAAGGGAATGTGAGAGCATGAGAGAGGGTGGCTAGTTGTTAGAAAGAAGGGTCTGGAAAAAATAGAGAGAATGAGGAAAAAAAAGAAAAAAAGAAAGGAAGAAAGGAGGAAGAAGAAGGGAGGAGACTTGGAAGCTTAAAGTACTTGATTCTTGAGAAGAAGAGAGAACCTTCCTTGCATTCCTTGCATTCAAGGCCACTCCTTCATCAACCAAGCTCTGAGGGCTTAATTAGGAGCATCAAGCACGTCCAAGTCAATGAGTTTCTCTATTTTTAAGCCTTGAGTTTTTATCTTCATTAAAAGCTTCGATTTGTTGTTATTTTATGTGTTTTTTTAGTTATATTACTTATTTTAAGTTTATAGAGGACCATGCTTACATGAGATATTGAATATTGATTGTTAATATTGGTCTATTTGTGTTTATTTCTTATTTATTTGCATGATCGTCATGTTTTTTAGGATGTAAGAAATGTAGAGTGTTCCTACCTCTATTGAAGAGGCGACGTCTCTTCATAGAGGCGTCGCCCTTTCATGAAGAGGCAATAGAGGCGTCGCCTCTTCGTCAAGAGGTGGCGCCTCTTTGAATAGGTGACGCCTTTTTGACAGAACTCTGCCTTTTTATACCATAATTTTTCGTCTATATTTTACATGTTTGGCATGATTTTTGTGTTTAATTTGTTATATTTCTTGAAATTATGCATGGTTCCTATGTTGATTGATATTGTTCCCATGATTATTTCCTATTTATGATATTTAGTGGACTATTTTATGAGTTTATTATCATTTATTTTTGTGCACACTATGTGTTGATGATTTGTAAATATTATTTTTGTTATTGTATGAAATAATTTGTATGTGTTGCAGGAATTATTTGGTAATTTTTAATCACTAGATGTTTGCTTTATTTTTTTTAGAGGGTTAATTTGTATAATTAATTAGTTTATTTTTGGTTTATGTATGGTTTATTTTTAGTATTTTTATATTTATTTGCACCAAAAAGTTGTAATCCTTAATCGCTTTCCCCTTTTTATTTGGAATGCATGGTTATAAATTATTTTTATTTGTTTATTTGTGATTGAATGTCAAGGATATAAGCTTGAAATGGGACTAATATGCAAACTTGGAATAAAATATAAAATTCGAAACCAATCGCAATTTGCATCTCAATAAGGAAATAAATTAATAATCAAAGGCAATAAAATACAAAACACACACGGAGGCCAACCGCAAGGTTGGGTGGGCATTCCAAACGCCTATATCCAGTTTTCGAACCCAATCTTTGATGATGTCTTCTAAGAACCTCCATGGAATCCAATTATTGTACAATGTGTCCCGGCTTTCATCCGGGTGGTTATTCCATCTCCATTTTGAGCCCTCAAGCCCACTATGTATTTCGTAGTGAGTCCCAAGCTCTCACAGTGCCGTGGTCGCCAACACTTGAGTGCGCAACCAAACCCTGCCGCCTATAATAATATTATGATTTTTTGTTTTTTAATTTCACTACTATTATGATTATTTTAATTTAATTATAATAATATTTAAAACAATAATATTATTTTTTATTATTAGTATTATGATTAATAGTATATGAATCATATTAATTTTAATTATAATATAATTTATTTATTTGTAAAAATTTCAAAATCAACTTAATAATAATAGAGTTGAACTCAAACTCAAGTTAGTCAGATATGATAGAATGTCAAATCAAATTCAAACTCCTTAATATTTAATTTGATAGATTCGCGAGTTTAATTAGTCTAATTTAATTTGTACATATTTACTATTTTATATTTTTATTTTAATCAATCTAATTTAATTGGTACATATTTACTATTTTACGCTTTTATTTTAATATAATGACAAAAAATCTTTTCAATCTAAGTTGCAATTCAAAAATATATATTAATAATGATAATTACTATTGTTGTTATTATTATCATTATTATGTGTAAATTTATGTTTTATTAAAAAAAAGTAATAAAAAATGTATGGATGAATTTATGTCAAATTATTATTATTATTATTATTATTATTATTATTATTATTATTATTATTATTATTATTATTATTATTATTATTATTATTATTATTATTATTATTATTATTATTATTCAATCATTAAAATTATTTGTATTAAAAATTAATGAAATATAAATTTATGTACAAAAATAATATCTTGATGAATTTTCATCAATTTGTAATTATTTATTTTCAAATATAATTAAAAAAAACTAACAAATTTTGTATTCAATTTTATTCTATCATTATATAAGTGAATTAACTATTAAGATAAAAATCATAGTTATGCATGTGAGTAACAACTACTTTATATTATAAATAAATATGATGATAAAATAATAAAATAGTTTATCAATTGCATGAATACAATTCAAGTTGACGTGCATGAAATTAATGCTTGCATGACATTTTGTGCGTTGCTAACTTGCCATTGCATGAACTTCATGAACTTGTGCAATGACTTTACAACAATGGCCAAGATAATTAAAAAATAATAATGAATTGACAACTCCGAAACTTTAGATGGCGGAGTTATCTTTCAATTAAAAAAAAAATTACATATCAACTTCCTCAAATAAAAACAAATAATAAGTATTATTTTTGTCAGATTGAATGGTGGAAATAGACTGTCTACCACTCCAATTGATGGATCTACTCATATTAGTTCTCCTCCGTAAATTTCACCCTAAATTGATAATAAATTTAAAAAATGTACCAAATTCAAAATTACTTTAAAAACCACCTAAATTGAGGGAAAAAAAATTTACCTTGAATTGATAAAAAGCCCCAGAATCTGGTCCTTTCTCATACGTGCGTTCTCAATCTCTCTGTCAAATTTTGGACTTACCGTCTCTGTAACGTTAGGTTTGTCCCTTGCTATTTCTGTTTGGCTTTAATTTGGGCCATATGAAGATTTATAAATTTGGTACGGTTTATTTTTCAAATTTCTGAATTATGACGTGGTTCCAAAGATTTTTGTGCTTAGCCTACTGGTTCCCTAATTTGCCATTGAATTTAGCTGGAGTGATTCTAATAATGTTCATATATTTTATAGTTATGCCTATCAAGTGTACAAAAAGGAAGGTGTTAGGTCCTAGTCCATGTGAGCGAGATGCCGCGGAAGAATCTTATTGTAAGGTTTCCCTACTTTTTTTTAAAAATTTGATTTTCTTCCTCTGCAGGTGATAATGTGTGTTCTCTCTTTTTTTTTTTTTTGGTTGTGTTTTTTGATGTATTGTTTAGCTGTCTATTATGGTTTGAAGCGACCCAAGTTTTCCAAGTATTATAAGAATATGTATCTGGATGTTATCACAAAGAGAGCTGTTTTAAAAGCTTGTGCGTCGGTATCTTATTCAGGTATTTATCATAATATTGTTGTTCTGTTGCATTATGTTTTTGCTTGGTTACTTAGCTTTCTTATTCTCCTTTTTCTTGCTTATTTTTAATCTTCCACAGGAGAGGAAGAGATATTTGAGGGATCTGGAACTATTATAGAAAGTGACAATGTCACCAGTGTTATTTTAACTTCTGCTATTCTCGTCAGGTGTCCGCTTGGTGGAACTGCTATACCAGATAACATCAAGGTCATGATGATCACTGTTTCTATTATCATGCTTGTCATTTGAGATGTTTGTATTTTTTGGTCAATTAATGAGCATTATTTTTCTTTCATTTTGTAGGTGGTTGTCTACCCTTTAGATGGTAGATCATTTCAAGGTCAAATCTTGGCATGTGACTTTCATTACAATATTGCTGCCATAAAAATCCAATCAGAAGGTCCTTTGCCAACTGCATGTCTTAGACAGTTGAATGATTCCATCACAATTTATCCGAGTCAACTTCACATCCCTGAAGAAAAGCCGTTTCAGCTTCGTCCACACTCAAACTCTAATAATCTTATGCCCGGAGATAGAGTGAGCGCCTTTGGACATTATTTTGTGAAGCCGTATGACATCATGGGGCCCCCTGGTGAATTCAGGTAAAACAAATTTAACTTTATATTCTTAGGTGAAAATTAATTCATTACAGAACCAGCAATATGAATATAGGAAGGGACAAAACCCATCCAAGTTTGCTTCTCTTCATATAGAGGCAGCATACTTAGCTAGACTTATGAGCTTTTCTAGTTATTGGTATCTTACATTTTGAAATTATTGTTTCATTTTGCTGTTTATTTTCAGTCTTGATCGTTGTGATTGTGAATGATGTTGTAAAAATTGAGATCTAACTGTAAATGAAATAGAGCAAATTACAACTAAAATAATTGAAATAATAAAATTGAAGAAAATATGAAATTGGGGTTTTCCACAAATAAGACTAGAAAAATTTCACTATAAAAAATAATAGGAGTTACAAAATATTTCTCTCTATACCCCAAACAGAATACAATAAAATTCTCTCTATAATATAGGAGACAACCCGTTCTCTATATATTTTTCCCATAAGAAGATTACTCACAATTACTCACTAACTCTCACTCACACAACACACTCTCTTCGTGTTGCTATGCTTATGTTTTTGTTTTTTATTGCATAAAATGGTGGAGTACATGGCCTTTATATAGCCACGAAGGATGACTATTTTTTCAACCCTTTTGTTAGCACCAAATTCGATGCTAACTTCTTTTTTTTTTTAATTCAATGCAGCCATTTTTTACTTTAACTTTGACAATCTCTCACTTGAAGATTTGATTGAGAATTAATCACATTTTCACACCATTCTTTATATCTTGCCTTTTCATATTGCTTACGTTTCCATTAGGCCGCACGAGGATCGACACCAAATAAACTTATCATTGTTGATAGTTTTTATTAAGAAATTTGCAAGATTTTCTTTGGTATGAATTTTCAGCAAATCGACAATTCCTTCTTCCACTTTCTTTTGAACGAAGTGATACTGAACTCGAATGTGTTTTGACTTTGAATGAGAGGCTGGATTTCTTGCAAGATGCAAGGCACTCTGACTGTCACTAAACAAAGAAACTTTCTCTTGTTTGTGCCCGAGTTCTTCTATTGCCATCTTTTACCAAATTGCTTCTTTATTGGCTTGTGTAGCTACCATATATTTTGCTTTCGTTGTTGATGTAGCCACAACTGATTGCAATTTTAATACCTAAGTTACAGCACTACCAACAAGTATAAACACATAACCCATTGTAGATTTGCTTTTATCCAAATCACCTGTATAATCTTAGTCGATATATCCTCTGACAATAAAGTTTGATCCTCCATAACATAATGCAATATTTGAGGTTCCTTTAATATATCTCAGGATCCTCTTCACAACATTCTAATGCTCTCTACTAGGATTCGCCATGTATCGACTAACCACTCCCAATGCATGTGCAATGTCTAGTCTTGTACATATCATAGCGAACATCAAACTTCCCACTACTGATGCATACAGTACTCGAGACATTTCCATCCTCTCTGCTTCATTGCTAAGACTCATATTGGAGGATAACTTGAAATTAGTAGGAAGTGGGGTTAAAATTGGCTTACAATCTTGCATGTTGAATCGTCACAAGACTTTCTTTAAGTAATTTTTTTGGAATAGCCAAATCTTCCTATTATTTCTGTCTCAGTGAATTTACATTCCTAGAATCTTGTTTGCTTGTCCCAAGTCCTTCATCTCAAATTCTCTAGCCAACTGTGCTTTTACTTCTTTAATATGATATTTGTTAGGGCCTACTACCAACATGTCATCAACATACAATAGCAAAATGACGAAGTCATTTTCACAAGACCTCTTGAAATATGCACAAGGATCTGCATTAAGTCTATTACATCCAAGGCTCATTATGAAGGAATCAAATATTATGGTTTTGTATGTATAGAATTATTCCACACAACATACAATTTAGTGTTCCATGATGCTATTTAATAATATCAAATACACATTTCTTAGAGCACAAGTGCATAATTAACTACTTCACAGAATTATAGATTGATATCGATGTGGCGGGTACCATTCGGCATATCAAGGGTTCATCACATTTGTATAAATACAAATAATACTATTTAGATTTGCCACAACAACATTTTAATTCCAAGTGTTATCCACAAGACAGTTATCACCATTTGGCCAATAATGTCTCAATTCCATCAATTCATATATCATTGTACTAAAGTACAAATATTCTTTTAATATCATGAGAGTTATTGTGTCTCAAACACAGTCTGATGTTTCATAAAATCCAGTCATACCTTGAGTATAGTCTTACTACAACCTCTTCAATTTTGTGTACAATTGTGTTCATTAATATATGTTTAAATATTATAATTAATTTAATTTTCAATTATCATTATTATATTATTATTGTTATTGGTATTATTATCCAAACAAAATAAAATCTTGTAAACATAAATATATATATATATACACACTTACGGCCCAAAACCACTTACCACTAACCTTCCAGGCTTCCACTAACTATAGACTTGTAGGTTTGTAAGTATATAATTAAGTTTAAAAACAAAAAACAAAAGAACATGGACCCAAGATAACTGGCGTTACTTATAAACATTTTTATGTTTATGAGCATGTGAATAAAAAATTTATTTGACTCGTGATATATAATAAATAATTAAATATATTATTATTATTATTATTATTATTATTATTATTATTATTATTATTATTATTATTATTATATAAAAATTTTTAAAATAATATTAGTGTTATTTTTTTTATATAACAATTTGATATTAACTTAGTATAGTTATAATTCATTACAATTTTTAAAAATATTTTATTTGAATAATTATATGATATTACTTCAAAATTTCTTATAATTAGTTTTCTCAAGTTTACCTAATTAGAATAGAAAATATATTTTCAATTAAATTAAATTTTTTGTTTGAGATAAAATAGAAGTTAACCTAAATAAAATAGGAAATATACTTATAATTAAATCCCTATATTTTACTTAATTTAATTTTTATTAGAGATAAAATAGAAGTTAACCTAATTAAATAGGAAATAAACTTTCTATCAAATTAAAATTATATTTTAATTAATTTTATATTTTTATTTTATTTTATTTTATTTTAAATTATCCAATTTTTATACAATAATAAGTGAAGATCTTTTGGTAAATTTGCATGTCCCCTTTCGTACATTTATATTATAGATATTATAGATATAGACAAATTAGTTTTGTTTGTGTTTTTACTTCGTTTTAAGCAGCAACGTTGTTGAACTTAATATCCTCTTTTAATCATTTAGAATCCATAAATATCAAAACTTATAAGCTATGATGCACGGAAACTTCTCCAAATAGATGTTTTCGCATTTCAGAATGTTTATGTATCGGAAACTTTAAGAAACTCATTGGAAACGTTTCGGGACTGTTTCTGCAAATATGAAAAATTAGGAAATACGTTTCCAACTTGAAAAATATATTCATATAGTATTTTCTTAAATAAAAAAGGAGACAAATTAAAACATAAATTAATATTTTTCTTAACTAAACAAAATAATTCCTAAAATTATACTATTATGTTATAGAATAGATAAAATTTTTCAAGATTTATATATAAAATTTATATTTATATATATCCGTATATTTTTAATATTTATTTATATACCCATATACTTTAAATATTTACACGTTTCTGCTTCTTATATTTTAAAAAATGGAGTTTTCCCGTATCCGTTTCCATACTACATAGCTTAAGAGTAAGTTGAGCTATGATAGAAACCAACCTTACTACATAAATTTTTTGAGGATAAGCTTAATTTTCAAGGACATAATTCTAGAGTAAAAAGAAAATAAAGAGTATAGGGGGGACAACTTCAAGCATCTCAGATTTGGAACAACACAAGGTTCTTTCTTTCTTTTTTAGCAACAAAGAAATATACTCCAAGAAGAAATCAAACTCGAAACAAAAGGCAAATGGCACAAAATTCACTCTTGAAATCAACTTTGGTATGAAATAGAAAATTCAAATCAAAATTTTCGAAAATAGCAATCTCTCATAGTAAAAACAAAATGACTTATTAACTAGCAAAAGAAAACAACTCAACAGGATTTTTCAGAACCAAGAACAAGAAGGGACAAGGGAGAAAGTTCACTCACTTGTTCGTTGTTCTCCTCCTTCTTCCGTCCATTGTTCTTCCTCTTCCTATTTTTATTTTTTTCAATTCTCTTACATAATAAACATTAAATGACCCTCTCCCATAAGATAAGTACATCTTAAAAAGATAAATATGACCTTATGCCATAACTAAAGTGACACATGTACTCCCATTTTTTAAAGTTTAATCCTCCATTAATTAATTAATTTACTTTTACTTGGTCCCCAAGTTTTAGCATCATCATCATCATCATTATTCAAGTCCTTTCTAGAATTTATTTTATTGCAAATAAATTCTAACCCACTTCTTTTATTTTCCATTGTTATTTTATACAAATAAATATTTATTTATTATTCATTTATATAATTTAATTTATTCATTAATATATAATTTTAAGGTTAATTCCGAGTACGAACGTGAAACTTTTGGACTCTCCATTGCTTCTTGAAGAAATAATGACTCTCCATCCTCTGTTTGAAAGCAGTATGCAACATTACTCTCCATAATATAATCAAAATGCCAAGCTGGTGCTTTTCTGCCATGAGTTGACTGTCGAACTCTAGTTTCTTCAGACTTAACTAGTTCTCGTTCTTCATCTTCTGGTGCTGCTTCAAAAGAATCCTCTTGTTCCACTTGTATCATTGTAGTCTCTTAATTATCTTTTAATGTGTTACTATCACATTTTTCTTGCAGCTTATCTTTTGGAAACATCACATCTCTACTGATGATGACCTTATGGATAGTGGGATCCCACAAGTGATACCCCTTAACTCCTTCTGTTTAACCCAATAATATGCTTTTTCTCGATTTTGGATCTAGCTTTGTAGTTTCTTGGGCAGTATACATTATGTATGTAGGCTTCCAAATATATGGAGGTTTGAATAATCAATAGGCTTACCAGTCCACATCTCCAACTCAATTGCAGTTGATGGTGACCTATTTATCACATAATAGGTGGTGTTGATTATTTCTACCCAAAATGACTTTTCCAGACCTGCAACTCCCAACATTGCCCTTGTTATTTCTAACAGGGTTTTGTTTATTTACTCTACCACTCCATTCTGCTGAGGAGTGTATACTATAGTGAACTGCCTTTTGATGCCTTCCTGCTTATAAAATGTATCAGATTCTTCACTGGTATGTTCTCCTCCATTATCTGTCCTCAAACACTTTATTTTATTTCCAGAATCAAGTTCCATCCGCACTTTGAATACTTTGAAGACTTCAAACACATAAGCTTTCCTCTTGATAGGATACACCCAACCCTCCTAGAGTAGTCATCAATAAAGGACACAAAGTACTTTGCTCCTCCTAGGGCCGGTACTGGTGCTTGCCATACATTAGAGTGAACCAATCCTAGAATAATTTTTCTTCTAAAATTAGATGTGTTGAACTTCATATAGTGTTGCAGCAATACAATGCTCACAAAAGGGTAAGGATACCTTTGTAAGACTAGGAAGTAGCTTCTGCTCAGATAGAATTTTCATTCCTTGTTCTGACATATGGCAAAGTTTGCAGTGCCACATCATTGTAAACTTTTCACTTGTATCATTTGAAGCAACACATGCTTTTGCCTCCTACAAAGTCTCTCCCATCAACATATACAAATTCACAACTATCTTTTGTGTCTTCATTAGTAAGAGAATGCCTCAAATTATTTTCATAATTCCCTTTTTGATTTCTACCCTACACCCAAGATTATCTAACACTCCTATAGATAGTAGATTTTTATTTAACCCCTCCACATGTCGCACGTTTTGAATAGTGCGAGTTATGCCATCATACATCCTTAATTTAATGGTTCCAATATCGACAATCTTTAAAGGGCGATCATCAACTGTGTACACTAATCCTTCTGAGATACGTTCATAATAAGAAAACCAATCTCTTCGACCAATCATATGTCAGGTAGCTGTTGTGTCTAGAATTCACAAATTAGAAAATTTCTTTTTGTATATGCCACCAGTCATCACTATTTCATTGCATATAGCAATGCTATCATCTGATATACTTGCAACATTTCTTTCAGGTTTGGAATCTTTTAGATTATGACAATCCTTTTTCAAGTGACCCTTTTTGCCATAGTTATAGCATTTAAAATTCTTCTTGCTTCTTGATCTTGATATGCCTTGTCTCTACCTCCTACTAGAGTCAGGTTCTGTTGATCTCCCTCTCATCACTACTAAAGCCTCTGCTTGTTGTGAATTCACTATCTTGCCATCTTTGTTTTTACATCTGATTTCTTCCTCTAGGACAATAGTCATAATTTCATCGAACATTATATAATCTATGAGAAGATTATTTGTCAAGTTGATGATGAGTTGACCATACGAATTAAACAAGCTTTGAAGTAGAAGTTCAGCTCGTTCATTTGCCTCTACTTTATATTCCAATGATGTGAGTTAGGAAAATAAAGTATTTAAAGTATTTATGTGCTCTATCACTGAAGTAGATTCTATCATCCGAAGAGTGTAAAGCTTCCTCTTAAGGAAAATTTTGTTATAGATTGACTTGGCCTCATAGAGTGTAGTGAGTTGATCCCAAATCTCCTTTGCAATCTTCTTTTCTTCTACACTTAACAGTATCTCATATGCTAATGCCAAATGAAGATCTGTAACAACATTCTCGTCCATCTATTTTCATTTGTTGTCATCTGCAAATTCTTTTGGCCTTTCACTAATAGCCACCAGACAATTATTTTTTGTCAATATTGCCTTCCTCTTCAATTTCCATAGTGAGAAATTTCTCCCGTTAAATTTTTCAATCTCATTTTTTGCCACCATTGCTTCTATCACTATTTATGAACCAGATGCTCTGATACCACGTGTTGTAAAAATTTAGGATCTAATTGTGAATGAAATAGAGCAAATTGCAGCTAAAATAATTGAAATAATAAAATTGAACAAAATATGGAACACAAATTTTACATGAAAAACTCCAGATAAATTAGGAAAAAACCACAAGTAAAACTAGCAGAATTACGAGTTGCAAAATATTTCTCTTTATACCCCAAAAAGAATATAATAAAATTTTTTTCTATAATATAAGAGATAACTCACTCTCTATATATTTTTTCCACAAGGAGATTCCTCGCAAGTACTCACCAACTTACTAACTCTTACTCACACAATGCTCATACAACACACTCTTCTTGATGTTGTGCTTGTGTTTTTGTTTTTAATTGCATAAAATGGTAAAGTAAATGGCTTTTATATAGCCATGAAGGATGACTATTTTCTCAACCCTCTTGTCAGCATCGAATTCAGTGCTGACTTTTTTTTTTTTTAAAGAAATTTATGTGCCTGCACCGGTGCAACCATTTTTTACTTTAACTTTACAAATGCAAGGAGCTTTTTAGGGTGAACTGCAATATCACAAGAGTATTTCTCTTTCTCTCGCTATTATTTGTTCTTGATAATGTTATTCTCTTTCTCCTTTTGAGGTTTCATGCTTCATATATTTAATCAGTGATCTTAGAATGTGGTTCTCCCACATCATATGTCATTAACATGTACTCAATATGGTAGACTTGGTTGTTCACATACATTACATCTAATGTCTTATAGATTCTTTTTTTTTCCCTAAAAAATATCGACCGCTTAATAGATTCAGCTAATTCACTAACGGCACTGGGGAGCCAATTATTAATCCTTACAGAGAAGTGATTGGAATCTGCTTTTATGATATTTCTTATACTCCTTTTTTGCCGATAAATCTTGTGGTTAAGTGGTGGAGCCATTCTAAGGAAAATGGGTATGCGCGAAATCTTTTTGTGTGAATTCCATTGTACAATTCAATAAATTTATTTTTCATTAAGATTTGTGTTAATAATGTTTGGCTTGATTTTGTAAATTCATTGTATCCACATGCTTACAGTAAATTTGCATGACTTGTCATTTCTCTGTTTTTTCTAATATTTTTGAGGAAACATATTGAATGTTACATTTGTCAGTTGACACTATTGAAGAGCTTTTCATGTCTATGAAAATATTCAATTTTATATATGACCTCTAACCCTTTTGATCTGATGGCCGATTTTCTGGGTTAGGGATCCTCGTCAGCCTTACCTTGGAATGGATATGACCAACCTTTATGCGGCTGACCTACATGTTATGGAGAAGATAATTCATATGTTCCCCAACGTCTTCAAGGGTGTTATCGTTGAAGGGGTATGCTTATTATTGCCTTTATTTTGAAAGTATCATAGTTTTTTAGGTGTTATCATAAACTAAAAAATTGATGGGGACACCAACCCCCTGCCATTGATCTATGGCCAGTGCCAATACAATTGAGGTTGCCAAAAATGTTAAATCCTTGAACATCATCAGGATTAGTGGTAGGGACGTATCTATATGGAATGTGAGCTTGGGTGGAGAAATTTTAGTGTCAGATGTCATAAGCCGTGATGTTACCTTTATAACTTAAATCTCTTGGTACTTGGCACCTTAAGTCCTGATAACAATCTTCTGAAATTGAGTTTTAGTAAAGAAAGTTTAGGAGATTTTAGTGTATAATGCAACCCAAGGACACCTGCCTATATTACTTAATGAAAATTAGAAAGCTGTGCTCCAAACGAAGCCTCTCTTTCTCTATTCATCAGCATTAAGGTACATAGGGTAAGAAACTTTTTTGGATAAGGTGCATGGGGGCTGAACATTACCAGATGAAATATGCTGAATTGTCCTTTTTCGAAACCATCTTTCTTGTCAACGTTGTCTATTCCACATTATTTTATAACTTTGCTGTGCTTAGAGAAAATGGCGATGTAATTAGAGGTGCCTATGTTTGAATTTTATCTGATCTGTAAGCTCCTCAACTTGACCACATTAAAGATGCAAAAAATTTTCAACTCAGAATCTTGTCCTACTTGAATAAGCTTGGTGACTGTGCTACCCTTTTTTTTTTTTTTAAAGTTTCGTCTGTTATATCCAAAGAGTAAGTTGCACTATTAATTGATTTACAGAATTCTATACAGTTTCTGTTATATCTTGGCATATTACAAGTGATGGACAGTACTAATTTAGTATTAGTTTTCTCTCTGTGTTCTATTATGATCTTTTACTTATGTCTTGGTCATTAATATTACCTTTCTATATCATTTATTCTTTCCAAGTGGTTAATTCCCTCTGTACTCATCTTTCAAATTATTTTTACTAACTGGATGCTTGGATGATCCCGTGAATTGTGAATAGGTTATACCAGGCTCTTCAGCTGATTTTGCTGGCATAATTCCGAATGATGTTATAGTTAAATTTGGTGGGAAAACTATTCAGGGTGTCTTGGAGGTGTGTTCCCTTGCCTTCTAATTTCTCATAATTAGTAACTTAACTTTTCATTGCGTGGTGGTTATGTTTCATGAACATATTAGAAAGAGAGGCACGTACATGGGAAAAAGAATTTTATAAGTTTTCCATTTTGATGTAGGCTTAGAATGATTACAGATGTGACTTTATTTTACAGCTCATGATGTATCATAATCTCTATCAGATAGTATTGCAATCACAATTTAAATTTTCATCTTTCTGATCATAGCTAGTGTACTTTTATAATCTTAAAGTAGCATACTGAGAAGTGAGGACCATCATCCATGATTTTTCTAGTTTGCATAGTTATCGTCTGTCTCTGTAGTTACCATTGCAAGTGAAGGCCAGTGCACTGCTGGTTCTAACCCTTACAGCATGAAAAATGTGCAGCATATATATATGATTCTTGTAACTAGCATGGTCTTGACTGTGGTTTTCATAGGATTGCAATCGTAGTAATGTTGGAAGTTTTGAGCATTCAGGAACTTTTTATTTTATTTTTCCATTAAACTAACAGATAACAGTAATCTATAATTCTCACCATACATAGAGTTCAGTCAAAAATCCATAATTCTAGCACTTCCCATGAATTAATGAAACAAAATTATCACCATAAATTGATGATTTTTCCTTCTTTTTTTTTTATTTAATTCCACATTGATACTAGTTACTGGAACTAATGTGGGATAAGGTCTGAGCATGGTGGTGGAGGAGGCCAGACCTGATAAATTGTATAGGTAAATCTCTTATTACCAATTAATGATTTCAAATGAATCCAATCTTCCTAGGTAGACTGTAGTGGTTCATTTGATATTGGTTTTGCATTTGGAAACTTGTACCATTCATTCTTGTAACTACTGGATAATCTTGTTATTTTCTTTAACCCTCGTTTCGTTGGTGATTTATCCTTCATTCTGAATGTTTATATGAGTTGCTTTGTCAGCTGGCGGCTGTGGGAATTTGAAGGACGCTAATCTTGGAATTCATATGTAATCAATTCATGCAGGGTTTGTGGTGGTTGAAATATGTGAACATGCTGCTTGCACATCTTTTATTATTGTTAAGGTGACTACTCATGCTGGGCTAAGATATGAAACTTGTTTTGTCTAAAGCTTCTACCACTTCAAATAATCGAATTAAGTATTTATTAATTGGCAAAGATGAACGGATAGAATCTATCTGGATAGAACAATTAAATGAGCAATTAATAATTATGCAAATGTCTAATATACCCTCATTGAACTACTTTACCTCATTAAGTGCTACTGTTAGGCGTGCTAAATTCACTTATATTTCCAAAAGAAGAGTAGAAAAGAACCGTAATCAAGATAAAATTAATTTCTGAATTGGGTGGGAAACATAACAACAAAATGGATCAAAATTATTGTTCCATTGTCTTCCATGAGTATTGTTTAAGGAAATGGATTGCAAAGAAACGATTCGGCAAATTTTTTGCTCTGAAATTTACAATTATTCCCTGAATGGAGAGGAAAACTCTGTTGAACCAGATAAAAACTCTGTTGAACTAGATGAAAACTCTGTTAAACCAGAAGAAAACTTTGCTAAACCTATTAGGGATGATGACGATGACAGTGTAGGTGAAGCTGGAGAATTAAATTCTCAAAATAATGAGAATATAAATTAGAATGAACGTATTGCAGAGAATGGTCCTACACTAGGTATGTGTTTTGCAACTGTAGATAAACTAGATGAAAGGATTTTCTATTGCTAAGAGATATGCTCACAAGGATAGCGATGATTTAAGAAGATATCAACCATTAACTGTGAAAAATGGAGGAAATCAAAAGCAAGGATACAATCAAAGAGATCATATTGCCCAACTTATTTGAATGCAGTGCTGAAAGATTGAATATGGGTTGTTAGTTCAATAAAACATGAACACAACCACGAGATGAATCCTTCAATGTCTAGGTTAACGAGTGGCCATAGGTGATTGACTTCAACACTTCAGAGAACATTGGTCGTTAATGACATTGTAGGACTTAGGCCTTGTAAAAGCATGAGAATGGTAATCATGCAAGCTAGTGGTCTAAAAAATTGAGGATGCTAGCAAAGGGACATGAGGAATTTCATAGATAAGGAGAGGAGGTCAAGGATTGGTGAAGGAGATATAAAAGCTATCATAAAATTTTTTATATTAATACAGCAGAAAGATGGAGAATTTTTTTATTTGATTGATCTTGACAAGGAAAACTATTTGAGAAATGTGTTGTGGATTCATCCTAGAGGTAAAGCTACTTATCTGGAGCTCAATGATGTTATACCTTTCAACATAACTTATCTTATTAACAGATACAAGATGCCTCTTTCTACTTTCATTGGTATGAACCATCATGATCAATCGATTTTATTGGGATGTGTTTTAGTTACAAATGAGCATGTTGAATCATTTAAATGGTTGTTCTCTTCGTGGATCACTACTATAGGTAAGATTCATCCTCACAAAATTATAATCGATCAATGTAAGAGCATTAAGGCAGTTACAAGAGAAATTATGCCAAATACCATTCACCATTTTTGTATATGGCATATAATGTGCAAGGTAGAAGAAAAGTTTAAACAAGTTATAAAATTTGGTGAATGTTGTAAGGAATTTAAAGGTTTGGTGTATGACAACCTAAGTATTGAGATGTTTAAGAATAATTGGAGAAAGTTCATAAATAGGTACAATCTTATTAGAAATACATGGCTGGTGTAGTTATATAATGATAAGGAGAGCTAGGTTCCAATATTCTTAAATCATAGAATTTGGGCCGGAATGGCATCAACTCAGAGAAGTGAAAGCATGCATGCATACTTTAATAGTTTTGTCCACTCGAGGAGTACACTGAAATAGTTTATTGACCAATATGAGATAGCATTAAGTAACAAGGTTAAGAAGGAATTTACTATTGAATTTAAAAGCAGGAATAAAGAAATTTTTTATTCACAAATTTCAATTGGGAAAAACAATTTCAGCTTGCCTTTACCAATAGTATGTTTGAAAAAGTACAGGAACAAATTAAAAGGATGATATACTGTTATGTATTAAATGGTGACCATACTCAAGTCAACCCATAAGGCATTAAGTTACACCCAATGCGTGAAAGATGCTTAGTGAATGACTTTTTCGTGAAAGAGTTTGTTTATACATTTGATTTTAGGACAAAAGGTAATTACATTAGCTATAATTATAGAAAATTTGAATCAAGTAATGTACTATGCTGCCATATACTTATAGTGTTGTCTATTAAGGATATTCAAGTAGTTAACGAACGGTATATGAGCAGAAGGTGGTGAAAGGATGTGCATCGTCCTCATTCAATAATATTTTTTACCGATGGTTATCCTAACATGACCGAGGAGTATAAGAAAAGCATTGAATTGCATAAGTACTTCAACAAATGTGTTGATTTAGCTTTGTTTGAAAATGCTAAAAGGGTGTTATTAATTGAAAGGTTGGAAGCTACCTACAAAGAGCTTTTGAACTGGAATAGAGCATTGGATAATAATAATGCCAAAAAGTAGAATACTAGTGAAGGCAATCAAAATATTGGTGCAGCAATTCTAAATCCAAATGTCACAATTCCTCATGGAAGGCCTCTTGGTACTATAATAAGATCAAGACAATAAACCGCTGCTATTAGTGGTAGGAGAACGGAGGGAGGTGGCGGCTGAGGTGGTCGAGATCATGGGAGAGATGTACAGTCTTATATACAAGATAACTCGGTATAATGAATTCATACCATGTAAATTATTTTTAAATTTTTTATTTTTATATATTTTTATAGATTGGAATAATGACATGGACTTTTTTGTTAATTGTTTTGTAGCAGCAAAGTGTTGTTATTAATGGGTTAAATAATTTGACAATGCGGAGGCAGCTATTTAATGGTGGTGAAGTAATGGGTAATCAAATTAGCTTTGCAAATTTTAACAATTTTAGCGATGCAAACAGATAATATATGGGCCAAAATTGGCTAGGAGTGTAACATATAAACAGTTAAATGAAAATTCAATCATTATATTTGCAATTACTACTGTTTGAAATAAATTGCACGAATGAATTCACCAAGGACTGTTGTTTTATAACACATACAAAGATGCTTCACCAAGAATGTAACTAATACATAAATCAATAGTAGGGGAAACCAAGCAAGAAGATTAATATTAATGTCTTTAATAAAAATTTGAATGCATGTTTTAAACGATGGTTGGGGAAACCAAGCACGTAGATGTCAATTTCAATAATGTAATTGAAAGTAAGTTATGAATGTAACATGTGAATTTATCATTGATTAAGGTTTAGAGTAATGTATATTTCATTAATCACATTAAATGTGTAATCAGGTAAGTGGTTATTGCCAAACCAAGAAAGAAAAACACATGCAATCTAGTGACATCAACCCACTGATTTCAATAACTAATAAATTTCATAATGAAATTTATTAAAATTTCACCAAGTTATCTATGATTATAGATTTTGAAATGATTTGTTCAAATTGAAATTTGGATGTGTTTTACCAAGTAATTTCAAATGATTTGTTCAAATAATGATTTTCATTTTAATTATCACTTCATTGATTCACCTCCAGACTAACTTAATAAAATACAATTTCACCAAGACATGTGCATTGCAGATCTAATACATGTTGACCACTATCCTATTTATATTGCCAAAATATGACTCCTTTCAAATGCAATTAATTATAGCATACTTTGAAAAGACAACTAATAATACACATTTAATTAACTAAATGTTATTCCTTACTCTTTTAATGAGATCAATTAAGAGAAAGGCGATTCAATTGATTTTAGATTGACAATATATAACTTATAAACTTCATTACAAAAATAACACTGTGAGTTACATGTTTCCACTTCACTTAGATACATAAAACTAACACAACACCTTGAAATACAAAACTAATAATGCTAACAAATATAAATTATATGGATATAAAGCAATTAAAATAGTGATCAATCTAACTTATTGGATGTGATGAACCTCCTATTCTCAATGGTGGAGATGGTGGTGGTTATGTTTCGCCATGAAGCAAAGGCCCATAATGTATCTGATCTCCACTATTCATTGAACCTGCAGTAAAGTTAATTAGCCATGGTGTACGTATCTAGAAATACATCAAAACATTGTTGTCAATGTTATAGTTGTTGAACAATTCAATAATACCATCTACAAGTATGTTCTTGTCCCAAGAGACATTGTTGTTGGTACGAACTCTTATTTCCTATAAATGGTATGGCTTGGAATACGTTACTCTAAGCATAACCATTTCTACAAGTGGTTTGCCTAAACATTGTAAGTAATAATTAGGTACTCGTTGTTAACATATCAAATAAAAGGAATACATTAAAATTTTTAAAAAACATATATTCATAATTATTGAAACAATATACTCACAACTTCTCTCATGTTGTCCTTATAACGCTTTAACCAAACATTCATTTTAAAGATTCACCATGGGTTTTCCATTTTGGATAGAATGTACCCAAGTATATAGTGTTTTTTTATATTTTGAAAGTGAGTCACTTGGTGAAAGTGAGTTGATTAATTTCACTAAGGTGGTTTATATAGAGTGCCTTTTGATGCAAAGCAATGGTTATTTATGACAAATTTGAATTTCAAACTGTTAGCAAATAAGTCATCGATGAATACAAATGTGATCTTTCGGTGACTGTTGACATAAGTCTAAAATATTTGCTTATAATAAACGTTATAATTTCAACTTTGATGAATTGCACTATGGAATAAAATCCCTAAGTATGGTGAATATACAATATGGTGAATTATGAACAACATGGAGTATATGCATACATATTCTTGTGAAATTATAAATGTATGATTAATGTACATTTAAAAAAAACTATGACTTAATAGCATTGATATAATATTTGGTGAATGGATGGAATATCCATGCACCATTGTTATAATCAAGTTTACAAAGTACTTAAAGGTGTTCATGTACATTACATTTAATTTCATATAACAAATTGACATTGATGCATTTAAAGTTTAGTTAAGGCGTACATACGTCACATTGACATTGAATTTATGACATTAAAGTTTAATAATTTTGTGAATGTAGATTAATGTTAATTTCATATATCACATTAACATTGAATATGTGACATTAAAATTTACTTGTGTGTTCATGTTGATAAATTTCAATTTCATATATCACATTGACATTGAATAATTTAAAATGTAAATTCCAATTTCATTGACATTCAATTTGTGACATTATAGTTTACTAATTTTGTGCATGTAGACTAATATTAATTTCATTTATCATATTAACATTGAATATGTGACATTAAAATTTACTTATGTGTTCATATAGATAAATTCTAATTTCATATATCACATTGACGTTGAATAATTTAAAATGTAAATTCCAATTTCATTGACATTCAATTTGTGACATTATATTTTACTAATTTTGTGCATGTAGACTAATGTTAATTTCATATATCACATTGACATTGAATATGTGACATTATGTTATACTTGTGCGTTCATGTAGATAAATTCGAATTTCATTTATCACATTGACATTGAATAAATTAAAATATAAATTCCAATTTCATTAACATTCAGTTTGTGACATTATGGTTTCCTAATTTTGTGCATGTGGACTAATGTTAATTTCATATATCACATTGACATTGAATATGTGAAATTGGGTTATACTTGTGTGTTCATGTAGATAAATTCCAATTTCATAGATCACATTGACATTAAAGCATTCATAATGTAAATTGCAATTTCATTGACATTAAGGTTTACTACTTTTGTGCATCTAGATTAATGTTTATTTCACATTTAGATATGATATTAATTTATACTTAATGTTTAATCTATACATTGTACATGTACCATACCCGATTGGAATATATAAAGTTTCTTATACGAATAATGTTGATTTGACTTCCTAATGTTGTCAATGCATTAACATCTTATTAGAATTGCATGTTCTCATCTGTAACTCACCTTAAGTTCTAGTTTTTTATTTATCTAGTTTTTCTTTGACAATAAAGCATCTTCAAAAATTGAGAATAACAAAACAACATATACTCCAGTGACATCCATCCATGAGGTGCCAGAAGATTTGTTGGTGGACATAATAGCAAGAGTTGGAGCACATTCAACAACAGATTTGTTCAATGTGAAACTATGGTATGTCTAATGAATATTGCTTTTGATTGTTTTCAAGATCCTTAATCATTAATTAATATTATATTTTTCTTACTCTTTTAGTTGTGAGGCTTTTAATGTTGCATCAGAAGAACTAAAAGTGTACAGATGAGCTAATATAAACAGCCTACCTAGTAAATGATGGGTTTGTCCATGATCGATGTTCACATTTTTAAAAAGATGTTTGAGGTTTGAAAATCCAGAGTCATTGTATGGGGAAGGGGTGGTAAGCAACTTGCATAAACAAATGATGTGAAATTGTGTTATATGAAATGACATATTGTAATTTTAAATTTAGTAATATGTTTTATTTTTAGGAAACGTGTTTCGGCATACATCCTAACTTGACCTCTGGTTGTCTACTACTCCAACTGGCTGTAGCAGGAGGAAATTACCAAGCATGTTATATTCTCGGAGTTATTTTGTTATGCAGTGGCAACAATGATGAGAAAAAGGAGGGTACAAGACTTGTTCAAACTGTGAAAAAATTGAACAAGTTAATAGAATGCGGGTTCCAATTTGTAGAAATACTTCAGAGGGTTTGGGTAATAGGCATATGTATCCTGAAAGGTAGCACCACTTACTATGTGGTGGGTTCACCCAGCTGAATGTTCTGAAGTAATCAATTGCATAGAGTGCAGCTGTCACCATGAAGTTTTTATTTGTTTGTAGCCGAATTAATTGGTGGTAATAAAAATGAATATAGTAAGAGTTATGGTTTTATATTCATTTCACATCTTCAAAATTAGTACTAATTTCAAAATGATTTCACAAAACAGTTGAATTCACTAAACAAATTTATCTAAGACTACTGTAATTTCAAAATAAATTCACATATCAATTAGTAATCTATTTTGGCTAGTTTAAACAGTTTGTGTATAATAATTAATTTATTATAGTTTACAGGTGTAACTGAAAATGTATGATGCAGATTTAATCAATTTCACTATGCTCACTAAAAAAACCTTTAATAATAATGATAATAATAATAATAATTGAATGACCAAAGGGAATAGAATTTGGAAGAATTAAAATTGTAATCAGTGAAGAAGAGAAAAAAATATATAATGGATAAAGAGAAATGAGAAGAAAATTCTTGCACGAAATTTCAAAGTGAAAAGGAAGTGAAAATGAGGGTTTAAATAGACAAGGAAAATGGAGTGAAAAAGGAATTTTAATGAAAGAAAATTAATAAAATAAAGAAAGGGGACGTTGGGAACTAGAAAGAAATGAAGGAATGCAGGTGATTAAATGAGAAACGGTAAAAAAAAAAAAGCCAGAAGAAACAGTCAAAATGTCAGAAAAAAAGAAAAAAATTGGCAAGTTTGATGGAGCCCGAAGCAGCAAGCCTAGGCTACCGTCACAGCCCGCTCACGATCCTGAGCGTGGACCGTGAGGGTGCCAGGCCTGTCCTGGCTCTTCCGGACTGCGCAGGCAAGGAGTAGGCCCACGTTCACGGTCTGCTCACGGGCCTGAGCATGGCCTGTGAAGGGGCCAGACTCTGATGGCCCAACAGTTCAGGACTGCCAGGCCTCCCCTTTACGTGGCAAAATTGCCAACAGACCACTAAGCTTCCAAATTTTTTCAATCAAGTCCAAGAAATGTTTCAATTTAGTCCAAATAGACTTAATACTTAATTGACAAAATTGAAAATTTTCTTAAAATGCCAAGAAGTTTTGAAATGAAAGGGGCTTTGATTTAGGAATAATTGAGCATGCAAATGTGAAATTTCATGGACACTTTAATTTTTCCTAATTTTGAATAATTAATTTATTGAATTAATTTCAATAATTTAATTATAAATAGCAATATAAAATTAGATCACCCATAAACCATCAAAAAAAATTTTCAAGAAAGCAAAATAAAAATCCATATATGATTTAATTAATGCAAAGCAAGATGAACACATGAAGAAATAATTAAATGCACCAAGAATTTGCGTGAAGACAATTTTTTTGATATATTGAAATATTGACTATGAAATAATATGCATAGGAAAATTCAAGGATATGCATTTTAAAGATAAATAGGCAAATAATCAATATCCTACCAACCAAGAATAATAATAAATACATAAATATCCAAATAAACAAATATACTTTTATTAAAAAAATTTATGCGAAGGATGAATAAAAAAAATTTAAAGAAGTAATAATTGAGTATATAAGGATCACAAGTACTCAACATAACATCATTTAAGGAAATAAAAAATGAAATGCATAAAGAGATTAAGTTTCACTAGCACCATCTAGGATTCCAAGTTCATGCTTAATGAAGTTCATTCGATCTTCACTAAGAGGCTTGGTAAAAATGTTCGCTAGTTGATAATTAGTATCCACAAACTCGAGGTTAATATAACCTTCTTGAACATGATCCCTAAGAAAATGATGTCTAATGTCAATGTGCTTTGTTCTAAAGTGTTGGATCGGATTTTTGCTTAAGTTAATAGCACTTGTATTATCACATTTAATAGAAATGTGATTAACAATTATGCTATAATCCCTTAGTTATTGTCTTTGCCATAATACTTATAAGCAACAACAACTAGTTGCCATATATTCGGCTTCAACAGTGGACAAGACAACTGAGACTTACTTTTTACTAAATCAAGAGATTAGGAAATTTCCTAAGAATTGGTAAGTTCTGGATGTGCTCTTTTTATCTAACAAGCTACCGGTAAATTTCATATTTGAATAGCTTACTAAGTTAAAACTTGAACTCCTAGAATACCAAAGTCCTAAATACATTGTTCCAATAAGATATTTAAAGATTCTCTTAATGGCAATTAAATGAGATTCTTTAAGACACGATTGAAACCTATCACATAAGCATGTAGCAAATATTATATCAAGTCTACTAATAGTTAAGTAAAGAAGGGATCCAATCATACCTCTATATTGCTTTTCATCAACCAGTTTGCCATTCTCATCTTTAGTGAGTTTAGAGGTAGTGCTCATAAGAATCTTACTTGCTTTAGCTCCTTCCATCCAAAACTTTTTAAGAATTTCCTTTATGTACTTGGTTTGGTTAATGAAGATTCCATCTATACATTACTTGATTTAAAGTCCAAGTAAGAACTTAAGCTCACCCATCATGCTCATCTCAAAATCTCCTTGCATCAACTTAAAAAATTCCTTACACAAGCAATTATCAGTAGCACCAAAAATAATATCATTAACATATATTTACACAATAAGTAAATCATGCTTGAATTTCTTTATGAATAAAGTCATGTTAACTTTTCCTTTAGAGAAACCTTTCTCTAACAAAAAGTTACTCAACCTATCATACCAAGCTCTAAGAGCTTGCTTTAATCCATACAATGCTTTTGAAAGCTTAAACACATTATTAGGAAGTTCAAAGTTTTCAAAACCTAAAGGTTGTTCAACATAGACTTCCTCTTCAATGAAACCATTTAAAAATGCACTTTTGACATCCATTTGAAAGAGTTTAAAGTCCATGTAAGATGCAAATGCAAGTAGCATTCTAATAGCTTCTAACCTTGCAATATGGGTAAAGGTTTCATCATAATCAATGCCTTCCTCTTGATTGTAAACTTTTGCTACTAGTCTAGTTTTGTTCTTAGTTATGACACTTTGTTCATTCATCTTATTTCTAAACACTCATTTGGTGCCTATAATAGGATGATGTTTAGGTCTAGGAACCAAAGTCCAAACCTTATTTCTCTCAAATTGATTTAACTCTTCTTGCATAGAAAGGACCCAAAATTCATCACTCAAGGCATCATCAACATTTTTGGGCTTAATTTAAGATATGAAAGCTAAATTAACAATGGATTTGAGTTAAGATCTAGTAGTTACCCCATTGTAGTGTCACTAATGATGAGATATTGAGGATGTGCTTTCTTGAATTGCCAATCTTTGGGAATTTCCTCCTTCAATGTGAGTTGAGGGACTTCTTTCTTAATTAGAGCTTCAAGTTCCAAAAGCTTATTTACATTATCTTTTTGAAGGTTCATGTCCAAGAACTCATCTACAATATCATCAATAATACAAACATCCTTTTTAGGATCAAGTGGGTTAGACTCATCAAATACAATATGCATTGACGCTTCAACCACTAGAGTTCTTTTATTAAAGACTCTATATGCTTTGCTAGTGATAGCATAGCCTAGGAAAATTCCTTCATCGACTTTGGAGTCAAATTTCCCAAGATTGTCCTTAGTGTTTAATATAAAGCACTTGCAACCAAATACTCTAAGATATGAGATCTTGGGTTTTCTATTGTTTCAAATCTCATAAGAAGTTTTATTTAAAATTGATCTTTTAAGTACTCTTTTTGCTATATAGCAAGAGGTGTTAACAACTTCCACCCAAAAGTATAAAGATAAGTCATACTCATGAAGCATTGTTCTAGCCATTTCCACTAGAATTCTATTTTTCCTTTCAACAACCTCATTTTGTTAATGTGTTCTAGGAGAAGAGAAAGTGTGTGAAATACCATTTTCATTTCAAAAGGTTTTAAAGAGTTTATTTTAAAATTTGGTTCTATAACCACTTCTAATAGTTGAGATACAAAAACATTTTTCTTTTTGAACCCTTTTTGAAAAAATTTCAAATGCTTTAAAGGCATAATTCTTATGAGCAAGAAAACACACCGAAGTGTATCTGAAGTAATCATCAACTAGAACATATGTATAGTGCATACCTGTAATATCTCGTGTTTTTAAATATTTTTCTACTGCATCGGGATATGCAGTGTTAATAATTACTATATATAATGATGATATTTTAAGAGTTGTAATTTAATTAAAGTTAATTTTAATTGTTTTATATTATTTTAAGTATTTTACGTAAAATTTTCCCAGGACTTGCATTTTCGGGGAAATTTTCAAGTAAATAATTTACCATTAATTATTTTAAATAGATTTACGGACTTGCATGAACTCATATATATTTTTAAAGTACTAAATGACGTATATATGTGCATTTATTTATTTAATTAGGGTTTAATTAATTACCCTAATATTTTATTATTTATTATTAGTTTTAATATTATTTAATTATTTTTAAGTGTATTAAATTTTAAAATATTAAATTTTTGTGTGTGGTGTATATTTAATATGTGTGGAATTTATATTATTATAATATATAGTGTAATAATACATATATATATATATATATATATATACATTATAGTGTTAAAAATCAAATTTTTGGTAAATTACCATTTCACCCCTGACTCCTCCTCCTTCTTCCCCGACGCACGCCCGATCACCAACCACCGTCTGTCACGCCGTTTTCTTGCCCTCGGTGTGCCTCCCGGCGTGCCACCTCCTTCCCCAGCCTTCCCCGCCGCCTGCTGTAGCTGTTTCCGGCATCGGGAAGCCCGTTTTTGGCCGGAAAGCCGAAAGTGGAAGCTAACATCGATCGACGTGATTCCGGCCACCGTTTTCAACACCATCAGTCTCTTTCTTCTCCTTGAGCTCTGTTGAGTTTGATTCCAAGCTTTGTTTCACTTAAAATGGTCTAGATTTGTTTAGGTTTTGATTTTTGCAATTCGGCCATTTTAGGGTTCTTGATTTTTTTGAACTTCAATTTGATTGATTCATGAAAAATTTCTTCATAAATGTTGTTCCCCTTAGCTTAATCTACATGTGTGAATTTTTTTATAATTTTTAGAGATTATTTTGATTTTTGGGTATTTTTGAATATTTTATTATTATTTTCTAATTTTCGAAAATTAATTAATTAAATTATGAAATTATGTTCTATGATAAATATAGGTGTTGAAATGAATTATAGAAATTTATTTGGAATTTTTATGAATTTCTATGTATTTATTTTGAATTTATTTAGGTTTATGTAATTTTGGAAAATTAGGTTAATTGTGTTTTAATTGAAATTAATTAGTGAATTGAGTTTAATTATTGATATTATTGATAATATGTTGAGAAAATTAATTTTTTACAATTATATTATTTTTGGTGAATTTTTGGAGTAATTTTAGTATATTTATATATATAGGGGTATTTTGGTAATTTTACCCTAAATTGACTAAAAATATAATTTAATTGGTTTTAATAGTTATTTAAGGTATAAAAATGATTTCTACAAATTATTTAATATTTTTAATTAATTAAAACTATTTTTCGTGAATTATTTTCAATTATATATATAATATACGATTTTTCTAAATAAAATGAGTTTTTATCGGTTTTTATTGTGTTTTAAGGTTAATTATGTAATTTCTACTTATAAAATGTATTTCTGTGATATAAGGGCATTTTTGGTATTTTGTAATCATTTTGTGAACTGTGGACCCCGGTCGGTAGACTATAGTTTGGAGTCCAACCGAGGGGTTGTGGATGTGTTTCTGTGTTTGTTTTTCAAAGTGCATTTCTTTGCAGGGCCGGTTCTACTCTTTGAGTAGAGAGATGTCCGTTTTACATGGGAGGTTCTACCGGATTTTCGATAGAATTCTCATAAAACGTGATGTCCGGTCGAATTCTGATTTAATTCTGGGTCTAGTAATCTAGATTGAAGTCCTTAGAACTTCTGTTAGATTTATCCTAATTCTTGTCGTTATTTGTTTGTTTAGTTGCGCCGAGACCGAGGCCTAGTGGACCAGGCCCGTCAGACCCATCTCAAGGAGTGCACTAAGTGTGAGTTACTATTCTATATATATATGCTTAGGGTGCATGATTTAGAAAAATATGTTTTATTTTGATTAATTATGCATAAATAATTCAATTATTACTTAAGTTTATTTTTAGTTTATTTTGGTTTATCTTTAGTATATTTTCGGTATATTTTAAATTATATGCATGTTTTGCTACTAAATTAAGTTTAAAATGTTTGAATATATGTCTAGTTTATTTCGTAATCTATCTGGATTTATTTGACCTATATATATTCGAAATATACCTGGTTTATTTTTGGTATATTTCTAGTATATATATTGTTTATGTTGCTATTTATTTCAAATTCATGCATCATTTATTTTTATGAATGTATGATTTATATTTAAAATGAAGGATATCAATAGAACGTGCTACCTAGTGGGCAGTACTAGGACCGAGTACGTATCGGTACGCTTATAGCATTTAGGCTATATTACTAACCATTTGTGGATATTGATTGGATATGATTATTTGATGTGTGAGATATGGTTTGGAGGTGTGATTGCTGGAGCTCGGTTGACCTAGTGTCTCGGGGCCAATCACACTGACAGTCAGACTGCTGGAGCTCTATTGATTTAGTGTCTCGGGGCTAGTTTACTGTCTAAATGGACCAAGTGAATATATTTGGAATAAGTGAGCCTGTATGGCTAGAGTGTTGTCTAACACTATTTTGAGGTTGCGATTTTCTAGGGTTCTATTTGATCCTTCATAACCAGTGGTTTTCAGACTAAATATATAAAAATGATTTCATTGCATCTGTGTGTATTTGCTTGTATATATATACATATTATATATACTTTTGATTGTGTGCATTGACATTTAGTATGCATGTATATATATTATAGTAATTCACTCAGTGAGGTCTGACTACCCTCTGTTGACCATTTTTCAGGAGAGTCATCTTCGTCAGACCTCATGTCACGACCCAAAACAGGAGTCATGACCGGCGCTAGGGAACGGGAATTCTTTCGAATCCGGAACCCGTAGCAAGCCTAAAAATAAATAAATCATGCCATCATAACAGTAACAATATAATATGCAGCGGAAAATAAAAATCATAATATCATAATATTATCCATATCAACTGGATTTAAATAAAAATCTCATCTCATACATAAAATCTCTTTAATACAATCCAGTTTTAACATAATATATCTCCTTTAAAACAAAATACATGAAATCCAATACTGTAATTCACAACTACTGCAGTGTCTAGATAAAATAAATAAGACTCAAGTAGACAATTTACATAAAGAAGCCGGGGCGGAAGAAATCCGGCATATCGACCTGCTACTGAGGTCTGAGGAAGTTGACTCTCCTGAAAAATAGTCAACGGAGGGGAGTCAGACCTCACTGAGTGAATTACTATAATATATATACATACACACTAAATGATAATGCATACAGTCAATAATACATATCTAATATGTATATATACAGGCAAATTCACACAGATGCAGTAAAATCATTTTTATATATTTTATCTGAAAATCATCTTTTATGAAGGATTATATAGAACCCTAGAATATCGCAACCTCAGAATAATAGTGTTAGACAACACCCTAGCCATACAGGCTCACTGAATCCAAATATATTCACTTAATCCATTTAGACAGTAGACTGGCCCCGAGACACTAAGTCAACCGAGCTCCAGCAGTTTAACTGTCAGTGTGATTGGCCCCGAGACACTTGGTCAACCGAGCTCCAGCAATCACACCCAAACCACATCTCACATATCAATAATCATAATCAAATCAATATCCACAAATAGTTAGTAATATAGCCTAAAGCTATAGGCGTACCGGTACGTACTCGGTCCTAGTGCTGCCCACTAGGTAGCACGTTCTATTGATATCCTTCATTAATAAATAATAAAACATTCATTCACAAATACATGATGCATGAATTTAAATAAATCGACAATATAAACCATATATATACCGGAAATATACCAAAAGTAAACCAGGTATATTTCGAGTATATATATGTCAAATAAATTCAATCAAATCATGAATTAAACTAAAAATATATTTAAAAACATTTTAAATATATTTTATTAATAAAACATGTATATAATTTATTATATACCAAAAATATACCAAAAATATACTTGAATATAAATCACATTATTTATGCATATTCAGTCAAAATAAAACATGCATTTTCTAAATCATGCATCCTAAGCATATATATATAATATAGTAACTCACCTAATGCGCTCCACGAGACAGGTCCGACAGGCCTGGACCACTAGCCCTCGGTCTCGACGCAACTAAACAAGAAATAAGTAATCGACATCAGATTAACCCTAATAGAAATCCTAGAATTCAATCTAGAGTATTAAAATACAGAAACAGAATTTAGGGTTCGACTGGACATCACGTTTTACGAGAATTCTACCGAAAATTCGACAGAACCTCCCCTGTAAAACGGACATCTCTCTACTCAAAAGAGTAGAGCCGACCCTGCAAAGAAACACACTTCGAAATACAAGCTCAACACAATCAAAATCCCACGGTCGGACTCCAAACTACAGTCCACCGACCGGGGTCCACAAACACAGAATAATTCCAGATATACCGAACATATCCTTAAATCACAGAAATACATTTTATAGGTAAAAATTACATAATTAACCTTGAAACACTATAAAAACCGATTAAAACTCATTTTATTAGAAAAACCGTATATTATATATATAATTGAAAATAATTTATGAAAAATAGTTTTAATTAGTTAAAAATACCAAATATTTTGTAGAAATCATTTTTATACCTTAAATAAATATTAAAACCAATTAAATTACATTTTTAGACAATTTAGGGTAAAATTACCAAAATACCCCTATATATATAAATATACTTAAATTACTTCAAAAATTCACCAAAAATCATACAATTATCCAAAATTAATTTTCTCAACATATTTATCAATAATATTAATAATTAAACTCAATTATCCAATTAAATTCAAATAAAAACACATTTAACCTAATTTCTCAAAATTACATAAATTTAATTAATTCAAAATAAATACTTAGAAATTCATAAAAATTCCAAATAAATTCCTATAATTCATTTAAACACCTAATTTATCCAAAAACTCCAATTTCATAATTTAAATAATTAATTTCCGAAAATTAGAAAATAATATTAAAATATTCAAAAATACCCAAAAATCCAAAAAACCTCCAAAAATTCCACAAAAATTCATACATGAAGATTAAGCTACTAGGAACAACATTTGTGAAGGAATTAAGCATGAATAAATCAAGAACAATTCGAAAAAAATCAAAAACCCTAATAGGCCGAAATTGACAAATCGAAAACTAAGCAATTCTAGACCAAATCAACTCAAACCAAAGCTAGAATAACACTCACCGGAGCTCAAGGAGAAGAAAGAGACCAGCGGTGTCGAAAACGGTGGCCGGAGGAGGGAGAAACGGCGGTAGCTCGACTTTCGGCCTCCTAAGCTAATTCCGGCCAAACTCGTCGGGAAAGGGGGCTGCTGGCGGCGGGGAACGGCTGGGGACGGAGGTGGCTCACCGAGAGGCACTCTGAATGGCGGCGAATGGAAGTTACAGACGGTGGAGGTGGGAGTCGCGTCCGGAGAAGAAGAAGAGAAGGGAGGGGCAAAAGTGTAATTTGGCAATTCTTTGATTTTTGATGTATATATGTATATATATATACTTTATACTTTATATTAAAATAATATTAAATTACACACATCAAATATACACCACACACATTAAAATATTAATATTTTAATAATTTATACCAAATAAAATTAATTAAATAACAATTAAAACAATTAAATACTTAATAAAATATTAGGGAAATAATAAACCCTAATAAAATAAATATACACACACCGGCTTTATTTAATAATTTAAAAATATGTATGAGTTCATGCAAGTCCATAAATACATTTAAAATAATTAATAATAAATTGTTTACGTGAAAATTTCCCCGAAAATGCAAGTCCCGGGAAAATTTTACGTAAAATACTGAAAATAATAGACAATAATTAAAATAGGTTTAAAATACATATCAACTCATAAAAATATCATAATATATATACAAAAATTATTGACACTGCATATCCCGGTACAGTGTAAAAATATTTTAAAAACACGGGATATTACACCTCAGTAGCAAGCCTGTACGCCGGATTTCTTCCGCCCCGGCTTCTTTATGTAAACTGCTCACTTGAGTTTTATTTTTATAATCTAGACACTGCAGTAGTTGTAAATAAATTGTGAGTTATGTATTTTGAGAATTCGAATGGAAACTTGTATTAAAGAGTTTATTTATATATGAGATGAGAATTTGATTTAAATTCCCTGGTGGTGGATTATTATTTTTATATTTATGATTTTATTCCGCTGCACAGTATTTTATTTAATTGTGTTATTATTATTACTATTGCATGTTTATTTTATTTTTAGGCTTGCTACGGGTTCCGGATTCGAAAGAATTCTCATTCCCTAGCGCCGGTCATGGCCCCTGTTTTGGGTCGTGACAATACCACCAAGACTAGTAACTCTAGTAGGACCAAATAAATCCATATGAATATGTTCAAAAGGCCTAGAAATGGACACTACATTTTTTAGTTTAAAAGAATATTTTGATTGTTTCCCTTTTAATAAGCATCATAAGGCTTGTCCTTAGTGAACTTGAGTTTGGGTAATCCAACCACAAGTTCATGTCTTTTAAGATCATCCAAGAGCTCAAACTTTGCATGCCCTAATCTTCTATGCCAAGTCCATGTGTCATGGGAAATAGATATTAAGCATTTAATGCCTTTGTTATCAACTTTGTTCAAGTTAATAACATAGACATTGTCAACCCTTTCACCACTAAAAATTACTTTTTCACCATCTAAGCTACTAACAAAGTAATTTATAGGATAGAAAGTGATTTTATTTCCCATGTCACATAATTGACTAATGCTAAGTAAGTTATTCTTAAGACCATCAACAAGTAACACATGATGAATATATAAGGATTGAGGATTATCAATTTCTCCAATTCCTATAATTTTTCCTTTAGCATTATCCCCAAAGGTGACATGAATTTCATCCTTAGCATCAAGCTTGTTGAATTGCTCCTTATCTCTTGTCATGTGTCTTGAACATCCACTATCAAGGTATCACTTGCTTTTTGTTCTTATGGACTTCAAGCACACCTACATAACATAATTCAAACATTCTTTTGAACCCAAACCTTTATTTTTCTAGCTTGGTTAGTCTCAAAGTAGTCCAAAGGAAGCAATTGCAAGTGTAGTCTTTTATAGAAGCACACATTGCTAGTGTGACCTTTGGTCATGCAATAAAAACATTCAACATTGACAAATCTATTTATTCTAGGTGCATAGGATTTCCTAGTGTATGAGACATGCCTTTTATGTTATGGTTGTATGGATGTAATATCTCGTGTTTTTAAAATAGTTTTACACAGTACCGGGATATGCAGTGTTAATGATTTCTGTATTTTATATGATATTTTTTACGAGTTGATATGTATTTTAAACCTATTTTAATTACTGTGTATTATTCACAGTGTTTTACGTAAAATTTTCCCGGGACTTGCATTTTCGGGGAAATTTTCACGTAAACAATGTAATATTAATTATTTTAAATATATTTCCGGACTTGCATGAACTCATACGTATTTTTAAATACTAAATAAAGCCTACGTGTGTGTATATTTATTTAATTAGGGTTTAATATATATAACCCTAATATTGTATTATTTATTTATTTATTATTATTTAATTATTTTATTTATTATTAAATTATTAAAATTTATTTTATTATTATTATTTTATTAATATTTAATTATTTATTTTATTTTATTTTCCTTTTTCTTTTTTTTTCTTTTTCTTTCTTTTTCTTTTTCTTCTTCTCCTTCTTCCTCCCGCACGCCCGACCACCATTCTTCTTCCCCTCACCGTCTGCAACTCCGGCCACCTACCGTCGGTGTGCCTCCCGGCTTGCCACCGCCGTTCCCCACCGCCAGCAGCTCCTTCCCCCGGTGCCGGCGAGCTAGTTTTCCATTTTTGGCCGAAACTTGGCCCTTCGCCGTTTCTCCCTCCTCCGGCCACCGTTTTCAACACCGCCGGTCTTCATCGACTCCTTGAGGTCCGATGAGTGTTATTCTAGCTTTGGTTTGAGCTGAATTGGTCTAGAATTGGTTAGGTTTTGATTTTTCTATTTCGGCCTATTAGGGTTTTCGACTTTTTTGAGCTTTGAATTGATTGATTCATGAAAACTCCCTTCACAAATGTTGATCCTAGTAGCTTAATCTACATGTATGAATTTTTGTAGAATTTTTGGAGATTTTTTGGATTTTTGGGTATTTTTGAATATTTTAATATTATTTTCTAATTTTCGGAAATTAATTATTTAAATTGTGAAATTGGAGTTTATGGTTAAATTAGGTGTTGAAATGAATTATAGGAATTTATTTGGAATTTTTATGAATTTCTAAGTATTTATTTTGAATTATTGAAGTTTATGTGATTTTGAGAAATTAGGGTTAATTGTGTTTTTAATTGAAATTAATTGGATAATTGAGTTTAATTATTAATATTATTGATAAATATGTTGAGAAAATTAATTTTGGATAATTTTATAATTTTTGATGAATTTTTGAATTAATTTAGGTATATTTATATATATAGGGGTATTTTGGTAATTTTACCCTAAATTGTCTAAAAATGTAATTTAATTGGTTTTAATAGTTATTTAAGGTATAAAAATGATTTCTACAAAATATTTGGTATTTTTAATTAATTAAAACTATTTTTCGTGAATTATTTTCAATTATATATATAATATACGGTTTTTCAAATAAAATGAATTTTTATCGGTTTTTACGGTGTTTTAAGGTTAATTATGAAATTTCCACCTATGAAATGTATTTCTGTGATTTAAGGATATTTTTGGTATATCTGGAATATTTCTGTGTTGTGGACCCCGGTCGGTAGACTGTAGTTTGGAGTCCGACCGAGGGGTTGTGAATGAGATGTGGTGTTTATTTTCGAAGTGTGTTTCTTTGCAGGGTCGGCTCTACTCTTTTGAGTAGAGAGATGTCCGTTTTACAGGGGAGGTTCTGTCGGATTTTCGGTAGAATTCTCGTAAAACGTGATATCCAGTCGAACCCTAAATTCCGATTCTGTGTTTAATACTCTAGATTGAATTCTAGGATTTCTGTTAGGTTTATTCTGATGTCGATTAATTATTTCTTGTTTAGTTGCGCCGAGACCGAGGGCTAGTGGTCCAGGCCCGTCGGACCTGTCTCGTGGAGCGCACTAGGTGAGTTACTGTACTATGTATACATGCTTAGGATGCATGATTTAGAAATATATGTTTTACTTTGATTAAAATGCATAAATAATGTGATTTGTATTTAAGTATATTTTTGGTTTATTTTGGTATATAATAAATTATATACATGTTTTATTAATAAAATATATTTAAAATGTTTTTAAATATATTTTTAATTTAATTTGTGATTTGATTGGATTCATTTGACATATATATATACTCAAAATATACCTGGTTTACTTTTGGTATATTTCCAGTATATATATGGTTTATATTGTTATTTCGATTAAATTCATGCATTATTTATTTTGTGAATGTATGATTTATTTATTAATGAAGGATATCGATAGAACGTGCTACCTAGTGGGCAGCACTAGGACCGAGTACGTACTGGTACGCCTATAGCTTTAGGCTATATTACTAAATTATTTGTGGATATTGATTTATTATGATTATTGATATGTGAGATGTGATTTGGGTGTGATTGCTGGAGCTCGGTTGATCAAGTGTCTCGGGGCCAATCACACTGGCAGTCAGACTGCTGGAGCTCGGTTGACTTAGTGTCTCGGGGCCAGTCTACTGTCCAAATGGATTAAGTGGATATATTTGGATTCAGTGAGCCTGTATGGCTAGATTGTTGTCTAACACTATTTTCCGAGGTTGTGATATCTTAGGGTTCTATGTGATCCTTCATAAAAGATGATTTTCAGATAAAATATATAAAAATGATTTTACTGCATCTATGTGAATTTGCCTGTATATATACATATTAGATATGTATTATTGACTGTATGCATTATCATTTAGTGTATATATATATATTATAGTAATTCACTCAGTGACGTCTGACTCCCCTCCGTTGACTATTTTTCAGGAGAGTCAACTTCTTCAGACCTCAGTAGCAAGTCGATACGCCGGATTTCTTCCGCCCCGGCTTCTTTATGTAAATTATCTACTTGAGTCTTATTTATTTTATCTAGACACTGCAGTAATTGTGAACTAAAATATTGGATTTTATGTATTTTATTTTAAAAGAGATGTATTATATTGAAACTGGATTTGTATTAAAGATTATGTATCTATGAGATGAGATTTGATTTAAATCCAGTTGATTGAATAATATTATGATATTATGATTTTTATTTCCGCTGCATATTATATGAGTATGGTTATTATTGCATGATTTATTTTATTTTTAAGCTTGCTACGGGTTCCGGATTCGAAAGAATTCCCGTTCCCTAGCGCCGGTCATGGCCCCTGTTTTGGGTCGTGACAGTGGATTTCCTAAGGTTTCTTTGTGTTAAAGCATGAGTGTGAGACATGTATTAACAATTGCATTTTCTATTATGTGGTGATTGTGTAGCATGCTTAGAAGTGTTGTATCTAGTGTATATATAAGCATGTCTAGGTTGGGGCTTCTTAGTTTGAACCTTAGCCCTTTGTGTCAAGGAAGGTTAAGTCATATAAAAATTTCCTTTTCCATTTAACACATAAGACCTTTTTGCTTTGAAAGCTTGAGTCTCAAGAGATTTAGAAGTAGAGGGGGTAGAATCACATGAGGCTTTAATAAAGTTAATGTGAGATGATGATAAAGAAGACATTCCATTTCTATATCCAATTCCATAAGTATGTCCTTGATATTTTTTAGAATTAAGTAAACTATCTAAAGCCTCATTTCCTATCTTGAATTTAGAGATGGAATTTTTCAACTACAAAACCTCTTCAGAAAGCTTAAGATTTTCATCATTAGTTTTCTTGAGTTGGTCCTCTAAGGAATTTGAAGATTTTAAGTCATTAGTAAGTTTTTCATTTAATTTAACAAGTTTAGAGAAATCATTTTTCAAGTTTTCAAATTCCATGTTTAAGCTAGATAACTCATGCTTGTAAAGCTTCTTCTTAGAGAGCAAGCTTTTACATTTAAGCATAAGTTTGCTCACAATAGAGCTCTCATCATCATTATCATCATCATCAAAATCATCACAAGAAGAATGAGAAGTAGATTATACCTCATTTTTGTCTTCAGGAGCCATTAAACAAAGGTTAGCAACTTCTTATTACTCCTTTTCCTTTTCTAATTCAGAGGAGTCATCCCATGAAGCTTTAAAAGCCTTCTTCTTGTCCTTTGCTCATTTTTTCTTAAATTTAAGCTTAGGAACTTACTTCTAATGTGACCCAATTTTTTGCATTCATAGCAAGTAACCTCTTTATTCTTCTTGCCTTCATACTTCTTATTAAAGTCTCTAGTTCTTGAGGAATTCTTTTTTCTCAAGAATTTCTTGAAGTTCCTTATAAGCATTACAATGTCACTATCTTCATCACTATAGTCTTCAAGTCTCTCCTCTTCATTATCATCTTGTGAGGCTTTCAAAGTAATGCTTTTCTTCTTTTTTCTCCTTTTCATCTTCCTTTTACTTTAATATGAGCTCATGTGTCAAAAGCTTGCCAATAAGGATGTCAGTTAGAAGCTTTGACAAGTCATGAGCTTTTTCAATATAAGTCACCTTAGATTCTCAATCCTTCTTGGGAAAGATTCTAAGAATCTTTGTGTTGATTTCCTCTTTGGAATAGTGTTTTCTAAGCTTTCTCAAGGTGGTGAGGAGGGCATTAAATTTATTTGTCATTTTGGTGATGGATTCTTGAGGCTTCATCTTGAAGAGCTCATATTCACACACATGCAATTGAACTTTCTTGCTTCTCACTCGAATGTTTCATTCAAAATGATTCTCAAGAGTCTCCCAAATTTCTTTAGTGGATAAGCAATGTTGAACTTTCACTCCTTCTTCCCTAGACATGAAAGCAAGTAAGATAGTCATTGCCTTCTTATTCTTGTAGTTTGCCTCCCTTTGCTCTTGTGTCCATTGAGTTATATTAATGAGGATTTCTATGTTTTTTTTAAGTATGGCTTTAAGAGGCTCCCAACCATCAAGAACTACTTCCCATAGTCTGATTGGATCATTATTAAGATATAGCTCAATTTTGAACTTCCAATCACTACCATCAAAGAAGGGTCTTAAAGAAGAAAATTTCACACCCTCACTACCCATGATCTAACCTTCTTGTAATTAAGTACGAAGAAGTTTACCACTGATACCAACTGAAAGAGACCCTAAAAAGGGGGGGTGAATATGGCAAATTAAAAATTAAAAGAAAATTGAGGCTTAATCAAGAATGAAATGAGAGTATAAATGAGAGGACAAAAGAAGAATTCAACAACAGAAGATTTAAGGAGTTCGATTCACAATTTGAATTTACATCTCCACCTAACTTATCTCTAAGTTAGAATTTTTAACACTCACTCCAATCTTATTAATCTTGATTGATTTTACAGTAGTTTTATGGCTTAACTCTAACCTTTGCAACACAATGAGCTTTTGAAGGCTGAGCTCTAACCAACAATCAATCACAAGTGTTTTGAGGCTTACACTTGAACCTAGACCACTAGCATTAACTCCCTTCTTTCCTTTTTCAACCTAAGAAAGAAGATGAAGAATAAAGCTAACCTAGCATATAACCAACACTCAAAAAAATTGAGAATTTTAAGTATGGAGAAAATTGTTCAAAGAGATTAATTGCTCAACTAACTTGTGTGACTTCTTAAATGAAGTTCTAGGTCTTTAATTTATAGTTGGAGAGTGAAAAATAGTTGTTGAAAGCCATTAAATTTATCCCCAACCTCTTTCTTCTTCATTTAATGCATTTTCAGCTTTTGCAGGAATTCAAACGCTCATGGTTGTGAGCATAGGCTCAGGGTCATGAGCATTGAAAAATATAATCATTACTTACAAAAGTGTCCGTTGGCGACACTCATGGTTGTGAGCATAGACTATGAGCGTATCAACCACTTTGCTCACGAACGCTCATGGTCAGACATGGGTCAAGAGTGTAGGTTGGACCATGAGTAAGTGTTGTCCTTACTGAAACTTGGTTGTTTTTCCTCCGATCGCACTCCTTTCGACTTGGTTCAATTCTCATGCTTTATAGGACATGTGTAGGGGTCTTTGAAGGCTTCAATTATGTTTCAAATGTTCTCAAACATGTTCTAAGGCTTGGTCAAATTATTTTGCTTTCATTTAGTGTAATTTGGTATTTGTACTTATATTCACACTTAAGAGAGGATCACTAGTGATTTAAAAATATTTGTTTAAGTCAAAATGAGGATGAATTATTATTTGATCATGCAAATGTTTAACATTAAATAAGATTTTTATTTTTTAAAAAAAAAATATTAAGAAAATAACTAATAAACTAATCGTAAATATGCGCATTGCATGAATTATAAATTAATAAATACTCTATTTAATTATTTAAATTATTAATAAAATAAATAATTTAAACATATTAATTAAATAATTTTAATAATTAAATGAGAAAGTATAAATTAGAGATATAACATATATCATTTTAATTTACTGGAAATTGATCCTCTTTACGTTCTATAAATAAAAATGGAAATTTATGATAGAATATAGAAAAAATATTTGTAACGGAATAAAAAAGAAGTGTTATAAGTGAAGTAAAAAAATAATAGTTTGTTGAAAATTAAGAGTTTTATGAATTTTTTAAAAAATTGTAAATTTTAATTATACAACACTTAAGTTTCTATGAATGAATGCTAAACTATGTAGAGGAACACTTATTAACATTTGAGTTTAATGACTTTAGAGCTCAATATTTCATATATACATATATATATATATATATAACTCGAAATTAATTACAGTCATAATATTTCTAATATAAAAATATTAATTATAAAAGCAATATTGAAATTATAATTATTTAAATAAATTATAACTCTATCAAAAATTTTATCAAATTAAATAATAATAATAATAATAATATATTTATTATTTATTATACCATCCCGAGTTTAAAAATTTTCATTATGGATCCCTGAAAAGCCCTTGTGTCTCAGCCAGCAACACTCCATCACAAAGTCCAAAAGCAAAGGGCTTTGCCTTTGATAAAGAATCCATGAAGACAACTAAAAACTTGTTCAGGCAAAACAATGATCCCTGAAAAGCCCAAGGATTCCTTTCCAACCGACACTACACAACTAAAAACATAGCATACTCAAACCTATAATCTTCAGAAAAAACCAACTTAGCAGTTCCATAAGCAGATAAGTAGCAGAACAACGCAAAAATACAGCTACAAACATTTGAGGTATAACAGGATCATCAATAGCTTAAGTTAAAAACACTTCACAATTTTTCAAAACTAGTAGTGCTTTAATGCCTCATACGCATAAAAGCACAAATCAAAAGGAATCTGGCTGCAGACTTGTAAACAAGCAGCTATATGTCTGTGCCACCATATTAGTGCTGCTAAAACTTGCACTGTAATTCATCTTTCTGTATTCTGAGCACATACTATAAAACCCTCAACTCAAAATTTCATGTATGCCACAAGCATATACACTGTTCCAATGCTCAACCTGCAAGTTATGAATAAGAAACATGACCAAAATATTAACCAGATTGGTGTCTCCAATGCCTCTATTTTGACAAACAGAATACAACCTCGACCAAATTTAAAATTACCATCTCAAGTACTGAAACAAGAACCAAAGACTCCTTTGATAACTATCAAAGATTGAGTGTTACATCCTACAAGACATAACCTTGCTTTAGGGATGACAACAGCTTCATAATTTGATGTCCTAGTTTTTTCCTCAACCACCGTCCTGGGTGCCACATGGTAGCGAAGGGCTTTAGAATTAATATAAAAGAACAAATCTAAATATTTCACAGTATAAAGATTATATATAGCCTCTAACACTGAAAATAAAATGGTATATAGATAATTAGTAATGTAGTGCAATAACAGTATGATAACTGTTAGTCCAAAATATACTGCCGTGACAAGCAGAAGACCATCTAGATATGAAACCTTGCACATTTAGAATAAAAAGTTAGCATGGCAAGAAATTTCTTAGGTATTAAAAGCTCAAACAAATGAAGCCCCATCTGCCTAGATAGCATAACAAAGCATAAAGACATTCTTTGATGGTGTTGCTTGTGGAAAGAGAGCCACTCGTTACGGAATGATAATGCAGCTCAGAAAGTTTATAGTTCATGTGTTCCGATATCAGTTTGATGAAATCCAAAATTTATATTCCTTTCGGATTATGATATAGCACAATCAGCAGAATCATTCACATTCAATTTTCCAAATTACATTGTTTCTTGCAACTAATAACAGAGGGTGAAAATTTGAAACTTGTCCTGCTTGGCGATGATTATTCATACAAGCATCAAGCAGAAACAGGAAAAATTATAAAAAAAATGTTGATCTCACACCATGAAGATCTAAATCATATTTGGATAAAATACACAGACATTTACAATTGATAAACAAACTAAGGACCAAAACACAAAATGAAAAGCCTAGCTTTCAACAAGTTTTTATCTCTGAAGACTATCCAACAAATCTAAAATCTCCTTACAGAACTTTGCCAAACCTCAACAGATTGCTGATCCTTCCGAGTCACAAACATTTTGCTCCCTCCAAAAGCCATCCTGGTTATCCTTGAACCTCCCATATCCTTCACTCTCCCCATTAAATTCCTCCTAAACACTCTATCAGGAAAGTCATCTTCTCTTTTCTTTAAAGAATTCATAGCCACTTCAGACCAAACCTCAACATCCCCTTCTTTACTGCAAAACACTTGATTCCCATGAGCCTCAATCTTACATCCATTTCCTTCTTTCTTCACATTCAACACCTTCCTGTTATCACCTAAACAAAGCCAAGGCTTATTATCCTCACCATCACCTAACTTCCTCAAATCGGTAAAAAACACCTCTCCTGAATTCACACCAACTTTAAAAATAGCTGATAGAGTATCAGAAACAGTGATATCAGAAAAACAATCAACTCTCTCTTTCAATTCCCAAACAACATTTCCTGACCTTATATCCCATAATCTAACATTCCCTGACATACCAGAAGGTCCACTATGAGACCCAGATGCCATTACCAAATTATAATTCTCTACCCACTTCAATTTAGTTGCAGGAATAGCTGAGTCCAGATCAGCCCCAAAAATCTCACAATGAGCAATCTCAGTAACCGGAGACAAAGTATGCAAGTCATATACCATAATTGCATTTGAATTCCTCCTTCCAGACTCAAAGCTTGTAAACAGGTACTCCTGGCTCGACCCGATTGCCTGAACCGTAGAGCCAGACCGGGTCACGTTTTCCCAACACAAAGTATCTCTCACATAGCCCATTTCAAGATCAAGAATTTGCATGCCGGAAAAATCCGTGGCCCCGGCCGCCGCTAAATTTGGGGAAATCACTAAAACAGAATCAATTGCGGTGAAATGAGTTAAAATTGTTGACTTCCTCCTTAAAGACCAATCAAAAGATGTAATTTTGCTGCCATGAGCAACAAGCAGAGTCCCAAACGGTGTGGTAGCCATGGTAGAAGCGAAATCACGGCCATTTAACGGTAAAGATAGGGACTTTTCGAGGTTGAAAGCATCGTATTGAGATGGGTTCGATAGAGAATTGACTAAAAAAGACTCAATATTGTAAAATTTGGACTCAGCAATCAAATCTTCAACATCAAAAGCTTTAGCCTTGGAAGGAAGATTACCAGTACGCAACAAAGAAAGCAAAACAGAGAACAATTCAGGGTCCCTGTCGACGAATCGAGGACCCAGTTGAGTCGACTCAGCGAGTTGAGAAAAGAGTGATTTGGGTCCTGATAAACATAGCGTTTGCTTTGTAGTTTGAAAGATTTGGCCACCAACATCAATGGTGACTATTTCTGATTGTGGACTGATTTTGTTTGGGTGAACAAAGTTTTGGGCTTGAGAAGCCATGGACGTAGCAAAAGGTGGCATCTTCTACAGGTGGGTGGCGGCGGCGGCGGCGGTTGTGGGTATTTTGCAGGTGGTGGAATTGGCGGGTCTGTGCTTATATAAGAAGGAGAACTGCTGTGATTTCTAGAAGGCCATAAAAGGGTTGTGTTTATGGTCAAAAGAAAAAAAACGTGGAGAAGATTTTGGATGTTTCCTGGTAAGTATCCCCTGTCTTTGATTCGGGTAGCTTGGAGTCTTGAAATTCAGCTAAAAACAAAAGAGCCATCCATTGTAGACCCCTTTTTTTTTTTAGCTAAAAAGACATGTTTAAAAAAAAAAATTAGCTTGACTGTTGAAAAAAGAAAAACGAAAAGTACATGGTTACATTTTTCTTATTTAAAGAATTGTAATATTTTTTATAATATTTAAAGATATGTGGACTAATTTTACTTATAATTAATTAAATATATGATGTGATGTTAAAATAAAATAAATTTTTAATAGATAAAATTATTTATTAAGTAGTGTAATATTTAATTAATTAAAATAAATTTATAATAAATAAAAATAATTTTTTTAATTTTTTCAAGAATAAAAAGAAATTTCTAATTAAATTTATAATATTTTTAAAAATATTTAAATAGTTTTATTATGATAAATATGTGTAATATTTTTTTATTGTTAAAAAAGAGTGTTATATGAAAATTCTATTATAATGTCAGTCGATAGAATTTTAAAATGTTAAAAAAATTATAAATCTTTAAGTTAAAACGTATCTAAATTTTTATATTTATACAAAAATAAAACGAAAACATTTGTTTACAGATTTTATTGTCTTTTTGTCAACTCAAATGAGAGAGCAGCCTGACAGATGACTACTTACCTGTTTTTTTTTTTTTTTGGCTTTCTAGAATATGAATTTTTGTCAACAAATCCTTGCAAAACTCCCAGTTTAAAAACAAATCTTGAAGACCAAACCCCTGGAAGATTCTCGGTTTGGTTGTACAATAACAATTGTTGGCAAAATAATCGGTGGTGCTCGGTGGCCTTTTTTTTTTTTTTTTTTTTTTTTTCTATTGAATAATTTTTATAATTTAATATGAATTTCAGAATACAAGAAAAAAGCCAGTTAATAGTTAGTATTTAAATAATTTTTTTTGTAAGTCAGTGAGTTTTATATACCTAATAAAAAAGTGAAACTAAAACTTTTCATTTTAAAAATAAAAACTCTCATTAAGTTAAACTTTAAGCGTAATATTTTTTTTTTTTTCAACAACTACGAAAAATGGTTTTTTAAATATGTAAATCATAGAGCAGATTTTTTTGTTACACAATTCTTTCTAAACTTTTAATAATTCACTTTTCTCACTCAAATTTAATCTCCGCATTGATTCTTGCAGGAAAAAAAAAAGTGTGTTATGGACCATGGAGGTGAGCACAAAGGAATAAATTCTCATTAAAAAAAAACTTCTTTACATAAATATATTAAAAATAAAAAAAATTCAAAAATATTGTTAACTTCAAAAATTTTAAAAATACATTTTTTCTAATTTTTTTTAATATAGTTCATTCCTTTTACTAGGGTTTTTTTTTTCAACATTTTTTTCTTTTCATAATTTTTTTTATTTTTTTTACTTTATACTTTATTTTCAACATTTTATTTGTTTTCTTTATTTTTTTCAACAATTTTTTTGTTTTATATTTTTTTCATTTATTTTTTCTCAATATTTTTTTACTTAATTTTTTTTACTACCTTCATCTATTTTTTTTCTCAATGTATTTTTGCTTAACATTTTTTTTCTACTATCTTGTCACAACCCAAAACAGGGGTCATGACCGGCGCTAGGGAACGGGAATTCTTTCGAATCCGGAACCCGTAGCAAGCCAAAAAATAAAAATAAAACATGCAATAATAATAATAACCATATTAAATTTGCAGCGGAAATAAATATCATAATATCTTCCATATCAACTGGATTCAAATCGAAATCTCATCTCATCATATATATATAGTCTTTTTAATACAAATCTAGTTTCAACATAATACATCTCTTTTAAAATAAAATACATAAAATCCAATACTTTAATTCACGACTACTGCAGTGCCTAGATAAAATAAATAAGACTCAAGTAGATAATTTACATAAAGAAGCCGGGGCGGAAGAAATCCGGCGTATCGACCTGCTACTGAGGTCTGAAGAAGTTGACTCTCCTGAAAAATAGTCAACGGAGGGGAGTCAGACCTCACTGAGTGAATTACTATAATATATATACATACACTAAATGATAATTCATACAGTCAATAATACATATCTAATATGTATATATACAGGCAAATTCACACAGATGCAGTAAAATCATTTTTATATATTTTATCCGAAAATCATCTTTATGAAGGATCACATAGAACCCTAAGATATCGCAACCTCGAAAAATAGTGTTAGACAACACTCTAGCCATACAGGCTCACTGAATCCAAATATATCCACTTAATCCATTTGGACAATAGACTGGCCCCGAGACACTAAGTCAACCGAGCTCCAGCAGTCTGACTGCTAGTGTGATTGGCCCCGAGACACTTGGTCAACCGAGTTCCAGCAATCACACCCCAAACCACATCTCACACATATCAATAATCACATCAAATCAATATCCACAAATAGTTAGTAATATAGCCTAATACTATAGGCGTACCGGTACGTACTCGGTCCTAGTGTTGCCCACTAGGTAGCACATTCTATTGATATCCTTCATTAATAAATAAATCATACATTCACAAAATAAATGATGCATGAATTTAATCGAAATAATAATATAAACCATATATATACTGGAAATATACCAAAAGTAAACCAGGTATATTTTGAGTATATATATGTCAAATGAATTCAATCAAATTATAAATTAAGTTGAAAATATATTTAAAAACATTTTAAATATATTTTAGTTACAAAACAAGTATATAATTTAATATATACCAAAAATAAACCAAAAATATGCTTAAATACAAATCACATTATCTATGCATATTTAGTCAAAATAAAACATGTATTTCTAAAATCGTGCATCCTAAAGCACATATATATAAAATAGTAACTCACCTAGTGCGCTCCACGAGACAGGTCCGACGGGCCTGGTCCACTAGCCCTCGGTCTCGGTGCAACTAAACAAGAAATAAATAATCGACATCAGAATAACCCTAACAGAAATCCTAGAATTCGATCTAGAGTATTAAACACAGAATCGGAATTTAGGGTTCGACTAGATATCACGTTTTACGAGAATTCTACCGAAAATCCGGCAGAACCTCCCCTGTAAAACGAACATCTCTCTACTCAAAAGAGTAGAGCCGACCCTGCAAAGAAATACACTTCGAAAATAAACTCAACACTCAACCACAACCCCTCGGTCGGACTCCAGACTACAATCTACCGACCGGGATCCACAAACACAGAACAATTCCAGAAATACCAAAAATATTCTTAAATCACAGAATACATTTTATAGGTAGAAATTACGTAATTAACCTTGAAATACTGTAAAAACCAATAAAAACTCATTTTATTAGTAAAACCGTATATTATATATATATTTGAAAATAATTTACGAAAAATAGTTTTAATTAGTTAAAAATACCAAATAATTTTTAGAAATCATTTTTATACCTTAATTAACTATTAAAACCAATTAAATTACATTTTTAGCCAATTTAGGGTAAAATTACCAAAATACCCCTATATATATAAATATACTTAAATTACTTCAAAAATTCACCAAAAATTATACAATTATCCAAAATTAATTTTCTTAACATATTTATCAATAATATCAATAATTAAACCCAATTATCCAATTAATTTCAAATAAAAACACATTTAACCTAATTTTCCCAAAATTACATAAACTCAATTAATTCAAAATAAATACTTAGAAATTCATAAAAATTCCAAATAAATTCCTATAATTCATTTCAACACTCAATTTAACCATAAACTCCAATTTCATAATTTAAATAATTAATTTCCAAAAATTAGAAAATAATATTAAAATATACAAAAATACCCAAAAATCCAAAAAATCTCCAAAAATTCTACAAAAATTCATACATATAGATTAAGCTACTAGGATCAACATTTGTGAAGGGAGTTTTCATGAATCAATCAATTCGAAGATCAAAAAAATCAAAAACCTTAATGTGACCGAAATAGAAAAATCAAAACCTAAGCAAATCTAAACCATTTAAGCTCAAACCAAAGCTAGAATAACACTCACCGGACCTCAAGGAGTCGATGAAGACCGGCGGTGTCGAAAACGATGGCCAGAGGAGGGAGAAACGGCGAAGGGCCAAGTTTCGGCCAAAAATGGAAAACTAGCTCGCCGGCGCCGGGGGAAGGAGCTGCTGGCGGCGGGGGACGGCTGGGAACGGCGGGTGGCAAGCCGGGAGGCACACCGACGGTAGGTGGCCGGAGTTGCAGACGGTGAGGGATGGGTGGTGGTCGTCGGGCGCGGGAGAAGGAAGAAGGAGAAGAAGAAAAAGAAAAAGAAAGAAAAAGAAAAAAAAAAGAAAAAGGAAAATAAAATAAAATAAATAATTAATAAAATATTAGGGTAATAATAAACCCTAATTAAATAATTATACACACACAGGTTTTATTTAATAATTAAAAAATACGTATGAGTTCATGCAAGTCCGAAAATACATTTAAAATAATTAATAATACATTGTTTATGTGAAAATTTTTCCGAAAATACAAGTCCCGGGAAAATTTTACGTAAAATACTGTAAATAATACACAGTAATTAAAATAGGTTTAAAATACATATCAACTCGTGAAAATATCGTAATATATATACAAAAATTATTAACACTGCATATCCTGGTATAGTGTAAAAATATGTAAAAACACGGGATATTACATATCTTTATTTTGTTTCTCAACATTTTTTAACTAAATATTTTTTTTCTATTTTTATAGTATTATATTTATCTTTTTTTTTTCTCAACATTTTTTTCTAATATCTTCATCTTTTTTTTCTCATCATTTTTTTTATTTTTAAAATATATCTTCATTTTATTCTCAATGTTTTTTTGCTCAATATTTTTTTCTCTTAAAACCTTTTTTTTTTTCAAATAAATAATTATGAACTAAATATTTTCAATTGTTGTTAAACCAAATAATAAATATTTTCAACCGTTATAATTACAATAAATAAATAAAATTTTCTCCTTTTATATTCTTAAAGAATAAGGATTTTATTTTTGTTACTTTAATTTGTTTATTAAAATTTCTAACAACATTTTTTTAAATTATTTTATACTTATTGATCATCAATATATAACAGGTTTAAAATTCTTATGATACATTTATAATATTAAAAAAAATGAAAAAATAAAAAATCAACAAAAATAACAAACCAAAATTAAAAAATTAAAAACAACAACTGAAACAACAATAAAAAATTAACAAAAAGTTATGTTGCCAATTTTTATTTATTGTTGTTGATTTTTTTACTATTTTTTAAATTATTTTTCATTATTAATAACAAAATTATGGCCATAAATAATTTTTTTACTTTTATTAGTATTAATGATAAAAATAATAATTTTTTGACATATTTCATAATTTTTATTGTTTTTATTTTTTTTAAAAAATATCAACAAATATAAACAAATAAAAATAACTAAAAATAACAACTGAAACAACAAAAATCAATTAAAACCAACAAAGCAACAAAATTTTACAGTTGTTGATTATTGTTGATTTTTATTCTTTTTTCAGTTTTTTCATCATTAATAATAAAATTAAGATTATAAATATAATTTTTATTTTAATTAGTATCAATAATAAAAATAATTATTTATTTGATAAATTTCATACTTTTTTATTATTTTTATTAAAAAAATAATTATTAAATATTATGGATATTTTTTTATTTAATTAGTTTAATTTTTAAATTCTAAATAATTATGAAAAATAATAATTATTAAAGACTATGATTTTTTTAATTAGTATAATTTTTATATTATAAATATAGTAAGTTTCAAATTTAAATAGGAACATTGACTGTGCCTACTTTTCATATTAATCCAGAAAAAAAGCACAAACAATGATGACAGATGAGCCACCGAATAAGCAAGCATATTTTTATCCACAAGCGATGGGCTCCAAGTCAAACAGATGGTTCAAAGAAGAGTAACCAAAAAGGTCCACACCAGTGTTTCGTGGTTTTAGATAGCATCGCTTACCTTCTGTTTATCCCAACAATTTTTTTACAAGATTTTTTTTGTTGGTTTTTGCCCAAGAAATGGAGAGGAAATGCAATCATACAAAGACCCTGTTTTCTGCTAAATTGGGTTATGGATGTTACTAGTCTGCAATGCACATCTATTCACCAGTAACAGGACAAACAAATTAACACTAGCAAAAGTATGCAATGCAAATATTTAGCAGAATTCGCATCTTCATTTGTGCCACATAGAGTTGGTTTCCAATTTCATTGGAGTAGGGAGTAAAACTGTACTATCAATCATTTATATTACATATACCAAATTGGTGATGACACAAAAATTATCAAATACACTGTTAGATCATCTTTCCGACTGAAGCAGATTGATACAATACACTACCTGTGCTAGCTAAAGCCCAAAGAAATAGTGCAAAACTTCACCACCTGTCCCTGTTCTATTGGGTCAGGAAGGACTCAAAAACAGCCTTCGTTTTGATGTCAGTCTGGGAACTTGCAAAAATTCAGTGCAATCGACTTTGACAAGTGTGGTGCTTGTTTGTTGTCAGTAGGGATCTTGTTGGGAGGCACCAAGAGATGCATATGTATACTAGCTAACCTACACTTGGCTGCATCACAGGGAAGAAAGACCAATTCTTGGAAGCTGCATCCTCCTTGCCAACATCACTCCCGTTAGCCCACCAGTCAGGACCAGCATTAGGCTTATGGAAATCTCCTCCATCAGCATTGTCAAAGTTGAATTCTTTAAGAGAACCAAGAGTTAAGGTTCGATGCTTCTGATGTCGTGGTGTCTTCTCCTCGTCTGTTGAAGCTTGCTCTGTTGTGCCATTAGATGTTTCACCAACACGGCACTCAAAATTCTGTTCCATCTTACTAGAGCTTTGTACTCTTTCGGCTGCTGTTCCATTTTCCATAGATTCTGGTAGGACATTGACAGGGGATGCTGGCTTTGGTTCCACATGTCTTAATGCATCTTCAGCAGTTAGATCAAAAGAGACTCTACGATCAGCAACTTGGTTGTTCTGATTTCCATTGTCTGAATGTGAGTTTGATGCAATATCAGAGAACTGACGATCCAGAGGAAAGCTGCAAGATATGGCCCTTGCAGCATCTGGAGTCAAGGTTCCTGAACCTTGTTGAGATCCCCACTCATGGGTGGAGAGCTTATCAAGGTTCAAGAGATTTGGAGGAACAGCCATTTGGAACTCAAGAAAGCAAGGACCACCAGCAGCGAACTCCCCATCAGGGAAGGGAGATGACGTGCCTGATCCAGAAATTCCTGAGCTAGGTGAAATTAACTGGCCAACTGGGCTTCCAGGATAAAATTGGTAAGCCTGAAATTCATAGTTTGATGATGGGAATCGCAGATCTGTCTCACTATTCCTGATATTGGGGTCAAGCAGCTGAGCAAAAGGCACCTCAGGTGAGGATGGTGTAGTCAAGTGTACAGACTCAGGAGGAGGAGTGAAAGGCGCAGTTGACGGTTCAGTGGTGAAAGCTGAGAATACTGGCGGTGAGACTAACTGGGTTTCATGGGCATAAGGACCAATAGCAAAAATGGAGGCAGGCCCCCTTGGAGAATACATACTGGCAGATACAGAGGTGAGTGAAAATATACCAGCTGGTGATTGTGAAGCAGAAGGAGGTTCTGATGGAATAAAAGATGCAGGAGATGATGGAGGTGCAACAAAGGGGAGTGTGATAGTTGATACTTGGGCTGGATTTTCAGCTCCGGAAGAGTCATTCCCAGGAGCAGAATTTTCGGGAACAAGGACAGCATGCCCAATTCTCTTTCTGTGCTTGTGAAATCCAAAACACCAGTATACACTCCAGCAACTTCCCCATTTTTTCTTCTGCAAATGTCAAAATATACATATAAAAACAAAAACAACTAGAGTACAACTTACATTTCAAGCAGTGCAGGCAGGCACCTAGACTACAAACATTTTTTTTAATTTTCCATTGACATAAAATTTCTAGTCAACAACTCCCAGGTGAGGTTATCATCATCAGAAAATATATAACAGAGACTGACAGGACAAGAAAAAAAAAAGAAGGGGCAATCCACATAGCAGCGCATAACACATAAACAGATAAAATCTAATTGAAATTTATTACAGAAGCTCTTCTCAACTGCAATTTTGTACACTGCAGGATTTCAGATACAGAAGACAACCCTAATCATAATAACTATTAAATTAATCTTCAGAACCAACTAACCACTCAAGCACATGATGAAACTAATTAAGTAATCTCTCACCTTACCCAGTAGGTCTCTAATTATACCTAAATTATCAATTGGTAATCTCTACAAACAATTCCATGAACTTCAAAAGGAATTAAATCGTTACTGCGTTCTCCCATCTTCTCTCAAATCTAAACCATGTTATTACTAAAATTAGCTTCTTGATTAGAACATAAGAAAATTAAAACTAGACAACCAATACCCTTCTGTTTATGTCAAACTAACAACAAAAAAAAAAAAAAAAAAGAGAGAGTTAATTTCTAATGAAAATATTAACAGAGCATAATCCAATCGTTCAACAATACAGCTATTAACAAATTAAAAAAAAAAAAAACAGAAAGTTCCAAACTTTTAGCTTCAAAAGAAAACAACTCATACTAAAGCAAGATGCTTTCTCTAAAACACAAGTCAAACTTTAAACACTAAAAGGAGATTTAATAATAATCATCATCATACTATTCTATCAGCACATCTCTTATTTAGCTAGAAAGCAAAAACCACAAATAATTATCAAAATCAATCGCTAATAGATCTTAAAACACCCATGTTAAGAAAATAAAATCATATTTTAACTTGAAGCATGAATCTTTCTTCAAAGCTGAAAACTTTCTCGCTGGGAACGATCGAATCAGCAGAAATGAAAATAACCCAGTAACTAAAAGAAACACATAAATCAATTAACAAAAATAGAAGAAAAGAAAACCAAGTACCTGAATTGTAGCTTGAGGAACACGATTCTCAGCAGAAGCGATCACGGATGCAGCTGCGTTTATTGTATCTATAGCGTTATGTGAAGGTCTCGAGTCTCCACCACCTCCACCTCCTCCGCCTCCTCTTCCGTTAAAGCTTCTCATCATCATCATCATCACTTTCGTTTGGTGTTTTTTTCCTGGAAAGTGTTCGAATTTTCTCTCGAAAATCTGAGTTTTCGTTGTGTTTTGTAGAGTGAAAATTTATTTATTTATTTATATTTAAATTTTTCTACACTGTCTCTACTTATATATATATATAAACTCATTTTTTTAATTAATTAAATACAAAAATTATATATAATATATAAAAAAAGAAACGCTTTTGAGGTCAAACACGGCGATGACTTGCTCCTCTCTATGTAATTATCGACGACCCGGACTTTGTGCTTATTTTATTTTAATTTTTAATTAATTTATTTTCTTAATATACATATAATCATCTTTTATTAGCTTTGTATAATACAATACCCTGTTAATATTAAGGTGAGTTTATCTAATTTACAAAAATTTAGTATCAAAATTATTAGTTTAGTACTTAATACCCTATTTTATCTTTTTGTCAAGTAATTTAATTAGTTTATTAATATATTTAAATTATTATGTATATTTCATATAATCATATAAATATATATATTTTATATATTTTAAATTTGAATTATGACACATATAATTTTTTAAAATTAATTGTTGAAATTTTTTATTATTTTATTTAATTAATTTGATTAGAGTTAAATACAGTGATATTAAATATCACGAAAAAATTAATTTATTAATATACGATGATCTTTCTTAATAATAGTTTATCATTAGTGATTCAATTTTTTTTTGTTAGGAAAGAAAAGTATATATATATATTTTTTGGTAATTTGACTATTTATTTTATTTAATGTATTTTAATAGAGAATAAATAATAAAAATCAATTTTTTATATTTAATGTAAAATATAATAAAAAAATATAGATAATAGTGTGCACGTGTATGTAGTCATCCACTTGTCAAGATGAGCTTTCGTGCGCACATCACCCACTTCATACGGTAGAAAATGGGGCCCACTTCCACCTTCCAAAATTCTTCCTCTTTACCCGCCAATTTAAACTAACTTGCAAAAAGGTTGGTCCATTCCTCACTTACCCCTCATCCCTTTATATTATTATTGTTATTATTATTATTAATCTCTGTCTATTATTCTTATATTATTAATTATTATATGCTTAATTTAATTTTTTTTTAATTTTACAAAGGCCCACTTATCAGAAGAAATTTTTTTTATCTATCTAGCTTTTAATTACTTTTTTGACTTACCTTTTAACATGTAATTGCTGCTGTTGATTATGTTTCTTTTCCTTCACACTTGTTTTTTTTTTTTTTAAATTTCCTTCATACTTCATTGGATTTCTTTTTTCTTCCTTTTTTTTACCCTACATTTTTTTTAATCCTATAGTCTTCTAGAACATATGGTATTAGTTCTTGGTATGACCAAGTAAATTATACAACATTCAAATTCTAATTTCATGATATCTAGAATTTTGTTTAGGGTTACAAACCTGTTATAGTGTTTTTTTTAAAAAATATGTTATGTGATAAATTTATTAATTTATTCAGATATTCTGAAAGAAATAAATGTTATGATTCGAATATTATTAATAATGTTTTAGGTAAAATAAGTTAGTCCATATTGATTAACATTTAATATATAAATTCTCTTTCCAATCCAAGCAAACATTTTCTCTTGGAATTGTTGTTTTTTTAAAATAAGATTTTGACCAAAAGCACACCAAAAAAATACCTTTACTTTAAAGCTAGAACTTGCCAATGCTTTCTGAAATTGATGCCCTCAAAAAGCCTATATATGCCATTCTTTTATCTCAATAAACCCACATGCCAAAAGGAGCCTTTTCCATTTTTTTGTAACCTTGTCTTTTGACCTCTTTACACATTCACTTTGCTCAACTCCTTTCCTTTTGCTGCAAATTTGCACTTGATTCTTCAGGTACAAACATGAAAAGCCTAATCATTTCCAAAGGTTTTCTTTTTAGCAGTTATGGGTCCACTAAAAACCTGCCTCTACTTAGATTTTTTTTTTTTTTCACTAACCATTGGTGTCTTTTGGTAGGGCTTTTGTAATGTCATTACATATATAGCTACCAAATCATCTTTAATCTTTGCTTAGATGGTCCCAAAATGTACTCATTATTATAATGTTTTAGATGATTAAGGTAGAACATAAGTATCGTTAGTATTTTCTTCTTTAAGATACAAATCAAACTCATCATAGCTTTTGTAGAAGGGTTGATGTTGGAGGGAAAATGTTAATTGTCTATTCAAACAAACAATAGCTTTAATTATGATAAAACTAAATCCAGAATCTATCATGAACTTTCACATGTAATTAATTATAATAATTTTATCATAGTTAGTTATAGATGAGAAATGGTGGGCTACTACTTAGCTTTCAAGTTTTTGTGTGTGTGTGTGTGTTTTTTTTTTTTTTTTTATCTATTTGGTGATTGTCATTTTCTCATTTATTCCAACCATATAATATATGGTACCTACCTACCAGTCAAAAGAAGGTAAAAAGAATCCTTCATCATATACTAGTGTTCCATATAATTTCTTCTACTTAACTCTTATATCTCCTAATAAAATGTAACAAGGTTGAGTTGATGTTTAAGTCTTGCATTGTAAATGCACTAATCAATTAGATGTGGTCAATATATTTTTCATAGGAAACTTTATATTCATGAGGGTCATACTTTAAATCAGGAAAAAGAGTAGACAAACATTGGAATTTTGAATTATTTATTTAGACATATAGTCCTTAAATTAAGCATAAAAAATGATTGAATTAAAGTTACATTTTACCATTGGTAAAGACTGCTTTTCAGCAAAGCAAGAAAGCTACATTAACATGTTTATTTAAAAGCATGAATTTTAAAACTTTCATTGGCTGGCTAACAATTGCCTGTTCTGAACAACTAAGAATAACAAACCATGTTTATTTTAGGTAAAAAAGTTCAAGGGTTTACTTTTATATATCAATTTATTTAATCATGGAAATCCATTTTGCGAGTTACAGAATCCAGGAACCACTTCTACATCAGACAACTGAAAAGGTTAAATGCATACTCTTGTACACTCTGGTCCAAAAAATGAGCCATATTATAATTATTTCTCTATTGATCCCCACTTTGTTGGCATTTACGCTGCCAAGCTTTTTGAGGCAATCTCAAACACGTTCTCTGAGAGTCCATTGGTAGACATGATCATCTCTAACTGAGCCTGCAAAAGACCATGTGAATTTGCTTCTTATAAATTTGTCAGTAATGAAAAAGGAGAATGATCAGTTTGATGGTTTTTTCATTATTTTTGGCATATTCATTCTCAAGAGTTGTGCATACCAGAAATTATTAAGGATACATAAGATTGCATATTGAAAATTGCACTAGCTAGTTACCTTGGCAAGGGTTTGTCGGGTCTCATCGTAGCGCTTCCATCTTGAGAATGCTGACACCATTCGGGAGGCCACCTGGAGTCCATAAATGTTAAGAAACAACTAAGTACTATAAGGATCCAATTAAACCTATAGATGCAAAAGATAATAGCAATTGGCTTATGAAGTGAAAGATGCTTTTTGGAACAGACCTGCGGATTAATTTTGTCTAGTTGCACCACTATCCCCCCTAAGAACTTGTAACCTGAACCATCCTTTGCGTGGAAATTCACAGGGGAACCACAAAATCCTCCAATGAGTGCATATACCTATTCCATAAGATAAGCAAATTCAACAGAGCCTCCAAAAACTGAATGGTAGCACATGCACATAAATATAAATGCGCGATGACTTACCTTGTTTGGATTGCACAAGTCAAAGGCTGGATGATTTAAGAGCCTTCGCACATTCTCCACATTACCAGGAATGTCAGACATGGCTTGGAGAGTAAACCACTTATTCACCACCTGACAAAAAGGCAAACAAATTATCCAGAAAGACATTAAAGGAGCTCCAATGCAGAATCAGAACTGAGCATTTTCAGAACCAGATATGCTTTGGAATGTACAAAAAATTTCCACAAACAAATTATAAAAGAAGTTTCCCAGACAGAAAATGCACAGGTTTGGAATCAACAAACGCACGGGATGAGTTCATTTAAGCAATCAAAGAGCCAAGTTAGGGATTCACCAAGAAGTCATGCTGCCACTTATTATAGAAGTCAGCCAGGATTTCATCACGGCTTTTACCAGGGCTTTGGGCTATGGCTGCCAAAGCTGCAAATTGCTCTGTCATATTTGTAGCAGTTCTGTACTCATGTTGTGCAAACTTTGTTAACTCGTCATCTTCCAGAGATGCAAGATATGCTACAGACAGTTGAAAAAGTAGATGTAGTTAGCCAACCATAATTTTCAATAAAACATCTTTACAGTTGCAAAACTTGATTTTAAGCAACACAGACCAAGGGCAACATTTTTCAGAGCACGCCTAGCCATGTTAGGATGGTCAAACACATAAGCTTCTGAGCTCCTATTATTTTCGACCTGCAAAGCATCAAAATTCCATGCTTAATACAAGATACTAATTGACAAATTAGGAATGAAAGTTTGACAATGTATGAAACAGCAACTCTGCCAAATATCATACTGTGCTTAGAAACTCTGCTTTCAGTTCAGAGGCAAGTTGCTTCCTAAGGAAAGATCGAACAGCATGAACAGCATCAGGATCTGCAACATCCATCAGGTCCATTATTTCTCCTTCACCAGGGAGAGTTATTGCCTTTGCAACAAATTCCTAGACGAGAAAAAAAAAAAAAAATTAGCTTAAGCTGATTAGTGCAATTATCTTCGTATTTCTTCATTGTTCCTCCTTACCCCTCACAACCAACAAGAAGAAAAGAATGAGAAAGACAAAAAAAATAAAACTAAAAATCCTTATACTTTATCCAAGCTGGAGTCACAAAGTATGCTTCTGAGCCCATGCGCAAACTTCGGATTGAGAACCAATGGTTTGTTTTGTTGGAAATCAGCCACCAAGCTCAGCATCAGCTTCCTTGCCAGGACCTGTCCAGCCTCCCAACTAAAACATAAAGGCATAAAGCAAATCAATACCATTCTAGTCAGCTTGACCGTAAAACAAAAGGAATAAAAGCTTAGAGAAAGACAAACCGGTTGAATTCATCTGAGTCATGAGCAAGAAGGAAAAACAGATCACTGTCAGAGAGATCGGATTCAAGACGGATAGGAGCACTATAACCCCGCAATATAGAAGGAACTGGTTGCTCAAGTATGTCAGGGAAGAAAAATTCTTCCTCTTTCTGCGTAGCATCAGAAGGAAAGTTAAATTTTGTTATCAGAAATAAAAGCATCCTAATACAAGTTTTTTATGCACCTGAAATACAATAAGGATACTATCAAACAAAAGAAATCACACCCCAAGGGATATCTAAACAGCTTGCATATGTCATCATTTAAATCATCAGCTCAGCTGAAATTTCAACTCAGTTTTGTAACATATTACAAAGATTGTAACATTTCATGCTGCCTAATTTATGGTATATCTAGTGTTTATTCTACAGTCTACCATTGTACATAACTACTAATCACTCTTTTAATTGCAGGTTTACGACTTCCAGATTGCAAGATTAGTTACAGCACATTACTCTCCAATTTTTTTTAGAGAATACTTTGCCGTTTGACTGAATCTGAGGTAAAAAGAAAAGGAGACCTAGGTTCGCCAATGTTTCTATCAAGACATCCAAGGATGAAGCAGCTTAAAAATATAAACATGGACAAATGTGAGATCCCCACTGACCTTGGTTACCCTAAGAACTGTTGTATGTACTGGTTGATTGTTGCTTGCAAGGGATCTTAATGTTCCATCTTGATACACAGAAAAGAGAGGCATGTCCTTGCCACTTGAATCAAGTAGACCAAACGCCACAGGAATGAACATGGGTTCTTTAACTGGTTGACCTGAAGTAGGCGGTATCTCTTGGCTGCATAAATGTTAGATTGGTGATACTGCAAGACGACAAAAAAGGGAAGACAAGATTTCTTAAAAAAAGTTTGTAATACCTAAACTTTAAGGAGAAAGTACGAGCTTCAGCATTATAAGATGATGTAACTTTCACAACAGGTGTTCCAGCTTGGGAGTACCTGCAATATTTTTATTGCATTTCAAAGCATTAATGTCAAAACATGTATGGAAAATCTAGCAGTAAAAGAAATATATCACGTTTTCTTAACAAATCAATACCATGGTAAGAAATTTGCAAAATCTGCATTATTTGCATCCCTCATTGCAGCAAAGAAATCTTCACAGGTTACAGCTTGACCATCATGCCTCTTAAAATAAAGATCCATTCCCTAAAACACAAATAAAATACATTTAGCCAATTTCCTCAGGATGAGCAGTTTCACTGCACAAGATGTCATATCATTAAGCATTCAATGGTCAGACTCAGACATATGCTTCAGCCTTACCTTTCTGAAACCATGACTTCCCAGCAAGGTTTTGTACATCCTCACAACTTCAGCTCCCTAGAACAAATAATTAAATGACTGAGCACATGTATCATCCTCATTCACTCAAACCAACAAGAAAAGCACCCGCCCAAACATATACAGAGGATTACTGGAGCCAAACCTTTTCATACACCTGATGATGAAATGGGAACAACCAAGAAAGAAAAAGCAGAACAATTAGATATCTGGTGCACATAAAAAGAAAACTAAAAGAACTTAAAAAAGATGCAACAGCAAATTGTCCAAACATACCGTGACTGCAAATTGAAGTTGACACAAAGCCCCGTTTCAAAATCAGTCCAACATTGCAAAAGTAAGCCAAACATCAGAGGGGGAAAAACCCTTCTAAAGATCATTATTTTATAAAAGCTTGGAAGCTTTGACTCAGTAGGTCAAAGAGAACAGCAACTTACCTGTGTAAAAGTTATCCATCTGCAGGAACAAAAGAAAGCACTAAGATTAGTACAAGATACATGCATGCTACCACTTAACTAAGCTTTAAAGCAAGCTGATAACTATGAAGAAAGAAGGTATCTGAGGGATAGATTTCAGACCTTGATGTAAGAATGTGGTCGTACAGGATGAGCCATTGGACCAGCATCCTGGATTATTACACAACAGATTTATCAGAGCCAACATACATTATGGTATAGAGTATACCACATTCCATGTGAATCCCCACGGAAAAGATACACATGTATCAAATATTCAAACATCTTAAAGACTACTGAAGGATTGATTTCTAAGATCAAGAAGAAGGGCAATTTGAAACCTGTGGGAACTGATAATTTCTAAGCCTTGAAACATCAGCAATCCTCTTGACAGTACGGCTTCCCATGTCTGATGAAAATTCCTAGAAGTTGTAAAATATATTTCATGTCAGATGCTCAGCTATTGGATATAACGATATTCATCACCAAGAAAAGAAGACAGTTGAACCTGATCACGGAATACAGTTAGACCTTCCTTTAAGCTGAGCTGGAACCAGTCACGACAAGTCACTCTGTAATTGATTACTAGGAGCTTAGACTGAGTATTATTACATGTTTGAACAAAAGAAAAGCAATGCGAAGAATAACTCACATAACCATAGGAAGGGGAAATCAACAAGGATGTGACAACAACATTGAGATGAGGAAACAAAAATAAAGTAAAATGGAATGCGACAACAAAAAAGTAAAGATAGAATATAACCAAAAATTTGGGGAAAAAAAGAAACATTTTAAATAATAATCAAGTCTACATGGGTTACAAGCCAACCTATTGCCAGTCCAGTTGTGGAAATACTGCATGACACAAATGAGAAAGAAAAATCAAGTCAAAATTACAGATTATTTATTTAGGCTGAAAAAAATAGAATGTGTTCCTCATGTTATAGATATAAATAATCAACCTCGTGACCAATAACTCCCAAGATTGCAGCATAATCTGCATCTGAAGCAGTCTCTGGAGATGCCAAAACAAGCTTGGAATTGAAGATCTGTTGACAAGCAATCCAGAACAAAATGCAATAAGTTCAAAAAACAAATAATCAGCTATCAATGACGATAAACTCAATAAAAAATTAAAAAGACATACATTTAGACTCTTGTTCTCCATAGCTCCCCTGACAATTGATCAAAAAAGGAAGAGCACCAATTATTGAAGTGTACAAGAACTAAAGATATTTGTCAACATCATAGAGTTTTAGACAGTGCATAACTAAATGCAGAGAATTGATTCTTTCTCAAATAAAGTAACTTACATGTTAAAATCAGGAACAGCAACAATATTGAAGAGATCCAAATCATATTCAAGACCAAAAACCTGTTTGTATGATTATATGATAGCAAAACTTTCTTCAAAACCAAGTAAAATAAATTTGTACTTTTGACTGGGAAACAGATTAAGGCTGAAGATACTGACATCTTCATCCCACTTCATTGCTGCTTTAAGTGAATACATAGCATGTGCTGTTTTGGGCACATCTTGGGCTGGAGTCCAAATTTTAAGGGACACCTTCCGACCAGAGCGGGTAACAAATGTGTCATCTCTGCTCTCCAACTGTCCAGCAACTAAGGCAAATAAGTAGCAAGGCTTCTTGAATGGGTCCTCCCAAAGAACATAATGCTTTCCGCCCTGCGATGAAACCAGAGTGAAATACGCATCAGAACAGAATAGCACCAACTACTTGGGCAAAAGGGGGTCAGAGCAAAGCTGCTTAACCAAAATTCACCTCAAGCTCTCCTTGTTCAATAAGGTTTCCATTAGACAGCAGCACTGGGTATAATGATTTATCACCTTCAATCCGGCATGTGTATTTTGCCATAATATCAGGGCGGTCCTGTTAGCAAAAATTGCAAGTAGGGTCAGAATGGTAATCTTTTAAATTAAAATAAGGAATAATAGAACTAAAAGATTCTTCAATTGGTTAACCTGATAGAATGTAATTTTGCGGAAACCCTCTGCTTCACATTGAGTGCAGAAATTCCCAGATGACTTGTAAAGTCCCTACACAAAGATGTTAAAAAGACTTGGTAAGGTATAAAAAGTCACCCCATCGCAAAAAGGATTTCAGTAAAGAAAGAAAACGTCACCTCTAATGATGTGTTCTTTTGAGGATATGTCTCAGTAACAATCTCCAATAAAAATGTACCCGCAGGCAGTGATGTTATTGTTAAATGGCGTGAGTCCACATGATAATCTCCATCCTGAAGGGAGGAGAGAGACAGAGAGAAGAAGAAAAAAAATATGCAGTTAAAATTACTGATTCATACTGATACAGGGAACAAAACAAAAGTGGAAAAACCTGAGGAAACTAATAATCAAATAAACATCATAAGATGGCAAATATAATACAGGAAAGTTAGAAATATGTCACAGAAGTAAGAAAAAATATCATTTAGTGAAACAGACAACAATTGAAAACCTCTCCATATTAAGGAATGGAAGACAACCATTTTCTTGCATAAAGAAGGCACAAAAGCTTCTGAGTTTTGTTGAGAAATATAATTACATGCCTTAAATCTTTTTGTGACAGTAAAAATTGCATACCTTCAGGTCCACACCATTGACCTTAATTGAGACTAATTTCAGATCCCGCCCATCCAAAACCAGTGGGGAAGAGGAACCTATCCAGAAATGCAAACTAATCATTGCTTTGGTTTGAATGATTGTTGTTTAGAAAACAAATTCGAGTACTTGCTACCAATGTCCATTGATCCAATGACATTCTATGTGTGAAGAACACCCTTCTTACCTTCAACTCTAGGGAAAACAGTTATTTTTGAACTAACAATTGTCTTCTCCTCACCCAGAGAAAAATTCAAATCCACCTGAAACAATTGCACCATAAGCCCATAAGAATGTAAGAAAAAGTTTCAAATTACTAACAGTTAATTATGAAGTAAGCTCATCCATACAGTATCAAAGTAGTAATCTGGTAACTTGTAATCCTTCAGAAAGATCTCTTTTGGTGCATCCATTTTAGATTCTTCAACTTCCTTGGGCAAGGGTTCTGTGGCAACTGAACAAATTAGCCTCCTCCTATCTTGCTTAGCTCTCTGTGATAAATTTGAAGAATATGCATGAAAGTCATGAACTTATAATTTATTTTGATTGCAGATCAACATTTCAAAGTACAGCAACTTACATGTACTGAAGAATATGTTAACCGAAAATTCTTCTGAACTGTGACCTAAATTCAACAACTTTCAAAATCAGAATTGGAAACTTCCCATTGGCACAAGTTCAAAATTCATGAAAAGGGAAAGCGGGAAAAGAAAACAAAATCCAATAGTTTCAATAATTGAAAAGGGGAAACTGTGCCAACCTCTGAACTAAGAAAATGCCTATACTTGGAGATGTTTTTCAGTGAATTTTGAAAGCAACTAACTCTGACTTTAGAATGAAGCTGCAAAATGTAAATCAATAAATAAGCGTATGCCTATACACATACAAAAATCAGTGGCCAATGTTCAAAGTTGGTATAAATGAAAAGCTGCAACAACTTCAGAATTACCCAGTCTGAATAGGTGCCACAACAAACTAATTACAGTTCATGAGTGACTATGAACATGTTATTCTAGCTAAGTCAGCTGAAACTCAATAACCCGAACATCATTCCACCACTAGCCTATGCCAACACACAAGAATGAATCTTTTTGAGCAGTTACAAATAACATTTTCCCAATTCAGTGCCTTTAAACAACAACATAGAACCACTTAAGTTGCACAGAGACACAAACACACATGCAAGTCTTTGCGCAGAAATCAATGAAGCAATGGGATATGAGTAATCACAGGAGCAGATGAGATCAAACCCAAGAGACTGGTTTTTGCCAAGCACGAACTTTTGCATGGAAGAATCAAGCGAGCCATATTTAAACTGAAAAAAATAAATCCAATATATACTACTATAATATATTATCTAAAAGTGAAAAGCCAATCATATAACCATAAAGATTAAAACTTTTGATCAAACAAATGAGATCCAGATGGTCAATACCCAGAAAAAAGCCTCTAACCTAAACAAAATGCACCCAGAAAGAGAAGAACAGAATAGAATAGAAAAACAGGGCTGTAATGGGTTCTTATAATAAAAAAAAAAAAAGATATGGATAATTCAAATAATGGACAAGAAATTTCCAAAAGAAAATACAAAAAAGGGTAAAAATTAAAAACAAAAAACACTATATATCCATCATAAATCAGAGATGAATGTGAAGGGAGAAACTGGATTTTCACCTAGTTATGATGATCAGCTGATTCCTTTTTTTTGCTTTTTCCTCAGAAAACAAACGTTATTTATAACAAAAAGCACAGTTCTTTTTTTTATTCAGATGCCTAACCAATTAATAATAGCAAAGATATTTACTATTATTTTTTTAAGTACCTCAAATAATAAATAAAATAAAAGTTTTAATCAAAACTCCGAGGTAAAAATTTTTGTTGGCCAATAGAGTGCAAGTTCTAATGAAGATATTTAATCTGTCACCATCAATCATTGTCATTACAAACAGTTCTTCAAAACCCTTATCAATGGCCCATAATGCTTCACAAAACAAGCTCCGTTTCAAGAAGGGCCATGAATTATGATGATATTTTGGCCCAAAAATAGAAGTAGGCTTAGTGGGTTTCAACTTTTAAGTTGAAAAAATTCCAAAAGTAGCCACAAAGTGTTTGCAACCCCTCAATTATTACCATGAGCTATAATTCTTTGCCTTACTTGGAAGCTCGTAGTGTCTATTAAGTGCTGTACAGTTACAATTGAATGCTGTTAGCTTTGATCTACTTCATCATGTAGTAGCTAAAATTTAATTCAAAAGCAATTAGTTTTGTGCTTACAATTAATTTTTCAGTTAGCTAAAATTCAGTTGAGAATGGTTGCAAGGTGGACAGAGTAATCCTTTTTAACTTAAGGGCCACTTTACAATTATTAAAATTAAAATATGAAAAATGTTTTATTGATTTGATTGTTGAAGGGATTTATGTCAAAAGAGGCATATAATTTTTGATGGTTGAGAAACCAAATGCTAATTGCCTTCAAATTTGGCATGGAGCTAAATGCTCTATCAACTATCTTGTGAAAATGTGTCCACTCTATCTTCTAGCCCATAAACCTCAATTCTATAGTAGGGACATTAAAGATCTTAAAATTGATTTATGATTTATTAGGGGTAAATTATTGTCCTTTGGTATGTCCACCCTCATGAGATTTTGTATTCCCTTTGTACTTCTAATTGCCCTAGAGGCTTTTGTTAGTATATTCTGTTTTGTTCAAAAAAAAAAATACAAAGAGTCAAATTATTGTCCTTTGACACCTATCTCCTATTGCAAAGTATAGTTTATTGTATAGCAAAGCTGCACAAATTTTTAATTGCATTTGGCATTGTTTAGGCCTGCATTATTCAAGCCATTCTTCTTTATAGTTTAGCATAAAGGAGACATCCCAATATTTTTAGGCTAAATTGATTGCATAATGGATTTACCTAGTTTACATTATAAGGCCTATAATATATTTTTTTTGGAGACAAATCCTGTGGAGCTTCTTACATTTGATCAAATTCAGCCAAAAGATGTTTAGGTGTTCCTTTTGAGGGTACTTTTATTCCTCTTCATAACAGACCATATTTTTCATGAGTCAAATAATTGAGGGATTTAGCATTAACAATTGTCCAAAGAGATAAGACCATTTGCTAATAAAGCAAATCAGAAGTCCACCTGTCAAAGTAAGAGGAGTAAATTTTTGAATAAGCATGAGGAGACCCTACTAACCATTTTAAACTTATTGGATATAATATTAAGTTTTTATTAAATCAAAGCTCATGAACACTTTACAGTCTGCATGTGGCTCAATGGATTTGTTTAAGAAGCTAGCCACCTAGGATGTGTTCTCTTATTAATTACTGTTATTTGTTAGCATTCAAGATTTAAAAAAAGAACTCAAGGCAGCTTCCTGATTATGGGCCTCATCATTAGTGTCTTGATAGGAAAGATTAGGCACTGCCTTAAACAATTACTTTTCCAGTTGGATTCTTCAACATGCTTTATTATTATTAATTTTTTTATTTTTGGTTTTTAATGATGATTTTGATTTTTGGGTGAATTACACAATAATGAAGTCAATTTTCACCAAATCTGCACTTTTAGGGGTTACATCAACAAAGAAGCATGGTTTAGTTTGTAAGCTTGAAGCCCAACATGAATATGCCCAAACATTTTGGTTTTATCAATCAAAAATCTTCAACTAGATATATATATATATATATATATATTTTTTTTTTTTTTTTTTTTTTTTTTGAACCTTAAGTGGTGTTTTTGGTTGGGGATATGTTGCTCAAAAGTAGACAATAATCAATCAATTTATGTACGGAGTTGATGGATCAGACTTAGGATGGATGGTGACAATTTTCTTCCATGGCCCACTTAATTTGCAGGTGATAGAAGAAAATCAACATACTCAAATTATAGTGCTAGAAAAGGGGGAAAAAAACTTCAAAAATATATTATTATTATTATTATTATTATTTGTTAATAGCTACCAAAAGCCAGAAAAGGTAGGTCATGCTTGGCATTCTTGCACTCTGAAGTTGTCCCTTAGCTGTGGGGGCAATGTTCTGGTGTGAACTGTTGAACGCATTAAACTCAAAGTTCAAACTTCAAAAAGTTAATATTTCTTTATATATCATTAGTATATTGGAGTGACCAATTACAAAATTACTTCAAAATAATACTCAAGCTGAATATTTATATAAATATTTGATAAGATGATACATCATGAGCATGAGAAATTTTTTTTTCTGAGAATGCATGAGATGGGTTTTTAAATTCTGAGAAATTGATTGAAATACTATAGAATTAAATAGAATATCAATATAGGCTTGATTTATTTATTTTATTTATATTTATCAAAATGTCATTCATTATACTTTTCTTTTCACATATGTTCTTATTCGGTCATATTATAATTTTCTTATTTCATAGGATAAGTTAAGAACTTTAAAAGTACATGACCTTTTGTCACGACCCAAAACAGGGGCCATGACCGGCGCTAGGGAACGGGAATTCTTTCGAATCCGGAACCCGTAGCAAGCCTAAAAATAAAATAAATCATGCAATAATAACCATAATCATATAATATGCAGCGGAAATAAAAATCATAATATCATAATGTTATTCACATCAACTGGATTTAAATCAAATTCATCTCATAGATATATAATCTTTAATACATCTCTTTTAAAATAAAATACATAAAATCCAATACTTTATTTCACGACTACTGCAGTGCCTAGATAAAATAAATAAGACTCAAGTAGATAATTTACATAAAGAAGCCGGGGCGGAAGAAATCCGGCGTATCGACCTGCTACTGAGGTCTGAAGAAGTTGACTCTCCTGAAAAATAGTCAACGGAGGGGAGTCGGACCTTACTGAGTGAATTACTATAATATATATACATACGCACTAAATGACAATGCATACAGTCAATAATACATATCTAATATGTATATATACAGGCAAATTCACACAGATGCAGTAAAAATCATTTTTATATATTTTATTGAAAATCACAGTTTATTAAGGATCATATAGAACCCTAGAATATCGCAACCTCAGAAAATAATGTTAGACAACACTCTGGCCATACAGGCTCACTGAATCCAAATATATCCACTTAATCCATTTGGACAGTAGACTGGCCCCGAGACACTAAGTCAACCGAGCTCCAGCAGTCTGACTGCCAGTGTGATTGGCCCCGAGACATTTGGTCAACCGAGCTCCAGCAATCACACCCAAATCACATCTCACATATCAATAATCATAATCAATCAATATCCACAAATAATTAGTAATATAGCCTAATACTATAGGCGTACCGGTACGTACTCGGTCCTAGTGCTGCCCACTAGGTAGCACGTTCTATTGATATCCTTCATCATTAAATATAAAACATTCATTCACAAAAATAAATGATGCATGACGTTCAATAAAATACAACATAAACCATATATATACCGAAAATATACCAAAAGTAAACCAGGTATATTTCGAGTATATATATGTCAAATAAATCCAATCAAATCACAAATTAAATTAAAAATATATTTAAAAATATTTTAAATATATTTTATTAATAAAACATGTATATAATTTATTATATACCAAAATAAACCAAAAATATACTTAAATACAAATCACATTATTTATGCATTTTAATCAAAGTAAAACATATATTTCTAAATCATGCATCCTAAGCATGTATACATAGTACAGTAACTCACCTAGTGCGCTCCACGAGACGGGTCCGACGGGCCTGGTCCACTAGCCCTCGGTCTCGGCGTAATTAAACAAGAAATAATTAATCGACATCAGAATAAACCTAACAGAAATCCTAGAATTCAATCTAGAGTATTAAACACAGAATCAGAATTTAGGGTTCGACTGGATATCACGTTTTACGAGAATTCTACCGAAAATCTGACAGAACCTCCCCTGTAAAACGGACATCTCTCTACTCAAAAGAGTAGAGCCGACCCTGCAAAGAAACACACTTCGAAAATAAACTCAACACTCAACCACAACCCCTCGGTCGGACTCCAGACAACAATCTACCGACCGGGGTCCACAACACAGAATAATTCTAGAAATACCAAAAATATCCTTAAATCACAGAAATACATATTATAGGTAGAAATTACATAATTAACCTTAAAACACTGTAAAAACCGATAAAAACTTATTTTATTTGAAAAACCGTATATTATATATATAATTGAAAATAATTCACGAAAAATAGTTTTAATTAGTTAAAAATACCAAATAATTTGTAGAAATCATTTTTAAACATTAAATAACTACTAAAACCAATTAAATTACATTTTTAGCCAATTTAGGGTAAAATTACCAAAATACCCCTATATATATAAATATACTTAAATTACTTCAAAAATTCACCAAAAATTATACAATTATCCAAAATTAATTTTCTCAACATATTTATCAATAATATCAATAATTAAACCCAATTATCCAATTAATTTCAATTAAAAACACATTTAACCTAATTTTCCCAAAATTACATAAACTTTAATAATTCAAAATAAATACTTAGAAATTCATAAAAATTCCAAATAAATTCCTATAATTCATTTCAACACCTAATTTAACCATAAACTCCAATTTCACAATTTAAATAATTAATTTCCGAAAATTAGAAAATAATATTAAAATATTCAAAAATACCCAAAAATCCAAAAAATCTCCAAAAATTCTACAAAAATTCATACATGTAGATTAAGCTACTAGGATCAACATTTTTGAAGGGAGTTTTCATGAATCAATCAATTCGAAGCTCAAAAAAATCAAAAACCCTAATAGGTCGAAATTGAAAAATCAAAACCTAAGCAAATCTAGACCAGTTCAGCTCAAACCAAAGCTAGAATCACACTCACCGGACCTCAAGGAGAAGAAAGAGACCAGCGGTGTCGAAAACGGTGGCCGGAATCGACGTGATCGACGGTGGATCGATTTTCGGCTTCTCCGGCCAAAATCGACTTCCAAACGCCGGAAACGACCTCCTCAGGCGGCGGAATTGGTCGGGGAAGACGGTGGCACACCGGACGGCACACCCACGGTGAAGAAACGGCGTGACAGATGCCCGGACGGCAAGGGGAAGGATCGGGAGGAAGAAGGAGACTCGGGGGCAAATGTGTAAGTTTCCAATTCTTTTGTAATTTTGACAAATATATGTATATATATATACTTTATACTATATATTAAAATAATATTAAATTACAAACATCAAATATACACCACACACATAAAATTTAATATTTTAATAATTTATACTAAATAAAATTAATTAAATAACAATAAAACAAATAAATACTTAATAAAATATTAGGGTAATAATAAACCCTGATTAAATAAATATACACACACAGGCTTTATTTAATAATTTAAAAATACGCATGAGTTCATGCAAGTCCGTAAATACATTTAAAATAATTAATAATACATTGTTTACGTGAAAATTTCTCTAAAAATGCAAGTCCCGGGAAAATTTTACGTAAAGCACTGAAAATAATACACAATAATTAAAATAGGTCTAAAATACATATCAACTCGTAAAAATATCATATAAAATACAGAAATCATTAACACTGCATATCCCGGTACTGTGTAAAACTATTTTAAAAACACGGGATATTACAGTCTCCCCCCCTTACAAGAATTCGTCCCCGAATTCCAGAAAAACAAGATCAAGAAGGGAAGAGATACGGGTAAGAAGCTCGCATCTCAGCTTCAGTCTCCCACGTATGCTCTTCAACTCTATCGCTACGCCACAGAACCTTGACCATCAGAATCTGCTTCGATCGCAACTGTCGAACTTGAAAATCAACGATTGCCACAGGTTCTTCTACAAACGTCAAATCTTCACTCACTTCCACACTGTCAGGTTGCAACATGTGTGAAGGATCTGAAATATACTTCCTCAACATCGAGATATGAAATACTGGATGCACCTGTGACATACTCGGAGGCAAATCCAACCGATATGCAACAGTGCCAACTCTCTCCAGAATCTCAAACGGCCCAATATATCTCGGTGTTAACTTACCCTTCCTGCCAAATCTCATTACACCCTTCATCGGAGATACTTTCAGAAAAATGAAATCTCCAACCTGAAACTCCACATCTCTGCGCCTAGGATCCGCATAACTCTTCTGTCTACTTACTGCTGTCTCTAATCTTCGCTTGATCACGACGACTTTCTCTGCAGCATCCTGAACCATCTCTGGTCCAGTCAAAACTCTCTCACCAATCTCATCCCAACTCAACGAGGATCTACACTTCCTTCCATATAACGCCTCATATGGTGCCATGCCAATACTGCTATGGTAGCTGTTATTATATGCAAATTCAACAAGCGACAAATGATCATCCCAGCTACCTCCCAAATCCAAGACACACATCCTCAACATATCTTCCAGTGTCTGGATCGTCCTCTCAGACTGGCCATCTGTCTGAGGATGAAAAGCAGTACTGAAATCTAACCTAGTGCCCATCGCTTCCTATAACTTCTGCCAAAAACGAGAAGTAAACACCGAACCTCTATCTGACACAATGGACACAGGTACTCCATGAAGGCACACAATATGCTTCACATACAACTTCGCCAATCTAGCAACTGAATATGTGGCTTTCACAGGCAAGAAATGTGCAGACTTCGTCAATCTGTCTATAATCACCCAGATGGAATCGTATCCATCCTTCGAACGAGGTAAACCGACCACAAAATCCATAGCTATCCTTTCCCACTTCCACTCGGGAATAGGAAGAGGTTGAAGCTTCCTAGAAGGCTTCTAATGTTCGGCTTTCACTTGCTGACACGTCAAGCACTTAGCAACATAATCAGCGACATCCTTCTTCAATCCGTCCCACCAGTATAAATCTCTGATACTGTGGTACATCTTAGTAACACCTGGATGAACGCTGTACGCTGTAGAATGTGCTTCCTCTAAAATCTCCTTTCTCAAGTCATCCCCATCAGGAACACACAATCTACCACTGATCCACAACACACCATCATCATCAAGTGTGAAATCAGTGAACTTCCCTGCTCTGACATTCTCTGCAAGCTCTTCCAGAATAGGATCTCGGCTCTGAGCTGCTTTAATCCTATCCCTCAATACAGATCGTACTTTAAACTGAGCTAGCAGTCCACCTGATCTACTAATCTTCATCATCAGACCTTGATCTACCATCAAATGCAATTCCTGGATCAATGGTCTCCTCTCAACACTGATGTGAGCAAGACTACCTGAGGACTTTCTACTCAAGGCATCTGCTACCACATTAGCTTTACCCGGATGGTAAAGAATCTCACAATCATAATCCTTCAACAATTCCAACCATCTTCTCTGCCTCAAATTCAAATCTCTCTGCTGAAAAATGTACTTAAGGCTCTTGTGATCAGTAAATATCTCACAAGTCACCCCGTACAAATAATGTCTCCAAATCTTCAAAGCAAAGATCATTGCAGCCATCTCCAAGTCATGTGTAGGATAGTTCTGCTCATGCTTCTTCAACTGCCTCGAAGCATAGGCTATCACCCTTCCATTCTACATCAACACACAACCAAGACCAATTCTAGAAGCATCACAGTAAACTGTGAACTTATCCACACTATTAGGCAAAGCTAATACTGGCGCTGTGGTCAATTTCTCCTTCAACAACTGAAAACTATTCTCACAAGCTTCTGACCACTCAAATCTAACATTCTTCTGAGTTAAGCGAGTCATAGGGGCTGCTATCCTGGAAAAATCCTGCACAAACCCCCTATAATACCCGGCTAAACCCAGAAAACTTCGAATCTCTATAACAGAAGTAGGTCTAGGCCATTCAGACACTGCCTCAACCTTCTGTGGATCAACCTGAATACCTTCTTTAGACACTATGTGTCCAAGAAAAGAAACACTCTCCATCCAGAAATCACACTTCGAGAATTTAGCATAAAGTTGATGATCTCTCAATGTCTGTAGTACAATCCTCAAATGATATACATGCTCTTCCATACTCCTAGAATATACCAGTATATCATCAATGAAGACTACTACAAACTGATCCACATATGGTCTGAATACCCTATTCATCAGATCCATAAAAGCTGCTGGTGCATTAGTCAAACCAAAAGACATCACCAGAAACTCATAATGGCCATATCGAGTGCGAAAAGCTGTCTTAGGAATATCAGCTTCACTGATCCGCAGCTGATGATAACTCGACCTCAAGTCAACCTTAGAAAAGAACTGTGCACCCTGTAGCTGGTCAAACAAATCATCTATCCTCGGGAGAGGATACTTATTCTTCACTGTCACCTTATTCGGCTCTCTGTAGTCAATGCACAGTCTCAGGGTACCATCCTTCTTCTTCACAAACAGGACTGGTGCACCCCAAGGAGAAACACTGGGTCTAATAAAACCTTTATCCAACAACTCTTGCAACTGCTCCTTCAACTCTTTCAACTCTGCAGGAGCCATTCGATAGGGTGGCATAAATATAGGAGTAGTACCTGGAACCACATCTATACAGAACTCAATCTCTCTGTGAGGTGGTAAACCTGGCAACTCCTCGGGAAAAACATCAGGAAACTCACAAGCAACAGGAACATCTGTGAGTAACAACTTCTCCACTGACGTATCCCTGACCAATGCCAAATATCCCTGACAACCTTTCTTCAACAACTTCCTAGCCGTAATAACAGAAATAAGATTCTGAGGTGCTGAACTCCTATCACCAACAAACTTAAAATCTTCTTCACCAGGAATTCTAAAAGTCACCTCCTTATTCCTGCAATCTACCACGGCATAGTGCTGAGACAACCAATCCATTCCCAAAATAACATCAAACTCCATCACATCCAACAAAATCAAATCGGCGGGTAATTCTCTATCTCGCACGAGAACTGGACAACCAGAAAGAATAATATCGGTGTCCAAAGAATCGCTCAGAGGAGTGGCAACAGACAAAGGAAAAGCCATCCTCGAAGCTTGCCAACAAGATTTAGAAGCAAAAACAGGAGAAATGAATGAATGCGTGGCACCCGGATCAAACAAAACCAAAGCATCCAGGTAACAAACAGAAACAATACCTGCCACGACTGCATTAGATGCCTGAGCATCCTGCTGAGTCAGATGGAAAACTCTCGCCTGGCCTCGACCTCCCTGCTGACTGGTAGAAGCCTGGCCAACACCTCTGGCACTTCCTCTAGTACCTCTACCACGACTCTGCTGTGGAACAAACTGAGTGGAACTCTGATGCTGGGCTGGTGGCAACTGAAATGGCACGGGTGTAGCACTAGCAATCGACTGCTGTGGGAATCGCAGAATCTGCTGCTGCTGATAACCAGAATAAGGACACAATCTAGCAAAATGTCCTGTCTGCCCGCATCTGAAACATGTCAGTGGTGTTAGATAACACGGTCCCTGATGGACTCTACCGCAAGTCTGGCAAACACTGGCCGCTGATCCAGAACTACGACCACTGCTGCTGCTCGAAGCACCTGATCCAAATCTGAACGATCTACGCTGACCTCCACGGCCATGTCTACTGCTTCGATGCACTTGCTGCTGCTGTCTCTGACTCTGCTGAGTCGGACCTCGCTGCTGACTACTCGAACCAACATGAAAACTCGAATACGAAGTAGCCTACAATCCACTCGACTGAACTCCTAGCTGGTAGTAATCAGGCATCGCTCCCTGCCTAACTAACCTCAGCTCAATCTCCTTAGCCAACTCAATCACAGACTCGAGAGTAAGACCTGCTGTAGGCATACCAGCAAAAGTTGAACCCAATCCAGTAACATACGTAGTAACTGCAAAATATTGATCTCGCATCAGATCCTCAGCATATCTACCCAGACGAAGAAACTCTCGGGTATACTCCTCTACCGATCGATCTCCACGAGAAATACTGGTCAGACGAAGACGATAGCTCAAACGAAGAGGCTCTGGACAGAATCTCCTCATGAATCGCTCTCGAAACTGAGCCCATGTCATCGTCATCATATAGGGCTGGATCATCTGAATAAACCAATCTAAGGCTGGTCCCTCAACAGACAACTCAACGATCATGATCCGCTGGTACTCGGTATGAGCAGTCCGAGTCCTAGTCTCAATCGCATGCAGAAAATCTAATGGATCAGAAGTACCATCAAACGCAATCCTGCCAACTCGGGCATAGAACAAAGCTGCCTCAAGATCAGACATACCCTGCTGATAGGCAGGCTGAACAGGCTGAACAACAGGAGGAACAGGAACATCAAATTCAGGCTCAACAGGCTCCTCGTCCTGTAACTCTCTCTGCCTACGGTGACCTGCCGCTCCTCGAGGTCTACCTCTGCCACGACCTCTACGTCTAACTGGCGGCTCAGGAGGTAAAACCTCGTCCTGAAAAGACTCATCATCCTCGGCCTCAACGACCGGTGGAGCGACACGCGCTCGTCTCCTCATACTGAAAAGACAAACGGAAAGATTCAGACAAAACAGACAACGGAGGAATAACGCTGAAAACTAAAGCAAGGAATACTTATCAAGACATACTCGAACCTAATACACTGCAGTAGTTCAACAGAAAACACAACTCAAAAACTAGGGCCACAACTCACATAACTAAGCCCTGACACAGAACTCTGCTCTGATACCAACTTTGTCACGACCCAAAACAGGGGCCATGACCGGCGCTAGGGAACGGGAATTCTTTCGAACCCGGAACCTATAGCAAGCCTAAAAATAAAATAAATCATGCAATAATAACCATAATCATATAATATGCAGCGGAAATAAAAATCATAATATCATAATGTTATTCACATCAACTGGATTTAAATCAAATTCATCTCATAGATATATAATCTTTAATACATCTCTTTTAAAATAAAATACATAAAATCCAATACTTTATTTCACGACTACTGCAGTGCCTAGATAAAATAAATAAGACTCAAGTAGATAATTTACATAAAGAAGCCGGGGCGGAAGAAATCCGGCGTATCGACCTGCTACTGAGGTCTGAAGAAGTTGACTCTCCTGAAAAATAGTCAACGGAGGGGAGTTGGACCTCACTGAGTGAATTACTATAATATATATACATACACACTAAATGACAATGCATACAGTCAATAATACATATCTAATATGTATATATACATGCAAATTCACATAGATACAGTAAAAATCATTTTTATATATTTTATTGAAAATCACAGTTTATGAAGGATCATATAGAACCCTAGAATATCGCAACCTCAGAAAATAGTGTTAGACAACACTCTGGCCATACAGGCTCACTGAATCCAAATATATCCACTTAATCCATTTGGACAGTAGACTGGCCCCGAGACACTAAGTCAACCGAGCTCCAGCAGTCTGACTGCCAGTGTGATTGGCCCCGAGACATTTGGTCAACCGAGCTCCAGCAATCACACCCAAATCACATCTCACATATCAATAATCATAATCAATCAATATCCACAAATAGTTAGTAATATAGCCTAATACTATAGGCGTATCGGTACGTACTCGGTCCTAGTGCTGCCCACTAGGTAGCACGTTCTATTGATATCCTTCATCATTAAATATAAAACATTCATTCACAAAAATAAATGATGCATGACGTTCAATAAAATACAACATAAACCATATATATACCGGAAATATACCAAAAGTAAACCAGGTATATTTCGAGTATATATATGTCAAATAAATCCAATCAAATCACAAATTAAATTAAAAATATATTTAAAAACATTTTAAATATATTTTATTAATAAAACATGTATATAATTTATTATATACCAAAATAAACCAAAAATATACTTAAATACAAATCACATTATTTATGCATTTTAATCAAAGTAAAACATATATTTCTAAATCATGCATCCTAAGCATGTATACATAGTACAGTAACTCACCTAGTGCGCTCCACGAGACGGGTCCGACGGGCCTGGTCCACTAGCCCTCGGTCTCGGCGTAACTAAACAAGAAATAATTAATCGACATTAGAATAAACCTAACAGAAATCCTAGAATTCAATCTAGAGTATTAAACACAGAATCAGAATTTAGGGTTCGACTGGATATCACGTTTTACGAGAATTCTACCGAAAATCCGACAGAACCTCCCCTGTAAAACGGACATCTCTCTACTCAAAAGAGTAGAGCCGACCCTGCAAAGAAACACACTTCGAAAATAAACTCAACACTCAACCACAACCCCTCGGTCGGACTCCAGACAACAATCTACCGACCGGGGTCCACAACACAGAATAATTCTAGAAATACCAAAAATATCCTTAAATCACAGAAATACATATTATAGGTAGAAATTACATAATTAACCTTAAAACACTGTAAAAACCGATAAAAACTTATTTTATTTGAAAAACCGTATATTATATATATAATTGAAAATAATTCACGAAAAATAGTTTTAATTAGTTAAAAATACCAAATAATTTGTAGAAATCATTTTTAAACATTAAATAACTACTAAAACCAATTAAATTACATTTTTAGCCAATTTAGGGTAAAATTACCAAAATACCCCTATATATATAAATATACTTAAATTACTTCAAAAATTCACCAAAAATTATACAATTATCCAAAATTAATTTTCTCAACATATTTATCAATAATATCAATAATTAAACCCAATTATCCAATTAATTTCAATTAAAAACACATTTAACCTAATTTTCCCAAAATTACATAAACTTTAATAATTCAAAATAAATACTTAGAAATTCATAAAAATTCAAAATAAATTCCTATAATTCATTTCAACACCTAATTTAACCATAAACTCCAATTTCACAATTTAAATAATTAATTTCCGAAAATTAGAAAATAATATTAAAATATTCAAAAATACCCAAAAATCCAAAAAATCTCCAAAAATTCTACAAAAATTCATACATGTAGATTAAGCTACTAGGATCAACATTTTTGAAGGGAGTTTTCATGAATCAATCAATTCGAAGCTCAAAAAAATCAAAAACCCTAATAGGCCGAAATTGAAAAATCAAAACCTAAGCAAATCTAGACCAATTCAGTTCAAACCAAAGCTAGAATCACACTCACCAGACCTCAAGGAGAAGAAAGAGACCGGCGGTGTCGAAAACGGTGGCCAGAATCGGCGTGATCGACGGTGGATCGATTTTCGGCTTCTCCGGCCAAAATCGACTTCCAGACGCCGGAAACGGCCTCCTCAGACGGCGGAATTGGTCGGGGAAGACGGTGGCACACCGGACGGCACACCCACGGTGAAGAAACGGCGTGACAGACGCCCGGACGGCAAGGGGAAGGATCGGGAGGAAGAAGGAGACTCGGGGGCAAATGTGTAATTTTCCAATTCTTTTGTAATTTTGACAAATATATGTATATATATATACTTTATACTATATATTAAAATAATATTAAATTACACACATCAAATATACACCACACACATAAAATTTAATATTTTAATAATTTATACTAAATAAAATTAATTAAATAACAATAAAACAAATAAATATTTAATAAAATATTAGGGTAATAATAAACCCTGATTAAATAAATATACACACAGACTTTATTTAATAATTTAAAAATACGCATGAGTTCATGCAAGTCCGTAAATACATTTAAAATAATTAATAATACATTGTTTACGTGAAAATTTCCCTAAAAATGCAAGTCCCAGGAAAATTTTACGTAAAGCACTGAAAATAATACACAATAATTAAAATAGGTCTAAAATACATATCAACTCGTAAAAATATCATATAAAATACAGAAATCATTAACACTGCATATCCCGATATTATGTAAAACTATTTTAAAAACACGGGATATTACACCTTTAAGGCCTCTTTTGTCGCTCTGTTACATTTTATTTTTTGAATGGTGGTGAACTGATTTTAAAAACTAAGCTAATGTTCTTAAAAAAAAAAAACTAAGCTAATGGGATGCAATGTATTTTAACTAAAGGAGTGTGAGTAGATCTCAACCATCCATCTGCAATGCGGCCTCACATGTATGCATGTGCAACCAAGTGGCATCAAAAGAGTGTTTTGGACTGATGTTGAAAGAGCCAAATCCAATATCCTTCTTAAGTCAACCTTACAGTCCTATGGGAGTTAGAGAGGAGGGAGGGTGGGGTGGGGTGGGGTGGGGGGTGGGGTGGGGTTTGGTGTTATCAATTATTTTATTTTTATTTTTTGGACAAATGAGCAAATTTAAAGTGCGAGTGTCAACACATAACCCAAATGTATACCTAGATAACAAGAATTTTAAATATTTTCTGATTTTGTATCCTATTTGAATTAAAAAATAGATTTTTAATAATTAATGAAAGCAATTCTTTCTCCATAATTAGAGTTTTGGTAATTCTCCTAACCATAAATGATAGATTTTTCCTTTTATTATAAATTGAACTTTTAAGCTAATAAAGTGGGGGAAAATTAGAAGACTTTCACATGTCAACAAGTGGGTGAAATTTGGTTTTGTCTTGATCAAATTAACTTCACATGAGCATGGTTTTTAAATCTTGGCCAGCACTCAGGACCACTATGGCTTGTTAATGGTTTTTTCATAAACAGGTGGCAGCAAAATCCTTAACCAAATAATTGGTTAAGCTCTGTCCTCCATCATTGGCAAACTGTAACTAGTCTTTTTAAGATGGTTCAATGTCCATCCTCTTTCTTTTTTTTTTTTTTTTGTTTATATAATACCCATTAATGCATTCTTTATAATTTGATGCAAAGTGTTGTCCTTTTGTGTTAAAAATTATCACTTTGAGATCCATATTAATGATAACACAATGCCACCATTCAAAAATCTTCTTACCAAAGTAGATTATTATCCTCCAAAAAAAAAAACAAAAAGGCAAAATCTTTTCAGCAAGAATGGTGGATAAAAAACTAGAAACTTTGTTAAAAGAAAAAGCTTGACCAATGTGAAACGACAGTGGATTAACTGAAATTTTCACAGCGATAAGAAGAAAAAGGTGAGTAGCGTCTGTGTGGGTTCTATGTGTGTGGAACCTACTGAAACATACCTCATCAGATCCATTATATTGGGACCCATTTCCTCACTTCAACGGTGGCTTTTGTTTTTTAGTGTTCCTTAATCCTTACACACACATCCCATTTTTTTTCCCTAACTTTCTTCCATTGACAATTGAAAACAGAAGTATTTATTCGCTTCTTGTAGTTATGTAGAAACAGAGCAAAAACAGGGAAAGTTAAAATCTTTTTGAAGATGGAAAGCCTGTCTTTCTAGTTAGACAAAGAAGTAAAGACTTTTTTCTTTTTTAAAAAAAGGGGTCTTCTTCGTGTTGGGTGAGTGTACTTGAATCATATTGTCACTGTTTCGTTTTATTTTTTCTTTTTATTTCTTGTTTTCACTGGAATAGTAAACAAATCGTTTGTAATGGGTTTTTAACAGAAGAATTTATTTTTTTTTAACTTTGTCTGCTAATTTTCTTGAAAATGAGTCACTATCAGCAATATGAAATCCATCTCTAAATAGTAGTAAAACACAATCACTTGCAAGTGATAGTGTTTTATTATACTGGTTTCTCTTCATGTCTCTATCTCTTTCTCCTTTTCAGCATTTTCTCTATCTCATGTCATGTGATTGAATAATCATTTGTCTTCGATTTGTTTTTTTTTGTTTTTTAATTTTTTCCCTATTTGCTTGTGGTAGTTATGTATGTCAAGTTAAGTGTCTCCTCGTTTGCAGGCTGGTTCAGTTCATTGTGCTGATAATAAACAACAACAAAACTCAAGAGATTAGATATCTGGGTTCCTCGAACGTTTAATTCTTGTGGGTTCCTTCAATCTTTTTTAAACTGGCTCCATTGGTATTAAGGCTAAAGTTTCAATCTTTCAAACCAAGTTCGAGATTTTAAGCCAGGTAATGTAAGTACTCAGATCTGAATTATCATTAAAATGTTGTTTTATTCCACTCAAATCTGAAATGGGATGTTTTATTTCAATGTTTTTTTGTACCTTGAGTTTCCACTAGCTAGTTAGATCTATCATGTTCTAAAGTTCAGCCTTTAGTGGTGACTTCTAAAATTTCTTGTTTAATAGACTTCAAGAACTGGTTCTATATGTTTCAGAATGCATGGCTAGAAGCATACATTCATTGCAATTACAAGCTTTTACCTCTTTAGGCATTGAAGTTCAAATTTTGCAAGTTTCCTTCTATTGCTATCGTAGAGCTACTTGCTCATCTTATTGTATTTGCATTTCTGTACTTGTTTACTGGTTTCTTTGACTACCCTCTTGAGTTTTCAATTTTCTTTGCTATACAGTTATCTGCTTCAAATTTTCTCATAACGTGGGTGCCATGTATGCTGTTTCATTTTAAATTTTTTTTTTTTCAGATGAGTAGTTTACAATTAAGCTGCTAAGTCTACCCCCTGCGCTTATATCATCTGAGGTTTCAGATTTTATCGACTGTTTTTGGTATGCAGACAAGACAATTACCTAACCTAATTGGTTAACTATTAAAACTGATAATGTAATAAAAGCATTTGATTTTTCTTTTTTCTTTTGTATTTCAAATGTGTGTATTTCATTTGGGGAGTTATTTTTACTGAAATGGTGTCATTCTCTCCATTTCAGGATGGCTTTTCTTACTTAGAGCCGATGCATCCTATTGAGAATAAGGAGATTTTGTAACTAAACTATGGATCTCCGAGAAGATAGCTCTAGGTTTGGCTTGGTGCCGATATCAACTTTACGGAATATGTCATCATCTTCTTCAGCATTTTTTTCAGCAAACCAGTCACCTTTCTTCTCTCCAAAATCACCAACCTGTCATTTATCTGAATCAACAAGGTCAGATGCTCAATGTGATAGTATTCATTTAAGTGGTGAACCTCTTACATCTAGTTCAGGTAATCCAGAACTTGCATCTCTAGCAAATGCCAGAGATGCATCAGACATGTCAAGGGATCCAGTTACCGAAATTGGAACAGATTTCCAGAAGTTTGATCGAATATTTTCCTCAACTGGCATTTCTAATAGTTCTCCTTATAGTTACAATGATTCCCATGACATTGGTTATTCCGGGTTCAGAGAGAAGCACAAAAGGCATGAAAGAAGCCGTGGAACATCATATACTCCAGTTTCAGTTTCCCTACCCTCTTACAGACTGAGGAGTTGTGATGTCTTCATTGGTTTGCATGGTCAGAAGCTGTCTTTGCTGAGGTTTTCCAATTGGCTTCGTGCTGAATTGGAAGCTCAAGGGATAAGTTGTTTTATATCTGACAGAGCTCGATGTAGGAACACAAGGAAACATGGAATAGTTGAGAGGGCAATGGATGTTTCTTCTTTTGGAATCGTAATCCTAACAAAGAAGTCCTTTAGGAACCCATATACTATTGAGGAACTGCGGTTTTTTTGCAAGCAAGAAGAATTTGGTCCCCGTATTCTTTGATTTGAGTCCGGATGATTGCCTGGTCAGGGACATTGTTGAGAATAGAGGAGAATTGTGGGAAAAAGATGGAGGTGAGTTGTGGCTTTTATATGGTGGATTAGAGAATGAGTGGAAGGAAGCTGTCAACAGCCTTTCTCGGGTAGATGAGTGGAAACTTGAAGCTCAGGAAGGAAACTGGAGAGATTGCATACTAAGGGCTGTTACACTTCTAGCAATGAGATTGGGAAGGAGAAGTGTCGTAGAACGGGTGACTAAGTGGAGAGAAAAGGTGGATAAAGAAGAGTTTCCTTTCCCCAGGAATGAGAACTTCATTGGCAGGAAGAAAGAATTGTCTGAACTAGAGTTTATACTTTTTGGTGATGTCAGTGGAGATTCAGAAAGAGATTACTTTGAACTCAAGGCAAGACCCAGAAGAAAGAATTTGACAATTGGATGGAGTAAGAGCAATTCAATGGAGGAAAAACAAAGGGAGAGGAAATGGGAGAATGGAGCCAAGAAGGGTAAGGAACCAGTTGTATGGAAGGAATCTGAAAAGGAGATTGAGATGCAAAGAACTGAGTTTCCTCAGAGACAGCACCAAGTAAGGCCTAAAAATGGTGGACGTTTTGCAAAGAGAAAAAGATCAACAAAGATTGTGTATGGAAAGGGGATTGCTTGCGTGTCAGGGGAATCAGGAATTGGTAAGACAGAGCTTCTCCTGGAATTTGCCTATAGATACCACCAGAGATACAAGATGGTTCTGTGGATTGGAGGAGAAAACAGGTACATTAGGCAGAATTTTCTAAATCTCTGGTCTTTCTTGGAAGTTGATGTGGGGGTTCAGAATTGCCCAGGGAAAAGTAGGATAAGAAATTTTGAGGAACAAGAAGAGGAAGCCATTTCTAGAGTTCGAAAAGAGCTCATGAGGAACATACCTTTTCTGGTGATAATTGATAACTTGGAGAGCGAAAAGGACTGGTGGGATCACAAACTTGTAATGGATCTTCTTCCCCGCTTTGGTGGAGAAACCCATGTCATAATTTCCACACGTCTCCCTCGTGTCATTAATCTGGAACCCTTGAAGCTAACTTACTTGTCTGGGGTGGAGGCAATGTGTTTGATGCAAGGAAGTGGGAAAGATTACTCAGTTGCAGAAATTGATGCACTCAGGGTTATTGAGGAGAAACTAGGAAGGCTAACTTTAGGCCTTGCAATAGTAGGAGCAATTTTATCTGAGCTCCCAATAAATCCAAGCAGGCTATTGGACACCATAAATAGAATGCCTCTGAGGGAGATCTCATGGATTGGTAGGGAAGCTAATTTATTAATGAAAAACAATTTCCTGTTGCAACTCTTTGAGGTATGTTTTTCAATATTTGATCATGCGGATGGGCCAAGGAGTTTGGCAACCAGGATGGTCCAGGCTAGTGGTTGGTTTGCACCAGCTGCTATTCCTATTTCTTTATTAGCCCTAGCTGCAAACAAGATACCCCAGAAGCATAGGGGAACTCAGCTATGGAGAAAGTTATTGTGTTCCTTGAGCTGTGGCCTTTCTTCATCATATACGAAACGATCTGAAGCAGAAGCATCTACTATGTTGTTGAGATTTAATATTGCAAGAAGTAGCACCAAGCAAGGCTACGTCCATGTCAATGAGCTTGTAAAGTTTTACGCGCGCAGAAGAGGAACCTCAGCAGTTGGGCAGGCCACGGTTCAAGCAATCATCAGTCGTGGTTCTATATCACACCATTCAGAACATATATGGGCTGCATTTTTCTTGCTTTTTGGATTCTGTGATGACCCCATGGTTGTTGAGTTGAAGGTGTCCGAATTGTTGTACCTTGTTCGGGAAATGGTTTTGCCTCTTGCAATTCGAACTTTCATTTCATTCTCTCGATGCAATGCTGCTCTGGAGCTCTTGCGCCTATGCACTAATGCTTTGGAAGCTGCGGACCAAGCATTTGCGACCCCAGTTGAGAAGTGGTTGGACAAATCACTATGCTGGAGGCCCATTCAGACTAATGCTCAACTTAATCCTTACCTTTGGCAGGAGCTAGCACTGTCAAGAGCCACTGTTCTGGAGACTAGAGCAAAGCTTATGCTAAGAGGGGGACAGTTTGACATTGGGGATGATTTAATAAGGAAGGTTATTTTTATTAGAACTTCAATATGTGGTGACGATCATCCAGACACTGTATCTGCTCGCGAAACTTTAAGCAAACTCACCAGGCTTCTTGCCAATGTTCAAATTTACACTTCACCATAGGCTATATTTTTTGTAAGAAAAGTTTACATTAGAATTATACAAAATTCTTAAATAAAACTGCTGTAAGCATTTCAGAGAAATTTTTTCATACAAATTTTAGTCTCAAAATTGTCTTCTCTCATTTCGCAAAATTTCCCTCTTTGTCTTGCACAAGCGTGCTGGGTGTGTGCGCGGGCGCGCGGGCATGCATCACGTCCTCTTATCTATTGTATTGCTGTATAGAATATTTTGAATTGCAGGGGAAAGATGAACCAATTCAATATCAGGCATTTGAGATTTTATCAACTTGGTTTGTTACATGACACTATGGCAGCATCAGCTCTGAAAGAACTGGAGTTTCGTTGGACAAGTACTTGCATATCTTTACAATCTATTTAGAAGTGCTCATCAGGCATAAAGCTTACATGTAGGAAGTTTGCTGCTATAAAGGACAATTGCATTGGGATTGACCGATAGCATTCTTCATTCAGCAAATGTGGTGAGATATATGTGCCATCTCCTTCTATACTTTTAGTAATGAAATTTATGGTTGATGCTCTCATGAATCATTTTTCAAGGGTTTTTATCTGGAATGTTGTCATGGGATGTATTTTCAGTTATAGAACCTTGAAAGCATGTGTTGACGCTCAATGTATTCCGGTGCAGTAAAAAACATGAACATGCAGCGAAATTTCTGGACAGGTCATATTCAAACAACTTGTTACTTCCTTAAGTCGTCTATTTATTGTTATTGTTATTTCTTTTCGACGGTGGGTAAGGGGGAGAGAGGTCTGATTTTGATATATTTCCATGCTTTCACGCATTTGCTTTGATGTTTGTTCAGAGCCAGCAGTGTCTCCATGTAAGGAAGTGGGAATGAACGGTTACAAAAAGCGTTTTTGTATGAAACAATGGAAAGGGGAAATGAAGACAAACAATGAGAACAAAGTGAAATAGGAAGAAAAGGATTTGATGTGTTCACATAGGAAAGAGAAATAGCATTCTACTATGGTCTTCATGTATCTGTATATATCGGATTGTTGTTTTAACATCTCATATTTTTGTTACACATTTGAAATTACTTTAAATTTCTTACTTTGAACTTAAAGTAAACAAGTCTAATGGTAGCAATACATCCATGACTTAAAAGAGTCTGAAGCAATTCACCAGAACTTCAAGGAACTTAGTACTCGCATTCAAAAGATGACGGTAAAAACAGTGCAGATTAACACTAATGTGAACCAAACACACACACACACAAAAAGACTGGCAAACCCATTTTCATAAGTCATTTCTGTTCAAATTAAATTGAACCTAAAAATATGTATTAACAAGTAGAATTAAGTGCAATAATTAATGACTAGTTAGTCAAAAATCAACATGGTTCCATTGATTATAGTGACCAGGTGACCTGATCATAACCTTCAGCTTCTGAATCCATTACGCATTGCATATTTGACAAACACAAACGATCATTAATCTAGATACAAAATATGGTAACAAGCACTACCACTAACAAGCAATGATAAAAGGTTACGGAAAAGGGCCAAAGACAATGGTAGGAAAAAAGCTAACAAGTCAATACACCTCAACAATCAGCATAAAATTCAATAACCCTCCACAATAGGGATCCTTAAGTTTCAAATTCCATAAATCCAATTTAGAGAAATACACAACAGAGGACCAAAGGTTAACCAAAACCCAATTACATCAATCCAATAATTACAGCAAACTAGATAAAGACCCAACTGAGATAACAAATAGATCATACAACTAAAATAACAATAGATTGAGCACTCCACCCCATCATACTTGGCTTGCTTCTAGATTTCTAATAGGATGTTAGAGCTCAAAAGTCCTCACAGACTAAAAGATCATGGTTCAAGAGCCCGAGACCAAGTGGAGCTAGCCCGGTCCAAGATTGGTTTAAAAGCCCATGACCGAGTCCGGTCCAAGATAAAAAGCTAGCCCAAGACTAAGTCCGGTTTAAGATGAAGAGATACTATGGATCAAGATATTTAAGGCTGGGTTGGACAGTCCAAACCCAAGAAGATTAAGATGTCCAAAGTTGAACAAAAAGATAAAGAAGAAGAAGTTCGTAGTTGGACAAAAAAAAGAATTAGATAAAGATAGATAAAAAAATTAACAAAACCCAATAACAGGTTGCATTTGAGGGGGAGTGTTGAAATACATGAGAGAGAGTTCCATTGGAAAGAAAAGAGAAGAAAAAAATGTGCCTTATAATTGAAAAGTAGGAGACACCTAAAATGGCCCAAGCCATTTTGGTGTAAAGCTCCATTCCTCAAGAAAGAGTAAGGCACTGTTTTTGAAAGTTTCAGATCCAACACTCTATCCCGTTAAGTTCAATTTGCTTCTAAATTTCTAATAAGTTGCTAAAAAAACTCTTAAAAACACAAGCTAAGTTTGAGTAGGAAGAGACACTAGACTTCCACAATGTGTGCATAAGCATTTAGCAAAAAAAATCTCAAAGTTCGAAAATGTTTCACAGGAGAGTTTGCTTCCTCTTGTAATGAATCCATCACACCAGCAACATTAGCAACATATACTTAGAGGTAAGGAGTTGTATTCTCTAGTGTATCCCAATGCTTATCTAATAATGGGAACCATACATTAGCAACACATATTTGATGGTTCACCCCCCCCCCCCCAAGTAACATATATATGAACTTGAAGAATGCACAGAGGTCTGATGACTTCTTAATAGGAGAATGAATAGTCTGACTTGTCAGGATTAAAAAGTAGTCCAGGATTAAAAAGTAGATTGAGCACTCCATCCCATCACACTTGGCATGCTTCTAGATTTTTAATTGCATGTCAGAGCTCGAGAGTTTTAACAGGCTAAAAGATCATGGTTCAAGAGCTTGAGACCAAGTAGAGCTAGCCTAGTCCAAGATTGGTTTAAAAAAATATGACCGAATCCGGTCCAAGATGAAAAGCTAGCCTAAGATTGAGTCTGGTTTAAGATGAAGAGCTAGTATAGGCCAAGATATTAAAAGATGGGTTGGATAGTCCAAACCAAAAAGATTAAAATGTCTAAAGTTGGAAAAAAGATCAAGAAGAAGAAGTCCGTAGTTAAACAAAAAAAAAAAGAATTAGACAAAGATAGATAAAAAAATTGACAAAGCCTAATAACATGTTGCATTTGAGGGGGAGTGCTAAATTATATAGGAGAAAGTCTCACATTGGAAATAAAAGAAAAGAAAAAAATGTGCCTTATAATTGAAAAGTAGGAGACACCTAAAATGGCCCAAGCCATTTTGGTGTAAAGCTCTTGTGAGCGACCTTGGATTGGGCATTCTTTTTTGTGTTTTTGTTGGTGTTTTCATTTCTGAGGGACATGGCAAATTTACCGAATAAGGACAAGTGATTAGTCTTGGGGGGATGAGATCCTTTTAATTTTGTGGAGTCGCGACTCGATTTTTAGAAAATCGAAAAAAGAAAGGGACCCCAACAGAGATTTCTGGGTTCGAGAGATCGCATATACTTTTTGACTATTTCTCATTATATAATATTCCATATATAGCTACCACAACATCCTAGTTTCGGTGATGACAGTTTATATAACATTCATAAAGTACATAAGAAAATATGGGATAATAAAGTTGAGAATTTTATTACATTGCTTTCTTGATAAAATACATATGAAAAGAAAAAAATTATGGAAAAGTAAATCTAATATGTCTGATTTGCAAGGATAACATGATCATTTACACAACTTATTTGATGAATGATAGGATGATTATGCTTGTAGTGATTATTTGTGCTATGATAATGAATGATGATAATATAAAGGATGCATGAGGTCATCACCGGACTGAGAGTATGATGACTCTATTCTGAGGCATGAAATTTTCACATTATTGATATTGATGATGTGATTTCATGATTTTAGAAATAGAGGATGTAGAGCAATGATGTAAAATGAGCATAATAACGCATATATTATTCATGTAGCATGAAAGATTATCAGTCTCATCATACAAGCACAATAGTGTTTCCAAATGCTGGCGACAGTAAAATAAAATGTAGTGTAGTAAAGTAAACATATTAAAATAATTGTGTGGTCTTTAGACTCGACTCAGCTTATGTGAACATTGAAGTTTTAGCTTCGAGAGATTATCAAGCTTTTCCTCGTCGAGAGGTTCAAAATGACAATAGAATGATGCTAGACTGTATACCTTTGAAGTGTGCTTTGATAAAGATGAGGTTGAGTTTGGTGGAAAAAGGGATTCAACAATATAAAGAAAAGGCTATGGGATAGCAAAAACTGTATAGAAAAGGGTTTCCCATGCCTTCGATTAAACTAACTCTTGAGTGTGTGTGTGTCTTCCTTACTTCCCCCCTCTAAAATGGGGTGTAAAGGGGTCTATTTATAGGAAAAAATGTGCAGAATGCGGTGTGTAGGCATGGTCACGCGCTTGTAACTGAATTTTTGTGCTTAGCCATGCCAAGTGCGCCTATGTGCTTTTTTATGTGCACTTCGACGCTTTACACGCTCTTCTCGGGTTCTATGCGCGATGTTTCAAGGTTGGTTGCTAGGGTTTTTAGGCCTTCGAATTACGTTTTGAGAGTCTGTTTTGCCAAATTTAGCTTTGATTTTAGCACATGACACCTAGGGATGTTTATGCGCACTTTTGAGCTATACGCATTAATACCCGAGTTGTGTTGGACCATTCCAGAACCACTTTTAGAGGTTTTGGAGCCCTCCAAACATGTTTCCAAAGTCTTTTTTATCAAAATTGATTTTCATTTTTTCACAAAGTTGGGTCTTGGTCTAATAAAATACACACTGGCCCAACGAGTTGAGTATTTTGAGAGGAGTTTTCTCGAAATAAACCTTTTGTTGTTTTGATAATTCGTATTTCGTAAGGTTGAAGCACAAATTAATGACCTGGTGAAAAATTTTGCACATTGGTAGGGTCGGTTGGGTGTTTTAAGGTTGCACACTTTAGAGGTGTTACGAACGAGTAGACTCTAGCCATCTCGGGGATTCATTTCATCATCAGACCTTTTTGGGGGACAGTCAAATTGGTATAACAACTCCATTTCTTAAAAAAGAGTATGGCATAATTTTTGAAAGTTTTAGATCCAAGACTTTATCCTATCAGGCTCAGTCTACTTCCAAATTTCTAATAAGTTTATTAAAAAACTTTGAAAAACACAAGCTAAGTTTGAGTAGTAAGAGACACTAGACTTCACAATGTGTGCACAAGCGCTTGGAAAAAGAAATCTCAAAGTTCGAATATGTTTGATAGGAGAGTTTGCTTCCTCTTGTAATAAATCCATCACACCAGTAACATTCGTAATATATACTTGAAGGTAAGGAGTTGTATTCTTTAGTGTATCTTAACACTTATCCAATAATGGGAACCAAAAATTAGCAACACAGATTTGCTAATTTTCCCCCTAAGTAACATATATGTGAACTTAAAGAATGCACAGAGGTCTGATGACTTTTTGATAGGAGCAGGAATAGTTTAACTCATTAGGATTAAAAAAGAATGCGTAGAGGTCTGATGACTTCTTGATAGGAGCAAAAATAGTCTGACTCGTCAGGATAAAAAAATTGGCTAGGATTAAAAAGTAGATTGAGCACTCCATCCTATCATACTTGGCCTGCTTCTAGATTTTTAACAGGATGTCAAAGTTTAAGAGTTTTAACAGGCTAAAAGATCCCGGTTCAAGATCCCGAGACCAAGTAGAGCTAGCCAGTCCAAGATTGGTTCAAAAGCCACCTATGATTGAGTTTGGTCTTAGATGAAAGGCTATCTTAAGACTGAGTCCAGTTTAAGATAAGGAGCCAGTATGGGCTAAGATATTAAAAGATGGGTTGGACAATACAAACCTAAGAAGATTAAGATGTCCAAAATTGGGCAAAAAATCAAGAAGAAGAAGTCTGTAGTTAAAAAAAACATTAGACAAAGATAGACATAAAAATTAACAGAGCCCAATAACAGGTTACATTTGAGGGGTAATGTTGAAGTATATAGGAGAGAGTCCTACATTGGAAAGAAAAGAAAAGAAAAAAATGACTTATAATTGAAAGTATGAGACACCTAAAAAGGTCCAAACCATTTTAGTGTAAAGCTCCATTCCTCAAGAAAGAGTAAGGCACAATTTTTATAAGTTTTAAATCTAACACTATCCCATCAAGCTCAACCTACTTCTAAATTTCTAACAAGTTGCTTAAAAAAATTTAAATAATGTAAGCTAAGTTTGAGTAGGAAGAGACATTAGACTTCTATAATGTGAGCATAAGCTCTTAGCAAAATAAATCTCAAAGTCCGAAAAAATTTGACAAGAGAGTTCACTTCCTTTTGTAATAAATCCATCACACCAGCAACATCAGTAACATATGCTTGGAGGTAAGCAGTTGTATTCTCTAGTGTATCTTAACACTTATCCAATAGTGGGAACTAGGCATTAGTAACACATATTTGCTGGTTTTTTCCCCCCAAGTTACATATATATGAACTTGAAGAATGCACAGAGGTTTGATGCCTTATTGATAATAGCAGGAATAGTTTGACTCATCAAGATTAAAAAGTAGGTGGAGATCTTGAAAATTGGAAGTGTCATAAGCATTATTTGGAGTGAAGTACATCCTGTCAATGATAATACTATTACTGATAATAGGTAATGTATCAATATAATCATCGTAAGGCAAGAGAAGTGGCATGCATTCATTCACATGTTTAGCTAAGCAGAGGATAAAGACATTGAAGTCATTAATAGATATAATGAATAAGATTCAAGACCAAAAGCAAAGGCCTCTATTATGACTCAAGATGATACTTTGTTATAAGAGAGGCTTGGGGAGCTGGGTACTATGGTTTTTTTTAGCATAATCAAAAATCTCAAAATTACAAGGTTAGTAGAGTCATACTACAAATTAGGAAAGGATTGAACAAAAGTGTGGAGAAAAAGCAAAATGATCCTCGACCAACTAGCACAGCCTTAGAAGTAAAATTCTTTCCTTTTATATGTGGCCCTAAGGTAAAAGCCCCCTTTTTTAGAGTAGTAGTGGTAGTCTTTTGTTATTGCTATTGGACATCTTTCATTGGGTAACTGTAAACTTCATTGATCCATTTATCTTCTTTGTCATTGTAGCCATTAACCATGTAAAAATTGGAATATGAATTAATATGTTCTTCCAAATTGAGAATTACGCTATGAGGACAAGAACTAAGTTTTTGACATATATCTATATATTAGATTCAACCATAGCAGTTTGTGACATGTAACTTTCAAATATAGCAACCTATTTAATGTGCATAAATGGGATAAGCCTAAAAATATTAATAATCAAGAAATTATCATCCAAAGTAAAAGAATATGCAAAAACCTATAATTCAGGCTACAATTCTATTAAAATATATGGGAGAGAGTCCCATGTTGGAAAGAAAAGAAAATAAAAAAATGTGCTTCATAATTGAAGAGTAGGAGACACTTAAAATGACCTAAGCCATTTTGGTGTAAAACTCCATTCCTTAAGAAAGAGTAAGGCTCAATTTTTGCAAGTTTCAGATCCAGTTTTCATCCTATCAGACCTGGCTCGCTTCCAGATTTCTGATATAGTATCAAAGCCCAAGTCTCTTAACATGCCAAAAGGTCATAGTTTAAGAGCCTAAGACCTAGCCCATGATTGAGAAGAGATAGCCCAGCCCAAGAGTCCACAACCGAGTCTAATCCAAGACGAAGAGCTATCCCAAGATGGAGTCCGGTCTAAGATGAAGAGTTAGTATGGGCTATGATATTAAAAGATGGGTTAGATAGTACTATCCTAAGAAGATCAAGATGTCTAAAGTTGGATAAAAAGATAAGAAAGAAGTTCTTAGTTGGACAAAAAAAAGAATAAGAAGTCTATAGTTGGACAAAAATAGGCAAAAAAATTAGTAGAGCCCAATACTAGTTGCATTTGAGGAGGAGTGTTGAAGTATGTGGAAGAGAGTCCCCATATTAGAAAAAAATGAAAAAAATGAGTCTTATAATTGAAAAATAGGAGACACTAAGATGATCCAAACCATTTTAGTGTAGAGCTCCATTCCTCAAGAAAGAGTAAGACCTAGTTTTTATAAGTTTTGGATCTAACACTCTATCCTATCAGGCCTAGCCTGCTTGTAAATTTCTAACATATTCCAAATACTAACTCAAAAAACTCTAAATAACACAAACTCAGTTTGAGAGTGGGACACTAGACTTCCACAATGTGTGCATGAGCACTTGGCAAAAGAAATCTTAAAGTCCAAAAACATTTGATAAGAGAGTTCACTTTCTCTTGTAATACATCAATTACATAAGCAATATCAATGACGTATACTTGGAGGTAAGGTGTCACACTTGCACCTTGATTCTCAGTACATTTACATTCATTATGCATTATATTTATATATATATTAATTTAATTTAAGTATAAGTTAGTATATATATAGATATAGTTATAAAGGAAAGGACTCAATTGTCGCAAATAATTGTCCTTGATTGAACAATTGAAAGCTTAAGAATTTATAGGTAATTTAAGTATTTCATTAAGGACTAAAAGGAGTATTTTATATATTATTTAATTATTTTTTGGGTATATTGTGAAGAGCTACCATAGGAAAGAAAATAAGAAAGAAAGAAAGAAAAGAAAAGAAAAAGGGGGGGGGGGGGGGGCTAATTCATTTTCTCTTATAGAATTTGATTTTTCAAGCAAAGTTAAAGGTCTAAAGTATAATTAAGGCTATAATCTTCATCCTATAAGAATTTTTTGATTGATTTGGTAAGTAATTTTAATGTTTTGGTTGATTTAATTTAGGGTTCTTAAGTTGCAAGCTTTGGGTTTTTAAAGTCTATTTTATTAGTTTCTGTAATTCGATCATTATCTTAATCTCAAGATCTCCAAATTGAGTTTTATTTGATGATATGGAACCTTTGAAGAATTATATAAAATATTTCCTCTTTGAGCTCAGTCTGATTCAATCTCTATGTTAGGGTAATTAGAGATAACATTTTATTGCTCAATCTATCAGTTTCTTTGAGCTGTTATAATTCATTAAATATAACTCTACTTGTAGGTATCTAATTAGTGTGAAATTTTTATAGCAAGTTCTAGAAATATAGATATAAGGTTGATTAAAACTTTGACTCAAAATTTCTTTTTTATAAGTCCTAATAATTTTTCAAAGTCAGCTATAAAAGCAGCTATTTTAATTATGTGAACTAGGTTTATAGAGTTCATGAGTGAAAACTAGTCTTAAATACTTTTAGTATATTATGAGCTAGGAAACTAAAAATTGAGTTTATTTTATTCTATGAAAACTTGAAAGAGTTAGTTACAACTTTATATTTTGATAAAGATCTAATTATGTTTTAATAGTGGTTTGATAGACCTATACTTTTTATTGCTCAATCTGTCTAAGTAATTGAGCTACTTGTAATGCAACCTTTATAATTTTATTTGTGGTTATCAAATGAAAATCAAATTTTTATAGAAATTATTAGACACAAAGGCCTAGGTTGGTTAAAGTTTGAGATAAAAATTCATTTTTTTATAGGTTAAAGCAATTTTTCTAATTTAGGCCTAAAAACAACTATTTTAGAGTCCATGAAGTTGATTTGTAGAATTGAGCTTAATTGCATTTTATGCATATCATTTGGGGACTGTATGATTAGAGTAGCATGTGGGATTATTATATTGATGATTTTTAAAGAAATTGTATCTATTAGGTGCTGGAAAAGGCAAGGGAAGTACAGGTGCAAGTTAAGCAAATTCGATGAATTGGGTTTGTGTATTTATACGCTATTTTGGTAAGTAGATATTAAAGCTTTTTAATTATTTTTATAATAGAAAGAAAATGAGTTTTTAATGATATTTTTTGAATATGAAATGATGTGTAATAAATGTTTCAATTTAGTTTGGTTCTACTTGAATTATTTAAAGTATTTAAGCTTTAAAACAATAATGGTTTCAAGTGTGCAAGTTAAATGTATTATTATTACATGATTTGTTTTATAACATGATTTGAAGTCATTTTATCTACTTGGTGATTTAAATAAATTTATGCTCTATATGGTTTCTCTCTTCTTTGAAATATGATGAAGATTGTTTAATTTTGAATTCTTATTTAACCATAAATGCATTTTGATTGATTATTTTGTGAAAATAGCATTTAGATTTGAGTATTACCACTCTATATGAGTTGTGTAAATTTGCTGAGCTAATATATGCACATTTGAGATTATGTTGGTTTTTATTGCATAATAAACAATAGGACACTTAATTGTAGGATAGTGAAGGGAGAAGGGTCGTTCTGTGGTAATGTAGTTGAAGGGTTAGCCTTTAAGTGTGCCTAGAGAGTGAGTTTGTGATGGCCTATATGTTATAGTTGGGTTGTGATGCTTATTATAGGGATTATTAATACATGTGAAATGTTGTATTGATGTTTAAAAAGGCATGTGTTTTACTTGGCTATGGTTTGCACAAGTTTGAAAGTGAGAAAGGATTTAATGTTTTAAATGGATTATAATATGATCTCAAATACTCTATTATTATCATTTGAGAAGTAGAATATATTTGGTTTAACCAAATTATTTTCTTCTTGATATATCTATTCATTGAGTATTTTTGTACTAATTTTACTTTGTTTTATAAATGTTTTAAGATAGCAGGGCTTGATAGTTGGTGGATAGAGTTAAGTGAGTGTGAATAGAAGTTTTAGAATAAGGTTGGCCAACATCCTCATTAGAGAAGCCTTGTTCCTTTGTTTATTAAGCTTATTATAGAAGTATTGTAAAATAGTATATTTTTTAAGTTTAAATAATGATGACTAAGTTATATGTAATATAATTGTTTGGAAATGTGTTTTATATAATTTTAATGATGTTTTCACTATTGTGATTTAGTTTACAAAGATTATAATTAATCTACTAAAAAAATGTAATTTTTTATATTTTTCGATTACTTTACATGTATTTTACTATTCTTTAATATGAATTAGTTTAAAAATTTCTTATTCTTTAAATGTAATATATGAATAAGATTAAACTTTTATAAGAGATTAATTTAAATCCTTTTCCAAATGTAATGATATTTATAATATATATTTACACTAAATTAAATATTTTGTTAATGGTTGATTTTAAAAGTCCATCTCGGGCTATGTGAGATGAGGTGTGACAATGTTGGTATCAGAGCATTGTTAAATGGTCCTTGAAACTATGCTTTTGCTGTAGTTTGATGAAATATTGAAAATGTTTTTTTTTTGTAATATTTATAAGATGCCACTGAAAAGGAACCATGGTAGGCCACCTAGATAACGAAGAGTTGGCCAATGGGGTAGCGACATGGCAGAGTCTAGGGGTAGTGCTAATCCTGAGATAGAGTTTAATACTAGGACCCTTATTGTTGAGCAACCCCCACCTCCCCCACTCCATGTTATACCTGTATTGTAGCTTGATCCTATAGTACTTATAGAGACTATTATTGCTACTTTAGCTGTTTAATAATAGAGGAAAAGTCCTGGTGATATAATTGAACATGCTAAGAAATGTAAGGTATTTGAATTTTATGGCTTTTTTAATTCTCGAGAGGCAGATAAATGGTTGAGAGCTATAGAGAAAACCTTTAATACTCTTGCATTAATTAAGGTACAAAAAGTTAATATTATGTGTGGCCTTCTATATGATATGACATATTTTTAGTTTACTTGGATTAGATTATTGCACAAAGGTCAATTAACTTGGGATGTATTCAAAACTAAGTTTTGTAAGGAATATTTGATAAATGCATTCAAGGCTAAAAGGTAAAATGAGTTCATTGCTTTGAAACAAGTGCAATGTCAGTGCGAGAATACATGGATAAATTTAAAGAGTTATATATGTATACTTTAGATATTTTCCCAAGTCAAGCTTAGAAATATTATAGGTTTAAGGAGGGCTTATAGAATGTGTTGAAGAATGAATGTCATTATATGAAGGTCAAAATTTTAGGGTTGGGTTGAGAAGGCAATTGAGAAAGAGAAGTTAAGGGATGAGATAGAGCAAGAGGGTAAGTTTAAGGCTCTAATTTGGGTAGGAAAGCAAAAGGGTTTTAGTAAGGGAACTGGTACATCACAGCAAATATCAGAGACATAAAGATTCAGAGGCAATAGAGGGCTTTGGACTTAGTCAGACACTTATAAACCATGGTCCTCTCAGTTCAGCCAGAGCTCTGTGAGACAACTTGTGGTTGGGGTAGGTAGTTATCAGAAGGACCATATATTGTACTACTTATGGCCGTGTTCACAAGGGAGGAAATTATAGGAAGAGGACTATTCAGTGTTTCGAATGTAGTGGATTCAGACATAGTAAGAGGATTGTCCTAATCTTGTATAGTTTGGCACTAGTATTGGTAGAGGAGTCCAGAGCATAGCTGTTAGAGGAGGTAGGACTTTTAAATTTGGTAAAGGTATAGGTGGAGGTTTAGGAGCCAGTGTTAGTCAAGAGGGTGGTGCATCCATATTGACACAACCTATTAGGCTTGTATAGATAAAGAGACCTTCAATGTAACCCAGGGTCTTTTCAATGACACAACAAGAGGCATCATCATCATTTGACATCATTTATGGTAGGTTAACCATCTTTGGTGAAAATGCTTATACTTTAATTGATTTGAGTGCAACTCATTAATTCATTGTGTCATCTTTAACATCATGCATACTAAAAGAAAAGAGTGTGATGGACTAGGGTTTATTGTAGATATGCCAATAGGTGAATTAGTGGTTTGTAGATATATTTATTGGGGTTATGAGCTAGGATTTGGGGGTCAAAAATTAGAAGCAGACTTAGTGCCATTACTATTACAGATGTTTGATGTGATTCTTAGTATGGATATTTTAACCAAATATTAAGCACTAATTGATTATTATAAGAAGAAATTAGAGTTCCAAATGCTTGTTAGTGGGAAAGTTATGTTCAGAGGTGAAATGGGGTTTAGAGCATTATAGCATTGTTTCAACACTTACAGCTTGAAGAATGATGAGAAAAGGTTGTGAAGCATTCTTGGCATATGTCATTGACAATGAAAAAGAGGGGAAAAAACTTGATAGTCTTCCTACGGTTAATGAGTTTATAGATGTATTTCCAAAAGATCTTTCAGGTTTGCCACCTGATAAAGAGATTGAGTTTAGTATTGATTTGTGGCCAGGGACAACTCCTATTTCTCAAACTCCATATAGAATGGCTCCAGCAGAATGGAAAGTGTTGACCATTTGCATGATCAAACTCCTAATTTTTGACTTTGAAAAACAATTTTTATACTAATAATTTCAATTAAGTGTGTAGGGAATTATATACCAAAATATACCAAGCATATACACTTTTGGATGAATAGTGACTTTTCAAGCTGATTGAACCTCTGAGATTAAAGAAGACTTTTGACATATTTAGAGCTCTTAAATGAGAAAATGAGCTTACTCACTTTTGAATTAGACATATTAAGCTTTTCAAATTGAGCTTGCTTGTTAAAATCCAAGTTCATTTGGGTATGCAAATCTTCAATTGAAGTCAGCATATGCAGCTTGCATTTTAGTTTGCACAGCTTTTGGTATTTCAGCAAGTTCTTAAGCTACATATGTCCAATTGAGGTGATTCAAAATTTTATGAAAAGATAAAAAAATTATATACAACATTTATGAAGAACGTTTGTCTAAATCGATCATCTTCAGTCCTGTTCATGAGAATCTTTTGAAGTGATCATGAGCTGTCCTTCAATGGAGCCTTTGGAGCACGTTTTTGCCAAAATATGGTAGTACCCCTCACGAGCACTCCTCAAGAGCTGAGTGCTTATGAACCTACTTATGAGTAGACCACTGATAGCATCTAATAGGAATTTTTGAATGCAACAGATATATTTTGCTCCTCATGAGCACTGTTCACTCGTGAGCCGCCCGTGAGCATCCTTTGAGCTGCCAAAAGTCCAAGAATTGATTCAAAATTAATTCTAAATGTTGGAGACATGATTGATACATCCAAAAAATAAATTTCTAAGTGTTTTTCTATATAAACACAACTTATAATTCAATTGAAAGGTAAAGAAAACTTGTTTATCATTTATCATTTTCTTAAACATTCAATTGAGCTCTTCAACATTCCTTTAAAAAATTCTTTATGTATAACTCTTGTGAGAGTTGGTGAGTGATTAGAATTGACATTCTTATTCTTCTATTTTCTGGGTTTAGAAAATGGGAAGTGAGATTCTATTCTAAAGGAATTGGTTTAAGTTTTTAGCCATTAAAACACTTGGAAAATTGGTTTTAGTGTGAGCCTTGAAAACACTTGTAATTTGGTTTTTGAGTGAGCCTTGAAAACTCAAGTTGTGAGGTTGTAAGAGTGTGCCACAAAACTATTGTGTATTCTCAATCTTGTGAATAAGATTGTGGGTGATTAAAAAATCCTAACTTGGGGATAAGTTAGGTGGAGACGTAAGATTATTGTTGAATCTGAACTCCTTAAATATTTGTGATCTTCATTCTTCCTTCTCAACTCTTACTCAATTCTTGAAAAGAATTCCTTTAATTTCCTATTTTTTTCAATAGTTCTATTCACCCCCCCTTTAGGACTCTTTCAATTGGTATCAGAGCTTGAATTCTAGTTACTTTATTGCTAGAATACAAGATCATAGGGAGTGAATCTTAAAACATCTCTTCTCTTAGACCATTGTTTAATGGTAGTGACTATTCACATTGGAAATTTAAAATGGAATTATATCTTGATTGTGATTCCATCAAACTTTAGGACATTGTCCTAAGAGGTTGGGAACCACCTACAACTACCATTGATGGTGTGGTAACTACTCTTGCAAGAAGCCAATGGAGTGTTGATCAAAAGGAAGAAAATCATAAAAATAAAAAAGCTATGATTACTCTAGTCTCCTCCATGATAAGAGAAGAAGGAGGCAAGCTTCAACATTGCATTTCGGCTAAAGAAATATGGGAGACCTTGGAGAATCACTATGAAGGCAACATTCAAGTAAGAAGCAAGAAGGTTCAACTTCATATGTATGAATATGAACTCTTCAAAATGAAGCCTCAAGAATCAATAACGGAGATGAAAAATGGTCTTAATGCTCTCCTCATAACCCTCAAGAAACTTGGAAAACATTTCTCCAAAGGAGACGTAAACAATAAGATTCTAAGAATCCTACCTAAAAAGGATTAGAAATCTCGTGTTACCTCAATTGAGGAAGGTCAAGACCTCTCTATTCTATCAATTGATGTGCTCATTGGTAAGCTCTTAACACATGAGCTCACTATTAAGCAAAGAGGTGAAGAACAGGAAAATAAAGAAGAAAAGAAAAAGAGCATTGCTCTAAAAGCTCTTCAAGAAGATAGTGAAGAGGAAAGCATTATTTGAAGGAGATAGGAAAAAGAAAATAAAAGAGGTTACTTGCTATGAATGCAAGAAACTGGGACATATTAGAAGTGAATGTCCTAAGCTTAAATTTAAGAGCAAAGGAGCAAAAGAGAAGAAGAAGACATTCAAAGCTACTTGAGATGATTCCTCTGAATCTGAAGAGGAAGAGGAACAATAAAAAGTTGCCAATCTTTGCTTCATGGCCATTGAAAAGGAAAATGAGGTACCATCCACTTTTTATTCTTCCTTTGATGATTGTGATGAATATTGTGATGATGATGATGATGATGAGAGCTCTATTGTGAGTAAATTACTTGTTAAATGCAAAAGTTTATTATCTAAGAAGAAATAATATAAACATGAGTTAGCTAACTTAAATAAGGATTTTGAATGTTTAAAAATTGATTTTGCTAAACTTGTTGCATCAAATTAAAAACTTGTAAGTGATGCTAAATCTTCTAATTCTTTGGAAGACCAACTTAAGAAAGTAAATGATGAAAATCATAAACTTTCTAAGGAAGTCTTAGAATTAAAAAATTCCATTGCTAAATTTAAGAGAGGAAAAGAAACTTTAGATAGTCTTCTTGACTCTCAAAAGTTTCATGGAGATACCTTTGGAATTGGATATAAAAATGGAATGTCTTCATCATCCTCATCACATATTACTTTTGTTAAAGTTTCACATGATTCTACTCCTTTAACCTCAAATGAGATTCAAGCTTTTAAAGCTAAAAAATCTCATGTGTTAAATAGAAAGGCAAAGTCTCATAAGATTAACCCTTCATTAACACAAAGAGGTAAAGCTCAAACTAGAGCACCTCAACTTAAGCATGCTTATATGTACACTAGATATAATTATAATAGGTATGCTGTACAACACAATGCACATAAACATATTGCACAAACTTATCGAAATATTCATCACCATTGCCAATGTATGTCTCACTCAATGTCATAAAATAATAAGAGATACACACAACACCAAAGGCATGTCGCATATACTAAGAAAGCATATCATCCTAGGAGAAATAAATTTGAAAATGTTGTATGTTTATATTTAATGATCAAAGGACATACCAATAATGTGTGCTTCTATAGAAAACTACACATGAATTTGCTTTTTTTGGATTATCTTGAAACTAACCAACCTAGACCAAGAAAGGTTTGGGTTAAAAAGAACATTTAAAATGTTTTATGTAGGTGTGCTTGAAATCAACAAGAACAAAAAGCAAGTCGTATCTTGATAGTGGATGTTCAAGGCACATGACAGGAGACAAGGAGCAATTCAACAAACTTGATGCTAAGGATGGAGGACATGTTACTTTCAGTGATAATGCAAAAGGAAAAATTATTAGCATTGGAGAAATAGGTAATCCTCAATTGTTATCTATACATCATGTGTTGTTTGTTAATGGTCTTAAACATAATTTGTTAAGTATAAGTCAATTATGTGATATAGGAAATAATGTGACTTTCTATCCTAGAAATTGCTTTGTTAGTAGTCTTGATGAAGACAAAGTAATTTTTAGTGGTGAAAGAGTAGAAAACATTTATGTTATTGATTTGAATAAAATTGATAACAAAGACATAAAATGCTTAATGTCAATTTCCCATGACATATGGACATGGCATAAAAGGTTAGGACATACAAATTTTGAGCTTTTGAATGATCTTTGTAAACATGAACTTGTGATTGGTTTACCTAAGCTTGAATTCACTAAGGATAAACCTTGTGATGCTTGTCAAAAGGGAAAACAATTTAAGTCTTCATTTAAGCTAAAAAATGTAGTGTCCACTTCTAGACCACTTGAACTTCTATATATGGATTTGTTTAGACCAACTAGAGTTGCTAGTCTTAGTGGAATGCACTATGCTTATGTATTGGTTGATGATTACCCTAGATATACTTGGGTGTGTTTTCTTGCTCATAAGAATGATGTATTTAAAGCTTTTGAAAATTTTTCAAAAAGAGTTCAAAAAGAAAAAGGATTTTGTATTTTATCCATTAGATGTGATCATGGAACCGAATTTGAAAATGAATTTTTCAAAACTATTATAATGAAAATGGTATTTCTCATATATTTTCATCTCTTAGAAATCCTTAACAAAATGGGGTAGTTGAAAGGAAAAATAGAACTCTTATGGAAATGGCTAGAACAATGCTTCATGAGTATAATTTGCCTCTATACTTTTGGGCAGAAGCCGTTAACACATCTTGTTATATTTTAAACTGAGTTTTCAAAAGATCAATTTTAAATAAAATATCTTATAAGCTATGGAACAATAGAAAACCCAAAATCTCATATCTAAGAGTATTTGGATGTAAGTTCTTTATATTGAACACCAAGGATAATCTTGGAAAATTTGATTCAAAAGCCGATGAAGGAATTTTCCTAGGCTATTCCATCTCTAGCAAAGCATATAGGGTCTTTAATAAGAGAACTTTAGTAGTTGAAGAGTTAATACATGTGGTATTTGATGAATCAAACTCACTTGATCCTAAAAAGGATGTTTATAGTGTTGATGATCTTGTATGTGACAATGAGATTGTGGAATCACAAGAAGAAAATGCTAGTAAGCCTTTGGAACTTGAAGATCCAAGCAAGAAGGAAAATTAGGAGATACCTCAAACTACCTTAAAGGATGAACTTCCAAAGGATTGTCAATTCAAGAAAGCTCACCCTCAAGACCTTATTATAGGTGACACTACAAAAGGGGTAACCATTAGATCTAAACTTAAGTCTATTATCAATTTAGCTTTCATTTCTCAAATTGAACCCAAAAATGTTGATGATGCTTTGAGTGATGAATTTTTGGTCCTTGCTATGCAAAAAGAGTTAAAATCAATTTGAGAGAAACAAGGTTTGGACCTTGGTTCCTAAATCTAAACATCATCCTATTATTGGCACCAAATGAGTGTTTAGAAATAAGATGAATGAACAAGGTGTCATAACTAGGAACAAAGCTAGACTAGTAGCTAAAGGTTATAATCAAGAGTAAGGAATTAATTATGATGAAACCTTTGACCCCGTTGCAAGGTTAGAAACTATTAGGATGTTACTTGCATTTGCATCAAACATGAATTTTAAACTTTATCAAATGGATGTTAAAAGTGCATTTTTAAATGGTTTTATTGAAGAGGAGGTATATGTTGAACAACCTCCGGGTTTTAAAAATTTTGACTCTCTAAATCATGTTTTTAAATTATCAAAAGCATTGTATGGATTGAAACAAGCTCCAAGAGCTTGGTATGAAAGATTGAGTAACTTTTTACTAGAGAAAGGTTTCTCTAAAGGAAAGGTTGACACAACTCTTTTCATAAAGAAATCCAAGCATGATTTATTAATTGTTCAAATTTATTTTGATGATATTATTTTCGGTGCTACTTACGATTGCTTGTGTGAGGAATTTTCTAAGCTAATGCAAAGAGAATTTGAGATGAGTATGATGGGAGAACTCAAGTTCTTTCTTAGACTTCAAATCAAGCAATGTAAAGATGGGATTTTCATCAATCAAACCAAATATGCAAGGGAAATTCTCAAGAAGTTTGGAATGGATGGAGCTGAAACAAGCAAAACTCCAATGAGCACCATAACCAAACTTAACAAGGATGAGAATGGTAAACCGATTGATGAAAAGTGATTTAGAGGTATGATTGGATCCCTTCTTTATTTAACCGCTAGTAGACCCGATATTATGTTTGCTAGTTGCTTGTGTGCTAGATTTCAATCAAGTCCTAGAGAGTCTCATTTGAATGCTATCAAAAGAATTTTTAAACATCTTTATGGTAAAATGCATTTAGGACTTTGGTATCCTTAGAGTTGTTCCTTTGACTTGATTAGTTATTCTGATGCTGATTTTACCGGTAGCCTACTAGATAGAAAAAACACTTTCGAAAATTGTCAATTTTTAGAAAATTGCTTAGTTTCTTAGTTTAGTAAGAAACAAGTTTTTATTGCCCTGTCCACCGCTGAGGCAGAATATGTGGCGACTAGTTGTTGTTGTACCCAAGTTCTATAGCAAAAACAACAACTTTTGGACTATGACATTGATATTAATCACATTCCAATTAAGTGTGATAATACAAGTGCTATAAACCTTAGTAAAAATCCCATTCAGCATTCTAGAACTAAGCATATTGATATTAGACATCATTTCTTGCGTGATCATGTGCAAAATGGTGATGTTTTTCTTAATTTTGTTGATACTAATCATCAATTAGCAGACATCTTTACCAAGCCTATTTATGAGGAAAGATTAAATTTTATCAAATATGAACTTGGTATGATTGATGGCTCAAGCTTGTCTTGATCACTTGTTAAATTAATGAATTAATGTTTGGATTCTTATGTGATCATGTTCTTTAGAAAAATTATTTTCAGTATCATGTATATATTTTGTTTTAAAAGTTTTTGCTTTAGCAAATTTACTTCATATGCATGATATATTGTATTTCCCATTTGTATGATCTTTGTATTAATTTTATTTGATTTGGATTCGTTCAATTTTTTAAAAAGTCCCTCCTATTTTACAAATTAATAATTAATTATTGAGCTAAATTCAATTAATTAATTATTTTAATTCAGCATAAATTCCTCCTCCTTAACAAAATTTTTTTGTGTATTTTTATGCTAGTTTATGTTTGGTTTATTTTCAGTATACTTTTCGTATCTAAGTTTTGAGCTGTTATGTGTGTTTTATGACTATTTTTCATCAGTTTATGTTTGGTTTATTTTCTGAATATAAACCATGAGTTGTTAGTCTATTTTTTTTAATTCATTTTATGTCAATTTCTGTTCAATTTGTTTTCTGGATATAAGTCATGAGCCGTTTATTTATTTTATAATTATTTTATGACAGCTTATGTTCAGTTTATTTTCTGGATATAAGACATGAGCTGTTGGTTTTATGTCTTATCTATAATTGGTATTTTAATATCATTGTAGCTCTCTCCTTTTAATGCAATTTTATTTGCATTTTGACAAGAAGGGAGAAATATTTGAGTCTGTTTAATTTTTTTTACTGTGTTTACGCATGAATATTTTTTATTATGTTTATACATGCATAATTAATTTTTAATTTATTCATGTATCAATTCTTATTAGGAATTGTTTTTATTTTTGATAATGCATGGATATTTTTAAGATTTGGTCTATCTTTGCATTTTGACAAAGGAGGCAAAAATAATTGAGTTTGTATGCGTACTTAGTTAGTTTCATTTAAGGAAGATAAATTTTTTTAAAAGGATGTGTTTATGTAAGTGACATAACTATGTGATAGTGTGTCCTTAATATCAATTTTTAAAATCCATTGAAATAGGGGGAGAAAATTGTTTGAATTTATATCACAAAATTTTTTTTGCATGCATAGTAACAATGTAAATGTGGCTAGTTTTGTCCTTGTGATAAATAGCCTTGTTTTGCTTACTTTGTTTTTATAAGACATGAATTTTTTTATTTATGCATGACTATTAATTGTGATTATTCATGAAAAATTCATATTCATGTATAAATTCTTCTTGGGAATGGTTTTTATCTTTTAAAATGACATGAATTTTATAAAGATTTTGAGTATCTTTGCTTGCATTGTTTTGATTTTTGATCTTTTATTCCCTCTAGTATTTTTGGCTCCCTAAGGTCTATTTCCCCTTATATCTCTCTCTTTTCTTTTTGTCTTTGACAAAGGGGGAGAAGAAGCTATGTGCTTAGGGAATAAATAATTGTGTTTAAGATATGCTAAGTACCACATGATTATATATGATTGATTGACTAGTTAAACTTTACATGATCATGTGATGTTTGGGTATCACATATATAACTATTTTGTGATGCATTATAGTATCACTATATGCATATATGTTTGAAATTATTTCCTTCATGTTGTTTAACATTTTTTAATAATCATGATAACATCATTTGTTATGTTAGGCCGTGTTCTTGATAAATTTCTTATGTTGTCTTTATTTTTTGACAAGAAGGATAATAAAATTTATTTATATTTCTTATCATGTCCAAAAAGGAGGAGAAATAAAGAAATATATTTTTGTTAAAGGAATATATTTATTTAACCCTTATACATGCTATGATAATTCATTTATTTATATGCTCTGATACATGATAAATATTGAATTTATGCACATGTTAAGGGAGAGTAAAGCATTTTCTCATTTTTCATCTATTTAATTTGAAAGGGGGAGCTATTTTAATTAATATGCCTATACATGTTATTTATTTTTTACACATACACACATATTATTCATCATCTTTTTAAATTGGTTGTCAAAGCCAAAAAGGGGGAGATTGTTGACCATTTGCATGATCAAACTCCTAATTTTGGACTTTGAAAAAATTTTTTTATACTAATAATTTCAATTAAGTGTGTAGGGAATTATATACCAAACATATACCAAGCATATACACTTTTTGATGAATAGTGACTTTTCGGGTTGATTAAACCTCTGAGATTGAAAAAGACTTTTGACATATTTAGAGATCTTAAATAAGAAAATGAGCTTCTTAAATTTTTAAGTAGACATCTTAAGCTTTCCAAATTGAGCTTTCTTGTTAAAATCCAAGGTCATTTGGGTATGCAAATCTTCAGTCGAAGTCAGCATATGCAGCTTGCATTTTAGTTTGCACAGCTCTTGGTATTTCAGCAACATCTTGAGTTACAGATGTCTAATTAAGGTTATTCAAAGTTATAGAAAGCTAAGATAATTATCTACAACTTTTATGAAGAATATTTTGGCTGAATCGATCATCTTCAGTCCCGTTCATGAGCATATTTTGAAGTGGTCATGAGTTGTCCTTTAATGGAGCCTTTGGAGCACATTTTTGCCAAAATATGGCAGTACTCCTCATGAGCTGAGTGCTTGTGACCCTGATCATGAGCAAACCACTGACAGCATCCAATAGGAATTTTTGAATGCAACGAATATATTTTTGCCCTTCACGAGCACTGTTCACTCGTGAGCTGCCCGTGAGCATCCTTTGAGCTGCCAAAAGTCCAAGAATTGATTCAAAATCAATTCTAAACATTAGAGACATGATTGATACATCTTAAAACTACAATGTTAAGTGTTTGTCTATATAAACACAACTTAGAATTCAATTTAAAGGTTAAGAAAACTTGTTTATCATTCATCATTTTCTTAAACATTGAATTGAGCTCTTAAACTTTCCTTTAAACAATTCTTTATGTATAACTCTTATGAGAGTTGGTGAGTGATTAGAATAGACATTCTTATTCTTTTATTTTCTGGGTTTAGAAAATGGGAAGTGAGATTTTATTCTAAAGGAATTAGTTTAAGTGTTTAGCCATTAAAACACTTGGGAATTTGGTTTTAGTGTGAGCCTTGAAAACACTTGTAATTTGGTTTTTGAGTGAGCCTTGAAAACTCAAGTTGTAAGGTTGTAAGAGTGAGCCATAAAACTTTTGTGTATTCTTAATCTTGTGAATAAGATTATGGGTAATTAAAAAATCCTAACTTGGGGATAAGTTAGGTGGAGACGTAGGATTATTGTTGAATCTGAACTTCTTAAATATTTGTATTCTTCATTCTTTCTTCTTAACTCTTAGTCAATTCTTGCAAAGAATTCCTTTAATTTCCTATTTTATTTGATAGTCCTATTCACCCCCCTTTAGGACTCTTTCAAGGATTGTTCCAATAGCCTATAGGTTGGCCTTACCTCCATAATTGTCTCAAATTCATAATATTTTCCATGTGTCGATGTTGAGGACATATATAAGTGTTCCTAGTCACCTTTTGTAAGCCCAATCCATAGAATTAAAAGAAAACTTATCTTATGAAGAAGAGTTAGCTACAATTATTGCTATGCAAACCAAGGTGTTGAGAAATAAAATCATACCTTTGGTGAAAGTGTTGTGCAAACTCCATGGGGGAGAGGAAGTTACTTAGGAGCGAGAGGAAGACAGAGAAACTAATACCCTCATTTGTTTTAACTCAATTTTGGGGATGAAATTTCCTAATGTGGGGAGAATTGTCACCCATGTACCCTAATTCTTAGTATATTTACATTCATTATGCATTATATTTATATATATATTGATTTAATTTAAGTATATAAAGGAAAGGATTCAATTGTAGCAAATAATTATCCTTGATTGAACAATTGAAATCTTGAGGATTTATAGATAACTTAGAGCATTTTATTAAGGACCAAAAGAAGTATTTTACATATTATTTAATTATTTTTTTGGGTATATCATGAGGAGCTACCATAGGAAAGAAGGAAAGAAAGAAAGAAAGAAAGGAAAAAGGGTGGGGGGGAGGGCTAATTCATTTACTCTTATAAAAGTTGATTTTTCAAGTGAAATTAAGGCTATAATCTTCATCCTAAAAGATTTGGTGATTGATTTGGCAAATAATTTGGGTGTTTTGGTTGATTTAATTTAGGGTTCTTAAGTTGTAGATTTTGAGTTCTTAAAGTCCATTTTATCAATCTCTGTAATTTGATAATATCTTAATCTAGAGAGCTCTAAATTGAGTGTTATTTAATGATATGGAAACTTTGAAGAATTATCTTAAATATTTCCTCTTTGAGATTGATCTCATTCAGTCTCTATGTTAGGGTAATAAGAGAAAATATTTTATTGCTCAATCTATCAATTTCTTTGAGCTGGTTAGAATTTGTTATATATAACTCTATTTGTGGATGTCTAATGGGTGTAAAATTTTTATATCATGTTCTAGACCTATAGATATAAGAATGATTAAAATTTTAGCTCAAAATTCCTTTTCTATAAATCCCAGCAATTTTTCAAGTTTAGCTCTGAAAGCAGCTATTTTGCTTATATGAACCAGATTTACAGAGTTCATGAGTTAAAACTAGTCTAGATACTTTTAGGATATATTGAGCTAGGAAACTCAAAATTTAGTTTAGTTTGATTTTTAGAAAACTTTAAAGAGTTTTTTTAAAACTTTATAGTTTTGATGAAGATTTAATTATGTTTTAATAGTGGTTTAATAGACCTATACTTTTATTGCTCAATCAATCTGAGTAATTAAGTTGCTTATAATGTGACCTTTATAATTTTATTTATGGTTATCGAATGGAAATGAAATTTTTATTGAAAGTGCTAGACACAAATACCTAGGTCTAGTTAAAGTTTTTGAGGTTAAAATTCATTTTCTACAGGTTAAAGAAATTTTTCTAATTTAGGCCTGAAAATAACTATTTTAGAGTCCATGACATTGATTTGTATAATTGAGCTTAATTGCATTTTATGCATATCATTTAGGGGCTGCATGGTTAGAGTAGCATTTGACATTATTATATTGATGATTTATAATGAAATTATATCTGCCAGGTATTGGAAAAGGCAAGGGAAGTACAAGTGCAACTTAAGCAAATTCGATGAACTAGGTTTGTGTGTTTATAGGTTGTTTTGGTGAGTAGATGTTCAATCTTTACAAATATTTTTATAATGATATTTTGCGAATTTGAAATGATGTGTAATAAATGTTTTAATTCAATTTGGTTACTACTTGAATTACTTGAAGTATTTAAACTTTGAAACAATAATGGTTTCAAGTGTGCAAGTTAAATGTATTATTAATACATGCTTTGTTTTATAACCTGATTTAAAGTCATTTTATCTAGTTGGTGATTGAAATAAATTTATGCTCTACATGGTTTCCCTCTTCTTTGAAATATGATGAAGATTATTTAATTTTGAATACTTATTTAACCATAAATGCATTTTGATTGATTATTTTGTGAAAATAGCATTTGGATTTGAGTGTTACCACCCTATGTGAGTTGTGTAAATGTGTTGAAGTGATATATGCACATTTGATATTGTGTTGATTGTTATTGCACAATAAACAACAAGGCACTTGATTGTAGGACGTTGGTTGTTATTGCGCAATAAACAACAAGGCACTTGATTGTAGGACGATGAAGGGAGAAGGGCCGTTCCGTTCTAATGTAGTCAAAGGGTTAGCCTTCAAGTGTGCCTAGAGAGTGAGTTTGTGATGACCTGTATATTATGGTCGAGTTGTGATGTTTATTATAGGGATGGTTAATACATGTGAAATGATGTATTGATGTTTAAAAAGGCATGTGTTTTACTTGGCTATGCTTTGTACAAGGTTGGAAGTGAGGAAGGATTTAATGTTTTAAGTGGATTATAATATGATTTCAAATACTCTATTATTATCATTTGAGAAGTTAAATGTATCTGGTTTAATTAAATTATTTTCTACTTGGTATATCTATTCATTGAGTATTTTTGTACTCATTTTACTCTGTTTTATAAATATTTTGAGATAGCAGGCTTGATAGTTGGTGAACAAAATTAAGTGAGTGTGAATAAAAATTGTAAAATAAGGTTGGCCAATATCCTCATTAAAGAAATCTTGTTCCTTTGTTTATTAAGCTTGTTATAGAAGTATTGTAAAATAGTATATTTTTTAAGTTCAAATAATGGTGGCTACGTTATATGTAATTTAACTATTTAGAAATGTGTTTTATGTTATTTTAATAATGTTTTCATTGTTTGATTGTAGTTTACAAAGATTATTATTAATCTAGTAAAAAATATAATTTTTTTATATTATCCAATTACTTTATGGGGATCTTGAAATTTAGAAGTGTCATAAGCATTACCTGGAGTAAAGTACATCCTATCAATGATAACATTGTTATCGATAAAATGTGATGTGTCAAAATAATCATCGTGGGGCAAGAGAAGTGACATATATTCCTTTATAGGTTTAGCTAAACAGAGGGTAAACATATGAGAGCTATCAACAAATATAATGAAATAAGGAGATTCATGATCAAAAGCAAAGGCCTCTATTATGACTCTGGATGATACTTTATTAGAAAAGAGGCTTGGGGAGCTGATACCATGGGTTTTTTTTGCAAAATCAAAAACCTTAAAATTATAAGGGTTAGTAAAGTCATATCATAAATTGAGAAAGGATTGAACAAAAGTGTGAAGAAAGTGCAGAATGTCCTCCACCAACTGGTATAGCCTCAAGAGCAACATTCTTTCCTTTCATATGAGGCACTTGGGTAAAAGCCCCCTTCTCTAGAGTAGCAGTGGTAATTTGTTATATGTTCTTGCATCTTGCAGCTTCAGTCTTAAGGTAGAGTTTGTTGCTTTCAAATTTCAATGAAAAAAAATTCTTTAATATTTGATTTCTTAGGCTTTTTGATAATATGTTTTTTCCTAATCTGAACATGTGATTTTTTTAGAAGGATAAACTTATGATATTCTAATGGTATAAAATGCTGGCTTTTTGACCTTGATTATATTTGGACATTATAGGTAGTGTTTAATTTGTATAATTGGATGTCGTGATTGGTGGCATATGCTGAATATGATTTTTGAATATCATAATAACGGATAAAGATGATGATTTTCTTTAGAATAGGCTTTTGTTTACTTAAAAAAGTACGTGAATGAGACAAAGCATCAAGCCTTTTATATTTTTGTTACTTTAACAATTATTTTCTTTTATTTATTTTAATTTATTTATCCTTTTTTTAATTTCATATCACTATAATAATTTTATAAACTATTTGATTAATTTATGATTTATAATTTTATTGTACTTATTAACTAATTATTTTAAAATAATTTTAAAAAATATATATTATTCATGCAACACATACATTTACGACTAGATCATCTTCATAAGAAACCATATATTTTTTTTTCTATAAGAAAGTTTGTAACAGTTAATAATTTTTTCATAGAGATAAGTATAAATCAGTATTTTTTGGTTCAAGCATTTTAGCATCAGGATCATGGGGTTTGTTTTTGTGACATTTCAGTACTCTATGATTCCAAATTAATAGCACATGAGTGACAAAATTTATTATAACATATTATTTCTCTCACTTCTATCATCTGAAAAATTTGATTTAATTTTAATCAAGTTCTCATAATTTTAACATGGATTTAGCAATAGTGGCATTGTTCATTGTATTTAGATTTAAAAAAAAATATATGGAAAATTATTTTTATTTTTTCTTTTATTTATGTTATTATTACTACCTAAAACTACCATGAATACACTTATTTTCCCCTCCTCTGTAAAGTTGTATTAAAATTTTGATTTTGGATGCTTGAGGAGAGAAATAAGAAGTTATAGCATAATTTGTTACTTAAGTACTATAAATATGAAACCAAAGGGTATTGAAATGTCACAAAAAAAAAAAAAAAATCATAAGCCCCTAATGCTAAAATGCTTAAACCACATGATATTTATTTGTATTTATTCCTTTTTAATTTTATTTTATGATGGTCACATATTAAATAACAGATATTAATTAATTTTATATTGTACTTTTTATTGATAAATAATTGCATGAATTGGTTAGGAAGAAAAATTTGTAATTTATGATATGTATAATATAATTGTGATATCATTAAAGTACCTATGAATCAGTCCAGAAGAAAAATTTATAATTTATTTATAGATTATGAAGATACAAAATTTTCTGGATTACAAGGTTATATTTTTATACCAAAGTTCTAGGGGAGGGGGAAGGGGGATTTGAACTCCTCCCCTCAGGTGTCAATCTTGTGGATGAGATGATCTCTTGATTATTCCTCCCTAGGTGGGTTGGCTACAAGGTTATATTTAAAATATAGATAATATCTATAATTGATGATTGATGATTGATTTAAATAATTTATAAATATGTCATACATATAATTTTTTGAAACTTATCATAATGTATAATTATCTTTTAATCATAAAGGAGAATGAAAGTATAGGAAGTGTGAGGTATTTGCTTGGATATATATATATATATATATATATATAGTAGTTTTAATAAAATATCAAGTAATTTAATTGCATTGTGCTTAGTGCTTAATGTTTTTTATTAGAGTTTAATGCTACAAATAAATATAAATAACCTTATAAGTATAAATAAAATCTACTTAATTAGTTTATAATTTTTATTTTATTAAAGTAATTCAATTAATATATTTGAATTTATTTTATATAGTTTATTGTTATATTTATTAAAATTCTTTAACTAACATGTTCAAATTTATTTATATTCTAAAAATACTAAATAAAATGTATATCAATTTACAATATAATGTGTGAATTCATGACTAGTAAATAATAAATTGACCAACTTTTTTTATTGGAATATTTTATATCAAAAGATAAATATGTAGTCATAAAAGGTTCTTTCCTTTTTCCCAACAAAATCTTTTTTTTTTTACGATTTGTTTTTAAAATTTGAATCAACTCGCACATACAAATGATGTGAATTCATGATTGAATTAAAGGCAAAACTCCTGAGAGCTTTTAGAGATCTAGGAAACAGCAGCAGAGGTGGCAAGATGAGAAGTCAGAGATTACACAATAACAAAATCTACTGATGATTCTTTATTAAATAATTCATGGGCTCCTGAAGCTTCTGTGATGCTACATTGCAGATTCCCCACTAGTTATATCAACATACCAGAGCGGCTTTTCAACATGGCAAGTAATCTACCTTGAGCTCATTTGAAGGAATTTTATTTGAATTACAACAGAATGGTAAGCAGATTAGCAGCAGACCTGACAATTAACTAAGATTACATGGTATTGACTAGGTTTTGAGTTTTATAAGATGCATCTTACTGAAAGATGAAAATGGAGGCTAGTTGATGCATGAAATATAATCTGTATCATATCACATGTGATATTCCATATCAGTATCCTATTCTAATAAGGGTTATATTTCCCTCAAAGAGGAGAATTACTTGAATGAGAAGGAAGCTTAATAAGGAAATCTATTTCAATTAGAAAAATTACTCTATAAAGGAAGTCTCATTCTTTTCTAAACAAGACAATCCTATAAGACTAAGAAATCATATTCCTAAGAGGTTTGAGCAATACCTTCTTCTATAAATACATCTCATGATATCTCATATAATTCATTCTCATATTTACTCATTTCCCCCATTCTCATCATACAATATTACCAAGACATCATTCCATCACCATATTATCCAAGCAATCATTTTTTGTTCTCTATTCTATTATGCCTATTCGCTTTATTATATTTTTTCCTTATATCGTTACTGACTTAAGTTTCGAAGTGTTTATGGGAGAAACCCCGCCCCTTTACCCATTCTCCTCCTCAATATAGGTTCTAAAAACAAAGTATCAATTCAGAGTTATCAAGTGGCGCCATTTGTGTTATCAACCATGACCACATGGTTAAAAGTAAAATTACATCAACAACACAGATTATGGAGAGACCTTCAAATACTAAACAACAACTAGACAATTTCAATGAACATAAATATTTGTTACTTCAAAAGGAGAAACAAGAGCACTACAACCAAGATAAGTTTCTTTCGTAATTATTTATTTTCATATCCATTTTTCTTAAATTATTATCACTTGGATTGATCATTAATTGAGATGGATCAAGCGATCCCGAGATTCTCGTTCTTTCATTGTTTATTGTTACAATAAAAAATACAAGTGTAGATGTTACCATTAGCACCTCAACATCGATACTCATGAGTATCAATAAAAAAAATCATCATGGCCTTTGGGAACTTGATCCAGCTGATAATCTTAAAGCAGTATGTTCGGAAGATATTTTCATGAAGCTAGATATACACAAAATACTAATAAATTGGACACATACAAACTTGGGCAGTACATGGCACCAAATTAAAGCTAATTAAAAACTTGGACATTCAACATTACATAAACCAAAAGTCATGGTAGCATCTTCAAGGATAAGGTCATTAAGGCAGCGATTGAAGCAAAGAACGAATATAAATATTTGTTAAACTCAAAGGCGAGACAAGAGTTCATTAGAGATAAGTTTTCTCTTTTTTCTTAATTATTTATTTTTATTAATTATTTTCACTTAATTATTTATTCTTATATGAATATTTATAGCTCGTCTCACAAGTACGCTTACACATCTACACTTAAATGCTCATCCATATATACATGATTATTATTCATACGAAACATACATCAATTACATTTAATATATTTATTACATGAGGACTGATAATTAAATGGAGATCAATTAAACAATCCCAAAACTATTGTTCTTTTGCCTATCACTATAGATAAGGAATATGTATTTACTGAAGATGCTACTTTAAGCACCCATCAGTCCAAAAAATTGGACACTCTGATCATCCTACTCGGCATCAACATGCAGAAACTGTCAAAAGACATTAGATGTATTGCCAGGCAACACTAAGGCGAACAAGCACTCACTCATGCTCATACAATAAATGGTGGTTCCAGCTTAAAGTTAGATCAAATAGCACTCGGGAAAATTCTACTCTACAGCAGATTATTGTTCATGAAATTTCAGCGAACATTTAGCAAGAAAAATTCAAGAATGTAGTCAAGTATATCCACTACACAGTTAGATAAACCAAATCATAATTTCTTAACATCCTAGCTCACATCACATCAAATCTTCTGTTTAAGAGGAAGGGCAATCTTAGCCTTTACCTAAACTACAACGCTCAACCCATAACTTGGATTGAGTAAGCCCAAAATTTTGGTCCTTTAAAACCCACCTTCCATCATTTCAAAAATCCTCACTAAATTACTATCCCATATTATGGAGCTCAGATTAAAAGGGCTCAGACTCACTACTAGGATTACAACATCCTTCCTTTTGTGAAAATACTGAAAACAACAAAATGTTTAAAAAATCAAACATCTACAACAATAATATCCAGACTCAACATCAATTATTATTCTGACTAGGCAGCTGCCATTGATAAAGTTATTAAACTTCATAAACTGAGCAACATTATACGACACTCGGGCTGCTCTTCTAATGCACTAAGAATATATGGCACTTGGGCCACGCTTCTAATGCACTAAGAATCTAAGTCTAGTGACTGAAGCTGGCACCCTCAGGTTGCTTCTACTGTACTGAGGTTCCGAGCATGTAAGCCTTGTGTCTTTGCATCGAGCATCTAAGCCTCAAACATCTAAGTTTAGTAACTGAAGCTGGCACCCTCAGGTCACTTTTATAGTACTGAGGTTCAGTACTCAGGCCACGCTTTTAATGCACTGAGCATCAAAACTCCAGTGACAACTGGTTCCCTCATGTTGTCTCCGTACTGACGGGTTAATCCATTACATTTTCTCTATTGTAGGTCTTGTGCACTCAAGTCCAGTTGTTGTCACTTCAACAATGTTCTCATACGATGATTTCAAGACTTGATACCGAGCTTCATCTTTTCCTATGACTGAGGCTGGCCACCTTAACTCACCCTTTCATATCAAATGTAGTGGTTCAAACAATCTCTCTCTAGACAAAAGAATGATTATTCCATTACCTTACAGACCCGGATACATCGGACATAAATATCCGAACAGACTTTCAGGGGGGACTCTTGATATTCCATATTAGTATCCTATTCTAATAAGGGTTATATTTCCCCTAAAGAGGAGGATTACTTGAATGAGAAGGAAGCTTAATAAGGAAGTCTATTTCAATTAGGAAAATTACTCTATAAAGGAAGTCTCATTCTCTCCTAAATAAGGCAATCCTATAAGACTAAGGAATCATATTCCTAAGAGGTTTGAGCAATACCCTCTCCTATAAATACATCTCATGACATTTTATGTCAATCATTCTCATATTCTCATTCTCATATTCACTCATTTCCTCCATTCTCATTATATAACATCATCAAGACATCATTCCATCATTCTATCACCATATCATCCAAACAATCACTCTTTATTCTCTATTCTATTGTGACTATTCGTTTTATTATATTTTTTCCTATACTGTTACTGACTTAAGCTTCAAAGTGTTTATGGGGGAAACCCACCCTTTTATCCATTATCCTCATTAATACAGGTTCCATAAGCAAAGTATCAATTCGGAGTTATCAATAGACATCTTTATTTTAAAGCACCTGGTGTCCAATGAGCTTTGTATGGAGTTTTTACTTCTATTGCTAGCATGCTTTCCAAATTCCTACTAGTTTATTAGATACCACCTATTGATCTGGATGTTAATGAGAGATACTAGTGTAAATAAATTTTAAAGATAGAAACCATCCTCATGTTCTCTTTATTTCAAAGAAAATCACAGAAAATATAATACTATAAGAAGCAAAAGAAAAGATTAAAGTTTAGACAAGCTTCGTCATGAAAATATTATAAAAAAGTACAATGAAAATAGTAAGCATGATCAACGAAGTTAACCTTATAACCTGAGCATGATCGAAGTTAATCTTGTAACCTTTAACATGATCGATAAAATAACTAGCCACAACTCTCAACTCCCTAAGTTATAAAATATTAATTATATGCCTTCCTCCACAAATTCTGAAGCTGGTTAAGGACCATAAAACCAAATTAGCTTCAGTGCTATAACTGTAGACCAAAATTTAATCAGGTAGCAAAATTTAGTTTCCTGATAAAATGGCACTGGCAGATTGCTCAAATCTTGGCCTCAATTTCCCACTAACAATAGACATGGAACTATGACCAATTGTCAATCTGAACCAACATAAACCCTTTTGCTTTATAAATCCTTTAGCCTCAATTGTTTCCCACAAAAAGAAACCAAAATGTTACAAATATATGAAGCTTGAATATAGTTTTATACCGTATTAAAGACAACGTAAGTAAGTGAATATGTAACTTTTTCTAAAGAGGTGTGCAATAAAAAGCCGTCTCTTCTATAATAAAGCTTCTAAATACTGAAATATACAGCTCTACACATGCAAAATATAGTTGTGTTTGATTTTTTCACCCTAAATCTTATAACAAAATAATTACTTGCATTTTTTAAAACTCCTTTATCCTATTTAGGAAACTCCTTTGTCATAAAAGAAATTAATATAAATCATGGATATATTTAACGGGCATGTTGATGAGAGAACACTGACCCTGATGCCTGTGCATCTAAACAAGTAGATGAACCTAAAAAACAACACCCAAGAATGGCTTACATTTCACTTGCACGATCATTGGTCTTTTCAAGGTAAGCTTCCAAAGCTCCTTTGGTTGTAATCCTCATTAATTAAACCTTCTAAACGCAATTAGCGCTCACAACATCAATTAATTATCAGGGTCATCCCCCTTATTTACATTATGTCTCTATATCACTTCTCCACAGCATTTTTGATGGTTCATTGAAATCAAATTGTACAAACAGATTGGGATGCAACTCAAAAGCTAGGGATATTTAATGGCATGCTAACGCAAATTATTAGCTGTTGTAAGCTGTAACATAGAAGAGAACTGAAAGCAAGCATTGTCATAATATAAATCTCAAGAACTATGCACACCAAATAGAGTTTGTGAAAAATTTGAAAAATAGAAAACAACAATAAGCATCAGGTCTAATCTTCTAAACTGGGCAAGGCAACAAACAGAGTAACTAAAAAAATTCATTACAACCACCCACAAAATATAATTCAAGTTGAAATATAAGAAACAGAAAAACTATTGCAAAAGAATAATTGCTTATTGAAATCGCAATAAACCACTTCCAACCATTAACAAACCAGATAGCATCGAAACGGTACAACAAAATAGATAGGTAGCTATGGAGAAATAGAAAATAGTTCCCATTATTTTAACAATGTGCTTCATTATTCATTGTAATAACAATACCAAAAATAAGAATTGAAAGGTAGGTAATCCCAATCATGCTAATCAAGTAACCCATACATGGAAAATTAACAAAAAGACAGGAAAAAGTAAATAATTAAATTATACTGGAAATAGGATTTCTGAAGTTAACTTTGGCAGATCAAGCGTAACCTCAAAAGGAATAGAGGGAGAATTGAGAAAGCGTCTTCTCTAGTTTTCTTGTTAGTTTAAAACTGATGGATCGGCTTCTCTTATTCCCTTGTTTTCATTTTTTTGCAAGCTGAAAATGGAAGTACTAAGAGCACTATTGACCTGACGTAGTAGAATATACAACACTATCCGACTTGATCTGGTGCAGGCCACGTCAAAATACACTTACATGGAACAACCACGTCATAATATATACTGATGTGACATAGACCAAATAAGCATAGGTGCTCATATGGCTATCAGGCTTCTGCCATGTCATAACATGAGCTTACGTGGCTTTTTGCAACATCATCATTTGTGCTTACATGGCTATTGCCATGCCATCACATGTGCTTTCATGGCTTTCACATGTTATAAGTGTGCTTACATGGCTTACGTGTTCACCGTTATGTTATACCTTATGCTTACATATCTATAGACATGTCATCACTTTGCCTATGTGTTGAAACCATGTCACCAAAGTGGCTTATGTGTCTTTGCCATGTCATAACATTTGGCTTACGTGTCTCTGACCACATCATTAAACATGCTGATGTGTTTATTGCCACATTATAATATATGTTTACGTGTCTATGGATACATTATAGAAGTTGCTTATGTGTCCACACTATGTCACTAATTAACTTACACGCTTTCGGCCATGTAATCAAATGTGTTTACGTGTCCATTGTCATATCATAAATATGCTTACATGTCTTAGGCCACATCATCACATGTGCTTACATGTTTTTACCAATCATCAAATGTTCTTCGTCTCTTTAGCCACATAATCACATTGCCTGTGTTCCTTGCCATATCATCCAATGTGCTTACGTGTCTTTATCCACATCATGAGATTTATCTGTATGTTCTATACCATGTCATTAATGAGCTTACATGTCTTTTGCCACATCATTACTTTTTCTTATGTGGTATTTGCCACTTTATTACATTTGCTTACATGGCCAAAGACATATCATCGTTTCTTTAACTAATAGCTTATATGGCATTTGCCATATCATCTTCTGTCCTTATGCGGTCTAAGGCATGTATGTCATCTGCCTCTATTTATGTGGATTGGCAAAATTGAGTCCATTTGAGATGGAGCCTAGTAATCATTGAAAAGGCCATTGCATGATCATTTAATGGACCTAAATGTTTAGAATAATGTTATGGGCTTATCATTCATTCAAAGCCGTTATGCGTACTTAGCCCACAAACTTACAGCAGCCCAATTCTTTCGGTTCTGAGTTTGTCCTTCCTCCACCAGCTCCCTAATTTCAACATGGAGTTCTATAACTTGCAAGTAGTAGTTATAGTTAATTTCATCATGGGAGTCAACCGCTATTAGCTATGACTTTGAAAGAACACAACACTATTGTTGTTTCTAGAAATGTCCTATAATATCAGCTTAGGTCACATTATACTAGATTTTGTTCTGCAAGAGTGCAATTGATAAGGAATTAAAGATTCTAGATTTTGCAACAATGCAGTTTTAGCGATGATATAATGTAATAGCTCTATGATTGTTGCTAAAAATTAGTGTAATAGCTCTATGATTATCACTATATATACGTCTTAAAGGGCAAACTAATACCTTGTGGTGGTGTTTTGTTTACCATTAGTATCATTGGCATCAGCAAATTCCATCACTACTAAAAATGGTTTTCTGCAGTGAAGTTTTAGCGACAAGTAATTTGCCGAATTCTTTTATTGGAAAGATAAGTATGTAGTCATTTAAGGTTTCTTGGAAAAGCTTACTATGGCTTTGTGCATTATAAATCTGAATAATAATTTCTTAGAAAGTTTTCTCAACAGGCTAGGTGTTCTATTGACATTTTGCCCATGAAAATGAAAATGGTCTTCTCCTTTTCATTATCTACAGAGAAAATTGTCAACATTGATATCTCTTAACCTAAATCTTGCTTTGTTTGCCAATCAAATCTCTCCTTAGATTCAAGTTTGTATCCAAGCACTGTCTGTCTCTTATTTTTAATCCTCATTTCATTCATTGTCTTAACCTCTTCGACTCTGCTTCTGCCCTCTTTGTGCAAAAGAAATGATCAATTCTTAAATTTGACTTTATTAAGCTTGAGTTAGATGACTCTAATGCTTCTTTTCAAACTCTGATTTTGATTATAACCCTTTAGGTATCCATATCATTTAGTCATTTAGTCTTGTAAAGGATTATTATGGTGTTCTAGTGTTAGATATGAGACATCTTTATAGAGTTAAAGTGTATAAAATAATAAAATGGCATGTGAAAATGGAACAAAAAATAGTGAATAAACAAATATTTTTACTAAAAATATTTTACTATTACAAATAACAAAAAATAAAATTTCACTCAACACTTTTGAAATAACACTCACATTACTACCTACTACTCACACCACATGTACACTACAATTGCTTTTATACTACTCACTCAAACATACACTATAACTCACTTGTTTCACTCACACTCACAATTGAATTACTCTCACTTTATTTGTACCACTCACAATTGCACACACACTCATAAATGAAGCCCACACTACACTCATTGCCACTTATTTGCTTTTACTTAATTTGTGTTTATGGCTTGTCCCCTGTTTGCAAATGGCCATTCAGATGCATGGCTTTATATAGCCATGAAGTTGCTTAATTTGTTAACTAAATTGGCTTGAAAGTTAATTAAATACAAAGGAAAAAAATCAACTAAGCTTTAGCAATTTTTTAGCTAAGTTGGCTTGAAAAAAATGATTTGCTTATCTCTTTGGTAGGCACCAAATTCAGTACTAAAATTATTAACCATTTTTTTTATTGACAAAATCTTCTAGATGATATTAGTAATGATTTTAACACTACCCCTCATTATTAATATCTTTAATCTATTTTCTTGGAGTCATGCTGAGTTTTTTTTTAAATTCCTCTAATTTTTCACTATTAGGACCTTTAGTAAAAATGTCTGCTAGTTGTTCCACTGTCTTCATTTGAATCACCTTGATTTGCCCTATTAAAGCTTTTTCATGAATAAAATGATATTTCACCTCCACATGCTTTGTTTTAGGATGAAACACTGGGTTCTCAACTAAATAAATAGCTAACTGATTATCATAGTATAATGGTACTAGATAATCAACTGTTTTGTGTAAATTCTCTAACAACTGTATTAACCATGTACTTTCATGAGCTACCATCATTGTTGCATGATACTCAGCCTTTGTTGTTGAGAGTGACACTATTGATTGTCTTTTGTTGCACTAAGTAACAACTTCAGAATTCAAACTAAATACATAAACAATGGTTAATCTCTGTGTATCATATTCACCGATATAATCAACATCATAATATCCTTCCAACTTGTAAATTATTTTACTTTTATAAAATAACTTGAGATCAAGTGTTCCTTTGATGTACTTTAAAATTCTCCAAATTGCTTCCAGGTGATGCTTTTTTGGAGTTTGCATGAACTAGCTAACTACTCCAATAGTAAATGAAATATCTAGCCTTATCAATGTCAGATAGATTAGACTACTAACTATACATTGATACATCATTGAATCCTAAAGATCTTTGTTTTCTATTATGATTAATTTGGAGTTCACCGCTATTGGAAGAGCAAGAGGTTTATAGTCAAGCATTCTATACTTTTGGAGCAAATTTCTTGCATATTTCTCCTGACACAAGAACAATTCTTCCTTTGTATGTTCCACTTCTAATCCAAGAAAGTGATTCAGCTCCCCATGTTCTTTCATCTAAAATTGGACTAATAAAATCTTCTTTGTCTGCTCGATCTTATTAATATCTTCTCCTATGATGATGAGATCATCAATATAAATAAGAATTACTACTAGCTTCCCTTCTCGAGCTTTGACAAATAAACTCGAATCAGTTGATGCAACTCCATAGCCATTATGGATGAAAAACTCAACAATCTTGCCATACCAAGCTCTGAGGGCTTGCTTCAACCAGTACAGTGCCTTCTTCAGTTTGTAAACATACTCAGGATGTAGTTTCTTCCCAAATCCTTTAGGTTTCTCCATGTACACTTCTCGATCCAACTATCCATTCAAAAAAACATTTTTGACATCCATTTGCCACAAATTCTAAGATTTTCTTGCTGCAAGTGCCAGCAAAACATGAATAGTTATAATCTTGGCCATTAGACTAAATGTCTCATAATAGTCTAATTCATATTATTGTGAGAATCTTTATGCTACCAAATGAGCTTTGTATCTCTCAATTGAGCCATATGGACGAATCTTGATCTTGTACACCAACTTGCATGAAATGGGCTTCACATCTCTAGGTTTTGGCACTAAGTCCCAAGTTTGATTTTCAGTTAGGGATTTGATCTCCTCTTTCATGGCTTCTCTCCATTTAGCTTTTTATGATGCCTCCTTAAAAGGTGTTAGTTATTTTTCTTCTTATAATACTGCAACATTGGCATATTTAGGGTTTTTCTTTTTCACCCTGGTTGATCTTCTCAACCATATTGGTGATGTTATAGGTTGTTCTTCTAGCATCTCCACTACTGGTTGATCCTTAACATCTATCTTTTGATACACACTAGTATGCCATGGCCTTTCTTAAGGTTGAGACTGATGTGGATTATACTGAACTTCTGTTGATTACTCTTCACACTTTTTGTACAATTATTCTACTTCATTGTAGTAAGGAAGTGCAACATACTCTAGTGTCCACTATGATGATGTCTCATAAAATTAACATTTTGTGAGATATAACATTTACCAATTGCAGGATCACAATATCTCTATCCTTTTCTGTGATCATCATAGCCCATAAAGATGCACTTAATTACCTTCTTGTTGAACTTGTTACGTAAATGATTAGGTATAATACACAACAAATATAGCCAAAAACTTTGAAGTGGTTCATTATGGGTTTCGTGTTCCATAGCTTCTCAAATGGAGACATAAATCCAATCTTTGGCTGAGGGAGTTTGTTGATTATGTGAGCTGTTATTCTCATACACTTAGCCTAAAATCTCCTAGGGACATTCTTGGAATACAACATGCTTCTACATATTTATGCAAGATGCTTGTTCTTTCTCTCTGTAACACCATTTTATTATGGTGTGTTTGGAAAAGTTAGTTGCCGCCTAGTCTTGCACTGGACAAGATAACTTGAGAACTCATCAGAAATATACTCTCACTTATTATCAGTATAAAGGCATTGGATTTTTCTCCCAACTTCACTTTCAGCCATCAGCTTGAGTTCTTTGAACTTTGCTAGAGTTTTTAATTTTTCTTTCATGAAATAGACCCAGACATACCTCAAATAATCATTAATAAATGTCACAATGTAGTGCATACCATTGATTGATAATTGCTTCATTTTTCTAAACACATTTGCATGGATTAACTCTAGTTATTGTTTGGCTCTGAATGATGACTCCTCATATGGAAGTTGGTGTGCTTTTCCATACTAACATCTAGCACAAACCATACTAGTATGAACATCAAGCTTAGGTAGCCCTCTTAATGAGGACCTGCTTATCATCATGTTCAGTTTATGATAGTTGGCATACCCCAATCATGCATGGCATAAGTTAGTTGTATCACCACCTTTCATTTTCTCTACATAAGCATCTTTTACTACCAAAACGTACTTGGAATCTACCTTCTGTCCCTTTATTATTGATGTGTCAACTATTTTAACTTGTTGACAAACCTTGACATCTTTAGGGCCAAACACAATAAAGTTACCATACTGAGTCAAATTTGAAATTGACAAAAGATTCTTCTTCATTCTTGATACTTAACTTGTTGTTGATTCAAATAAGAAGTGATCACTACATCACTAATGTGAGTGATTGATAGCTACAAGTTATTTGCAGTTACCATAACTCGTTTGCCTTTATAATCTAAAGCATTATGGAGATTGCTTCTCTTATCATATGAATGGAATAACTAGAATCAAAGATCCAACACTTCTTATAATTAATTCTATGAGAACTAGAAGCACTAGATGCCTACTCCTCTTTTTCTCCCATTGTGACAACCATAAAGCTAGGGACCTCCACAATCTCTAAACTAGAACACTCTTCCACTTGTATTATTTTTATAAATAATGCTTATGCATCCCACCCTAGTTCATTATGGTGGCGATTACTTGTTGCTGTTGCATTGCTCTAAACTGTCTTCTTTTTAGACCAACAATCTCTAGCGTAATGCCCTTTCTTGCGATAGTTGAAACACTCACCATTTTAACTTCTAAATTTTTTAGAATGTTGATTGTTGTGCTGTTGCTTCTATTGAGCCCCTCCGATTGAACATTATATTGTGTTTTTCCTCCATTTCTACCATAGGGTTGATTCTTCCTTTTATTGGTAAAGAGTGCTACATCTTCAGTATTCAAGGAGACTTCAGCCATTTATTTTGCTAGAGTTTCTTAACTTACTAACAAATTCTTTAGCTTTTCAATTGAAGGTTGCATGGGCCAACCTTGAACTGTAGCCATGAAACTGTGGTACTGAGGTCGTATTCCATGAATGATGAGTCTCCTCATTCTGCTACTAGCTATTTTGGATGCCTTATTCAGCTCAATAATTTCTTGACATAAGGACTTCACCTTAGTAAAATACTTACTAATTATCACATCTTTTTATGGGATAGACATTGGTTCATTTCCAATAGTTGAAGTCTGATGTCATTCTTCTTTGAGGACATCATTCTTCTTTGAGAATCTCAAAGTAAGAGAATCCTAAGCTTCTTTCGGTGTGGTAGCATCTCTGATGTGCTCCATCATCTCCTTTTCAATAATTATTCAATTGTAAAGATGAGTTTCCCAACTTTAATTCTCCATTTTTTTAGATTGCCATTATCATCATCTAGTGGCGGTGATGTAATCTTTGTCCTAGTAACAACCTCCTAGAGGCCTTGACCTTATAAGTATGACTCCATACAAGCCCTCCACATGCTATAATTATTATTATTTAATTTTTTAATAACACTGACATTAGCCAATTCCAGTATAGTGTGTAACACCCTATACATTACTATTATTACACATCATGATATCTCATATTATTAATACTAAGTATCATTTGTTTACATGTAGTTACTGTATATATATATGTGTATATGCATACATACATACAAACATTTACATTAACTAGTAAGCATATGTATGTTACAAGGAGAGAGAGTGTGAGAATTTGACCGACAACCTATGCTCCATACTTTAACTACCATGCTTCATGCTTCAAAATAACCCAAACACTAGATTTTTTAATCTAAAAAATAATAGCAATTTGATGAGTCATGATTCAATAAATATAAACATCAATTAAATCCTAAAGGCTACTTAAGCAAATAATTCAATCATCTTACATAATAAATACATGGTTCAAATATTGCATATGCATGTGCTTGGGTTCATTTTATTTGTTATGACCTTGCAAGACAATACTGCACCTAGGTTTAAATGAAACAAGTGACAAGTGACAAATGACAAGTGATAATTGATTTTACTGACCAGCATATAACAAGTGAGTCAAGTAATATCCTTTAATCATTAACCTTTTCCAAGTGATTTACAAGTATTGGTCAATATGGTCACAACATCCTCTTATATCCATATGAAAATGTTTATCCCTATTAACCTATTTACCATGATCATCTTTAAAATCAATCAATTAATCTATTTCCTTTTTAATTATTCCTAATTACCATGATCAACATGTTATGAAATGAGAATTATACCCTAGAATTTTCTCTTTTTCTTCCTTCTTCTCTTGTTTTGTTTTTTCCTCTTTTCACTTTTCTTTTCTTTTCCCTTTTCTAAGTTCTTGCCCCCTTTTATTAATTTTTTTATTACAAATGCTATTCCCTTTTTAGCCCCTAAACTTACTTTTTATTACCTCTAACTATCCTTATATTTATTTTAAGAAAAATATATCACACAAGTCATGCATTATGCTATATTCTATATTCTCATACATATGATATGTTATGCATGTGAAATTCACATGTTCAAATGAGAGATTTCATGATGCATATATTCATATAATACTACTAATGGGTAAAAATAGGGATGTTACATAGTGACTTGGATTTAGCAGTCTCGTGTTTCACCAAGCAAGTGTGGTTCCGAACCAATAAGCTTCACAGTTCTAAACTATGCACATGCAAAATCTTCTCCTTGTCGTAAATTAAAAAATTCTCAAAAAATCTTTTATGAAGTGGAAGATCAGTCAAAACTGCAACCACAAAGCATACTCAAAATTTTAAGAGAAATTATAACCACGACTTTAATACCACTTTGTAGATTTGAAGTGTATAAAATAATAAAATAGCACGTGAAAATGGGACAACAAATAGTGAATAAGAAAATATTTTTACTAAAAATATTTCACTATTATAAAAAACTAAAAAAATTTCACTTAACACTTTTGGAATAGCACTCACACTACTACCTACTACCCATCACTCACACCACACGTACACTACATTTGCTTTTATACCACTCACTTAAACACACACCATAACTCACTTGTTTCACTCACACTCACATCTGAATTGCTCTTACTTTATTTGTACCACTCATAATTGCACACACACACACAAATGAAGCCCACACTACATTAACGGCCACTTATTTGCTCTCACTCAGTTTGTGCTTGTGGCTTGTCCCCTCCTTGCAAATGGCCATTCGGATGCATGGCTTTATATAGCCATGAAGTTGTTTAATTTTTCAACTAAATTGGCTTGAAAGTCACTTAAAGACAAAGGAAAAAAATCAACCAAGCTTTGGCAATTATTTAGCTAAGTTAGCTTGAAAAAAATTATTTGCTTATCTCTTTGACAGGCACTGAATTTGGTGTTGAAATTATTGACCATCTTCTTTTTTTATTGACAAAATCTTCTAGATGATATTAATAATGATTTTAACAATCTTCATTTGAGGAAATAAATTTAAATTTACAACCCTACCACCAAGCAATATATTGCACTTCCTCCCGTTATACCTAGTCAAATTTGTGGGTTTTATTTAGCATTTGATCCTTCCAGATCACCATACTACAAAGTTGTTTGTGTACATGAAATAGACCATACTCAAGTAAGTGGCATTTCAAAATTTGATTGTCATATAGATTCTTACTGCTCTAAAATTGGGTTGTGGAGGTGCTCTAACTTAGCATATTTCTCATAGTATTATGAAAAAATGAAAAGACTTGATTAAATAATAAAGAATATATAACAAATAAGAAGACAAAAAATGAAGTGAAACTGTGTTCGAAATCGATGTGGTGCTGAGCAATCACTTTAGCACAATATTATTATCATAAGAGAATGCATTTACATTGTTGGAATGCATTAACCAAACTTAACAACAACATACAACAGGCTTAGAGATTAACATATTAAAAGTTAAAAGAATGGTCCAGTGTTAAATAAGGATCAAATGAATGTTTCTCTTCTAATCATCTTGGACAATATATATACAGATCATAAAGCAAAAAAATATGACTAATATCATAATGCAGACAGATTGACAAGGGTCTCCTATAGTTTATGGAATCACATTATAGAGATATACATCCTCTAAAGTGCCTAAAAATGCATCTTGAATGCTCGAAAAAGAATTTTAGGTGCGTTTTGATGTCACTGATATTTTAACTTCATATACTTGATCTCAACTGTGCATCATAGCCATTCCAAATGCTGACAAACAAGCAACTTAAAAATCGAAAAGTACTATGGCTTCATAAACTACTTCTCACTGGTATTGGCTAAAGAAACTAGCAGCACCAAGTTCGAATGCAAAAATTCTAAGAAATTGAATCAGAATCACTTTTGACTACTGATCAGGTTAAAAGTTAAAACCATAGGTTTCTTTGCCATATCAAGATCACTATTTGGACTCCATTTATTTGTAAAAAATATGTTGTTTTTGGAAAATATTTTTTTTAGAAAATATTTTTTAGAAAAAATATTTTCTAAAAAAAATATTTTTATATGTTTGGTTGCAACACTAAAAAAGATAATAAATGAGAAGATAAGACATTAAAAAATAAAAGGGAAGACAATAAATGAGGAAAGAAGACATTGAAAAAGGTATTGAAAAATGTTTTCCCATTTTAAAAATGAGAAATCATTTTCTCTTATTTTGAAGTAATTTTCCTTTTACTTATTTTCTTTAGGTAATCCAAATACCCAAAAATGAAGGAAAATATTTTTTGAAAGAATTTTTTCTGCCAAGAAACGGAACCTTAGAGTAACAATATATTCCAGTCAATACAGATTCTTGAAAAAATGAAATTAAGCACCACCTACTATAGGTCAACCAGTTGAAGAACCCATGCTCATTTCTGTGGTGTTTGGCCTGCTTGATTCAAGTGGCAAGGACATGCCTCTCTTTTCTATGTATCAAGATGGAACATCAAAATCTCTTGCGAGAAACAGGACAACAAGAAAATACCAAAGTTTTTAGAGTAACCAAGGTCGGTGGGCATGCTCATATGTAGATTGCTTGATAACTACACTGGCTAAAGTATATTGCTTTTCCTTTTTTACCCCAGATTCAGTCAACCAGCACATTATTTTCTAAAAAAAAATTCTTGATGCTGTAATCCATCTTATTGCAAAATGGAAGTCCTAAGAAATTTGGACACATTACTTGGTATCCATCAGAATTTAACTAACCAAGAATATAGAAAAATCAACAAGATAAAGGCATTTTAGATTAATTTTAAATTTAAGCGCAATAAAATAGGTCTTTTACACAATCAAGGCATATATAACCATAATCATAGCGACCGAGTGCCAGCACCAAGGCACACAAAGCAACATGAGCAAGACTATCATTTACATATGAACTAGTAATTTTGGTAAAAGAATATATATATAATAAAGTACACTAACCTAAAGCAATACAAACAAAACAACAGGATGGTCCAAATCCAAGTCCAATCCATTTTCTACTTTCCTGTTTGTCATGCCTTCTTTATTTATTTGATCCAATCCTACACCTATTGCTGAGGATCTTTCCAATCTTAAAAATAACAATTTCAACCCTGAACACTTGTAAAAGCCCATATTTATTTAATTAATAGTACCAGTCCACAGCCAAGTGTAAGATTTCTTGAATTTTGATAACTTGGAATTCTTAATAGTGACTGTTCTATCTTCAGTTTTTTGCATCGCTAGAATGCCCTACATATCAGTTCCATTTGTATATATGTCTTATTATTGTTTTGGACTGAGATATCTTTATTGATTTTAACTTTATGCTGTATTGGATTCAGATATCTTTTATAGTGTTAATCAAGTTTTCAGGTGGTGTTTAAAAGGATTTGATGTGTGCACATAGGATAGAGAAACAGTATTCTACTATGGTCTTCATGTGTGAATATGTTATATATCAAATTGTTGTTTTAACATCTCATATTTTTGTTACACATTTGAAATTACATTAAATTTCTTAGTTTGAACTTAAAGTAAACAAGTCTAATACATCCATGATTTAAGAGTGCGAAGCAATTCACCAGAACTGCAAGGGAACTTTTTACTCGCATTTAAAAGATTGATGGTGACAATTACCCTGAGGTACTTATTTATGTGTGCATAGCATAATACTTATTTATGTGTGCATAGCATAATATTTGCTTTCTTCCATTGAATGAATAAGAAATTTTCATTTGAATGGCTTCATTATTTGCAAACATTAAACCACATGTTCATCATCAATGGCGGGCTAGATTCATGCTTTTATGGAACATTGCGAAGCATTTCCTTGACCACACTGCGTAAATCCATTCGAGTACGATAATCTATTTGTCTCTAATAATTGCTGCCAATAGATAATATAATAAAAAAAATAAAAGAATAGCCCAAAACACAGCACATTTCTCCAGTAGATAATGTAATTGAAAATAAGATAGATTGGCTGTCAAGAAAGAACAAAGGTCGCTAGTGCATACTAAAATAGCGAGAAGTAATGGTTTGAAAAGCATAAAATGACTAATTAAAGAGAGAAATTAATTGAATAACTAAAAGTATGCACTAACAAGTAAAATTAAGTACAATAATCACTAGTTAGTCAAAAATCAACATTGTTTCATTGATAGCCGTGACCAGCCCACCTGATCCTTCAGCTTCTGAATCCATTATACGTTGCATATTTGACAAACACGACCCATCATTAATCTGGATACAGAATTTGGTAATCATCAATAACATTCAGCTTGAAAAGAAACCAAAACAAAAAGAGAAAAGATAGCACTGCTTCAATTCTTTTATTGTTACTAAATTATTAAATGATTATTCTGCCAGGTCCTAGGTAGCAAAGACAAAAGCAAATGGCTTGATATAATCACCATAAGGTCTAAACACATAAGCCAAGAAGACTAGCACATTATCCATACTAAAAGCAAAGCACTACCACTAACAAAACACTGATATAAATTAACAGAAAAGGGCCGGACACAATAGCAGGAAAAAAGTTAACAAGCGAATACACCTCAACAGTTAACATAAAACTCAATAACCCTCCACAAAAGGGATCCTTTAGTTTCAAATTCCATAAAACCAATTCAAAGAAATGTTGTGGAATTCGGGTTAATTTCTACTAATAATAACAAATTCATCTTGAGAATTATTGCTCAGGTAACTAGAGTGTAAACAATTGCACTAAAAAATCATTCCAAGGTAGATTTTTAAAAAAGGTATGGTTGGACACAATAATCCACTTAAATATCAACCTCCTGACATAATTTTTACCAAGACAAGTAATTTAATAGCATAATAATTTGAAACATCTATCCTTGGATGCTATCAAAATAATATTTCACTAATTTGAGGAAATATTACAAAAGAGAGAGAAAGAATAAAATTGTCTAAATATAGAAGAAGACAATTTTTGGCAAATATTTGGGATATGGGATGCGACTTTTAAAGATGAAGATCTAGCTCTAATGTTGTTGGGATCGCTTCCTGATGAGTTTGAGTATCCTTAAACTACTCTACTTCATGGGAAGGTTATTGTGTTTCTTGGTGAAGTAACTATTGCCTTGTATAGTTATGAATTGAGAAAAAAAGAAAAACATGAAAACACAAGTGTAGAAGCAGTAGCTTTAGTCATTAGAGGCCATTCGTAGAGTCAAAATAAAGGAGAGGGAGATCAAATTTAAAGTCCAAATTGAGCAAAGATCAATGTGCCTTTTATTGAGAAAAAGGGCACCAGAGGAAAGATTGTCCCAAGCTAAAGGACAAAGGCAAACCTGGAAAGGAAATGCTGTCTCAAATTCAAATGTAGTTGAGTATGATAATGTAGATTCAGACCTTTCAATTGCTACTACACCATCAACCAGTTGTTCTAGTTCATGGTTATTAGATTCAGCTTGTAGCCACCATATGACCTCTTATCAAGAATGGTTCTTTGATTTTAAAGAACTTAAAGGTGAAATTATTTACACAATAATTAGTATCAGAGCTCTTGGTTTATTTTAGTATGCTCTGTGGTTGGTTGATCTTTCACATCAGAAAAAATATCCTTGGGCTAGTTAGCATTCCGCATCGACAACTATTAAATAGAATTTGTAGCAGAAATGACAAATAACACAAAATTATCCACATCGACATCAACAACTTCATCATCTTCAATTTTGGTAAGAAATACTGTGACAAATGCTAGATTTATAGTGGAGATTTTTTATGGCATCGGTCATTTCGGCATATAGCAAAGTGAGATTCTAGATGCTCTCTTTCAGCAGGGTCTAGACATTACCATTGAAGAAGAGAAACCAGATGGTGTTGAGGATAAAGAATGGAAGATGATCAATAGATTAGCATGTGATACCATTCAATCGTGTCTTTCTAGAGAGCAGAAGTATTCATTTTTTAAAGAAACTTCTGCAGGTAAATTATGGAAGGCACTGAAGGAGAAATTCTTGAAGAAAAGTAGTTTGAACAAGCTCTACATGAAAAAGAGATTGTTTCACTTCAATTATGTTCCAAGTACCACGATGAATGATTACGTTACTAGCTTTAATCAATTGGATACTAATTTGATGAATATGGATAAGACTTTTAAGGATGAAGATTTAGCTCTAATATTGTTGGGATCGCTTCCTGATGAGTTTTAGTATCTTGAAACTACTATACTTCATGGGAGGGTTATTGTGTCTCTCAATGAAGTAACTATTGCCTTGTATAGTTATGAATGGAGAAAGAAAGAAAAGCATGAAAATACAAATGTAAAAGTAAAAGCTATAGTTGTTAGAGGTTGTTCATAGAGTTAGAATAAAGGAAGAAGAGGGAGATCAAAGTCAAAGTCCAAACTGAGCAAAGATCAATGTGCCTTTTGTTGAGAAAAAGGGCACTGGAAGAAAGATTTTCCCAAGCTAAAGGACAAAAGAAAACCTGGAAATGAAAATGTTATCTTAAATTCAAATGTAGCTGAGTGTGATAATGCTTATTCAGACCTTTCACTTGCTACTACACCATCAACCAGTTGTTCTAGTTCATGGTTGTTAGATTCAACTTGTAGCCACCATATGACCTACTATTGAGAATGGTTCTTTGATTTTAAAGAACTTAAAGGTGGAATTTTTTACACAATAATAAACATATAACAGAGGAAAAAAGGTTAACTAAAACCCAATTACATTAATCCAATAATTGCAGCAACCTAGAGGAAGACACAATTAAAATAACACATAGATCATGAAACTAAAATAACACTAATAAATCAATCATACCAATAAAATAAAAAAGAAACTTTTAGTTAAGTGTAGCAATAATAGGACCAGTTGTACCTTATAAAGAGAGAGATCACTATACCACAAAGAGGGTTACAAGTGGTACCAATAGCAGGTGTTATCAAATGTAGGGCAGACTGAGAAACAAGGGAGAACTTATTAGGAAAAGTAGGATCCCACTCATAGGATTGAAGTATATATATCAAACATGAAGAAACACTGCAAACTGGATCTATATTATTCAACTCTGATGTAGTGGTTCACCTAAAAGTAGCAGATTGAGTTTAAAGAGCAGCTTGAAGTTTTCTGTTTTAAATATCATTTAAACTCACAACATCCATCTTGTAGGACTTACAAATTAGAGAGGCTGGCAATGGCCGGAAACATATTTTTTGGCAATCGGTAGCCTCTCTGATTTGTTTACTCATAAATCTCAAAGGCAACATTATGTGACCTATTAGTTGTAATGATCACATCAACAACATCATCTTGCACTTCTTTCAAACACCTTATCTTTTGTTGAGTAGTTGACATGCTAACTACAATGCAATCAGTGCCAAGACAACCTCTTTGAATTAATATTGTCAAAGTAACTAAAATCAAAACACTAAAACATGTGCATCGAACAATGATGAAGTAACTAACAAATGTAGAGCATCACTGTCTAACTCCAATAAGTTCTCTACTAGTAATAAATCATTGTCATATTTAAAAAAAATTAAATTCAAAGTTGAATATGTTTTGCCAAATTGAGAATTAAGCTATGAGAATAAGAACACATTTGTGCCAAACATCCATATATTAAATTAAACCATAGTTAAAATATAGCAGCCTATCTAAGGTGCGTGCAATAAGTCTATGGACATCAATAACAAGACATCATCATCCAAAGTAAAAGATTATGCACAAACTTATGATTTAGGCTAAACTTCCATATTACTAGCTTAAAAAACTCTAAATAATACAAGCTTAGTTAGTTTCAGAGTGGGAACAGACACTTGACTTCCATAATGCATGCACGAGTGCTTGGCAAAAGGTATCTCAAAGTCCAAAAATGTTTAATAGATAATTCACTTTCTCTTGTATTAAATCCATCACACCAATGACATCAATGACATATACTTGGAGGTAAGGAGTTGCATCCTTTAGTGCATCCCAACACTTATCCAATAATGGGAACCCAACATTAGCAACACATATTTATTGGTTTTTCCCCCAAGTAACATATATGTGAACTTACAAAATGTGCAAGTCTGATAACTTCTTGCTAGGAGTACAAATAGTCTGACTCGTTAGGATAAAAAAGTGGGAGGGAATCTTCAAAATTGGAAGTTTTATAAGCATCACTTGGAGTGAAGCACATAATATGAATGATAATAATATTACCAACAAAACGTAATGTATCAGGTAAGCGAAGTGGCATCCATTTCTTTATAGGTTTAGCTAAGTAGAGGATAAAAACATTAAAGCCTTCAACAGATATAATGAAATTAGATAATTCATTATCAAAAGAAAATGCCTCCACTGTGATTGGGGATGTTGCTTTATCATAGGAAAAAAGCTCGAGGAGCTGATACCATGAGTTTTTTTACAGAATAAGAAACCTCAAAATTACAAAGGTTGGTAAAGTCATATCTAAGATTGAATAATAGAGTAGAGAAAACACAGAATGATCCTCCACCAACTGGCACAACCTAAGGAGCAAATTTTTTTCCCTTCATTTATGGCCTTTAGGTAAAATCCCCCTTCTCTAAAGCAACAATGGTAGTCTTCAGCTGTTGCTATTAGACATCTTTCATTGGATAGTTATAAACTTCATCAATCCACTTTTTTTCATTGTCAATGTAGCCACTAATCATGTAATTGGAATTTAAAACAGTAAAGGTCATATGTAAAATCCAAATGAAACACAAGAGTTAAACATTGCTCTCTATAGGTTCTGATGGGCTTATCACCAAAATCATCTAAATTCAAGAAATATATCTCGTATTGATTATCTGATGATGGAAAAAGGTAATGACATACGATAATCACTTGTTTCTTAGACAACGATGCTGATGATAATGATAATTTAGCCATCAATCTCCCAAAAACCTCTGACATGTTGATTCTCGACTAAAAAATTTATAGATTTTAGGTTCTGTTGCTTGTATTTTCGAAAATTGAAGTGGTGTTTAAATTGGGGGTTTATTGCTTTAGTACAGTAACTTTAGGCTATGTTTCACTCTGGTACCTAAATTTTAATTTTTTTATTTCCATCCCAAAATTTCTATTTTTATTTCAAGTTGAAGTATCTTAATATATTCAATCAAATTTAACAAATGTGACAGCTGGAATAAACATGTTTTTAGTATATTTACCTTGTAAGCATCTTATTAAATAGTTTAATTATCTTGGTAGTCCCATGAAACAAAATTTGCTCATGGGCCCTATAAAATAAATTTTTAGTAACATTTAATTTATGGAGCCCACAAGGTGATTATGCCACTTAATTGGATGTTTACATATTGAATATACTAGAAATATATTTATTTTGGCTACCATGTATGCTAAATTTGATAAGATATGTTCAAGGTACTTTAACTTGAATATAATTTTTGGGACTGAAAAGAAAAAAATTGAAAATTTGGTATCAAAGTGAAACATGGCCCAAAGTTATGGTAATAATGGTGCAAGAAACCCCTAAATTGGATATACAACTTCTATAGGTTATTAAGCACACAAAACTTCCAAATAAAAGGCCCTCACATAGCATAAAAACTATTTGAGTCCTATCCTAATTATGGTAGGATCCTGTTTATTGATAAATATCAATTTGGATGGATCCCGTATTAAATATTAAACCAGAATTCTAAAATCTGTTAGTATAAGAATTCAATATATATTATATTTTTTTGGTTAATAAGGAGATTATAAGACTTAAATTTTGATGGATTGTTAATTATTCCAATGTTATTTGATAAAATCTATATTTAAATATTATAATGAACTTTATTGGTAGTAATTTAAGTAATTTTTTTTTTGTAACTTGTTGATTAGAATTTAAATTTTATAACTAAAATATACAATGGGAAGAGAGATATAAAATTGGATGAATTTGTCTCGATGTATAGAGCACGTTTGATGCAGCTTATGAAAATACATAATAAACATTAAACTCTCATCCATAAAACTTAAAAATATGTTTCTTAAAAAAATTTGTCATACGCACTTACATTTTGCAGTTTCAGTTTTAAGGTAGAGTTAGTTGTTGTCAAATTTCATTAAAAAAAAATCTTCAACTTTAGGCATTTCCTTAGTTAAGTTCTTAAAAAATTGAATACTAACTTAAATTTGTCCACAAATGAGGTTTCTATAGATTAATAAAAAGGTACCATGTATAATACCATATGGCAAGTAGGACAATGGTTAAGGAAGTTAAGGTTTATGTCTTGTAGTAGGATATAACTCTTAATTTATGATAGTTTGTTGGGTGGTCCTACCTTCAAGTAGGACCCATAAGCCTATAAATTTGAAGATTAGTGTACAAATTTGACAAAAAAAAAAGGTAGTCAAACTTTGCAGCACTGAATTCGATGCTGCATTTATTGAAAAAATTTCAACTTGCCAACCTTTTGCATGGCTATAATTAGCCATGAATGGTAATAGTTTTTGTGAAAGTGTTTTCCTTATTTTGTAAGTGCGGGAGGTGTCTGTGTTGTGAGTGCTGTGAGCGAGAGCAAAAATTAGGAGAGTTGTGTGTGGAATAGTGAGTGGTGTGAGTAAATAAAAATAGAGATTTGGGTATAAGTTTTGGGTTAGAGTAAAATATTTGTGTGAGCTTCTCTTTGGTATAAAGGGAAAGGTGAGAAAAATAAATATTATTTGAGAGAGCCAATTTATGAGGGCGAACCACAAATTAAGGTTTGTAATTTGTAATCACATTATTTTTATAGTGGAAGATTTAACTGGACTACGTCCAGTGGTTTTTTCCTTTTATAAGGTTTCCACGTAAAAAATATTGGTGTCCTATTTATTTATTTTTCTCAATTTATACGGCAGGTTTTTTACCGCCTATTTTAATTCATCTATTGGCTGGTTTGACCGCCTTATTAATTTTATTATTTTAATTTGGCAGACTAAGCCGCCTTCATATTACTGTGCACACTTCACCGCTCTTTTTTATTTTTGTAAATTATATTTATTATCTAGTAGAAAAATCTAATTAACCCCAACAAAGTGGTATCATGTTCAAACTGACTCCAATAAATTACTCATTTTGGAAGTTAATGATGGAGGATCTTTTATACATGAAAGATTTATAGTAGCCTATCAAAAATATCAATGGCGTAGCTGTTGGTAAGCCAGTAGAAATGAAAGATGTAGATTGGGAAGTGCTCAATAGAAAGTGTGCAACTCAAATCAGACAGTGGATTAATAGGAGCATTATGCAGAGCATTGCCAAAGAAACTGATGCCTACAAGCTGTGGGAAAAATTGGAGAAGACGTACACATAACCAAGTGCACAAAATGTAGCTAATTTGATATGCCATCTCATTACCTTAAAATACAAAGATGGCAATAGCATGTCAAAGCATATCAATGAATTTAAAGGTGTTGCAGATCAGCTCTCAACAATGAATTGCAAATTTGGCGACAATCAATTGGCAACATTTTTACTGATGTCTTTGCTAAAAAGTTAGGATACACTTTTTGTATTTGTCACAAATTCAGCTCCTAATGGAAGGGTGAGCTTGGAGATGGTGAAGGATAGATTGTTCAATGAAGAATCCAGAAGAAAGGAAAATGGTGAAATATTTGAAGCTCTTATGTCAGAAAATAAGAACGACATGGAAGAAGTAAAAGTAGATTTCATCAAAATCATCAAAGGGGTCGATTAAAATCTCAGTCAAAGAAAGACTTCACTTGCCATCACTGTGGCAAGCATGGACATTCTAAAAGGGAATGTAGAATATGGAAAGCTGAGCAATCAAGGAATCAAGTAGTAGAAGCTCCGCAAATAAATTTTGCAATAGCCAGAGATGAAGTTGAAGTTGTCCTAGATGAAAATATAATCAATCTCACATATCAAGATCAAACCTGAGTGGTTAATATAGGTGCCTCCTTCCATGTCACTTATAGGAAGGATATCTTCTCATCCTGTGTTACTAGAGACTTTGGCTTGGTACGGATGGGAAATGATGGAGCATCCAAAATTATTGGAATGGGAGATGTTTATTTAGAAACCAATACTCTATGTGAATTTCTCTTAAAAAATGTAGGACATGTTTCAGATATCAGGTTGAATTTAATCTCCATTAGAAAGCTTGATGATGAAGGCTACGAAAGCTATTTTGGTTGACAGAAGTGGAAGCTCACTAAAGGATCTTTAGTGATGGCTAGAGGGAAAAAAATCAACTCCCTCTATAAAATAGAAGCAAAGATGTAGAAAAATTGGATGAATGTAATAGAGAAAGAAGTTCCAATCGAGTTATGGCATAAAAGACTCAGTCATATGAGTAAGAAAGGGCTCCAGAGTCTAGCAAGGAAAGATCTCTTACCAGGGATTAAAGTGTACATCTACAAAACTATATTGATTGTATTCATGGAAAACGACACAAGGTTGTATTTTGGATTTCCATACCATCAAGAAAACTAAATATTCTTGATTTAGTACATACTGATATATGCATAATGCAAACTAGAAGTCTTGATGGTGCCTTGTATTTTGTAACATTCATTGATGACTGCTCTAGAAAATTATGGGCATTTGGTCTAAAAACTAAATACCAAGTGCTAGAAGTTTTCAAGGATCTTCACACAAAGGTGGAAAGAGAAACTAGAAGACAGTTGAAGTGTGTTCGTGCAGACAATAGTGGTGAATACAAAGGTCCATTTAAAGAATACTGTAAAAAATTTGGCATCAAGCTTGAGAAGTCAGTACTAAAAACACCTCAATATAATAGTGTTGCAGAAAGGATGAATAAAATAATTTATGAAAGAATCAGATGTATACTTTCAAATGCAAAATTGGAAAACTCCTTTTGGGGGGAGGCAATGAGAACTACAGTTGATCTAATCAACATATCACCTTCAGTTCCACGTAATGGTGACATACCACAAAGAGTGTGGATTGGAAAGGGTATTTCTTACGAGCATTTTAAAGTGTTCAGTTGTAGAGCCTTTGTTCATATTCCATAAGATGAAAGAACCAAGCTTGATGGAAAATCCAAGGAATGTATATTCTTGGGTTATACTCATGAAGAAATTAGCTATAGACTCTGGGATCCTATTGATAAGAAGATCATCAGAAGTAGAGATGTTATCTTCTTTAAAGATCAAACCATTGAAGATACCAAGAAGAAGAAGGAAACTAAGCAAACATAAGAATATCCAGTAAATTTAGAGCCAGTTTGTCTACCTGCTAGTCATAATGAAGGGGGAGCCTTACTAGAAGATGATAAAGGGGGAGCTATAGAGGATGATGCTAATGAACCTCATATTGTATAACCCAATTTGAGAAGATCTTCTAGAGGTCAAGTAGAAAACTATAGATACCTTTTAGATAAGTATATGATACTGACTAAAGGAGGAGAACCATAATGCTATAAAGAATGTTATAAAGAAGCTATTTCAAGTGAACACAAAGAAAAGTGGGTAGAAGCTATGTAAGAGGAGATGAAATCCTTGCAAGACAATAGTACCTTTAAACTTGTGCAACTTCTTAAAGGCAAAAAGGCACTCAAGAATAATGGGTGTTCAAATTGAAGCATGAAGGAAGTAACTCACAACCGAGGTATAAGGCAAGGCTAGTTGTGAAAGGCTTCAGATAGAAAAAGGGCATTGATTTTAAAGAAATATTTTCACCAGTTGTAAAAATGTCTTTAAATAGAGTAGCACTCAGGTTAACAGCTAGCATGAACCTAGAGATTGAACAACTTGATGTGAAGACAAAATTTCTTCATGGAGATATGGAGGAAGAAATTTACATAGAACAACCAGAAAGATTTGAAGTCAAAGGAAAGGAGAAACTCATATATAGATTGAAAAAGAGCCTTTATGGATTAAAATAGGCTTCAAGAAGTGGTACAAAAAGTTTGAGTCATTCATGGTGAACCATGGCTATATGAAGACAAACTCTAATCACTTTATCTTTATGCATAAATTCTTTGATGATAATTTTATCATTCTCTTACTATATATGGATGATATATTGATTATCGGTCGAGAGATTACAAAGATAAAAGATCTTAAAAAGGAGATGAGCAAAACCTTTGTCATGAAAGATTTGGGAGTAGCTAAACAAATTCTTAGCATGAGAATTATCGAAGATAGAAAGAATAAGATGTTGTGGCTGTCTCAAGAAAAGTACATTGAAAAGGTGCTTGAGAGATTTAATATGGGCAATTCAAAACCAGTCAACACTCCACTTGTAGGACATTTTAAGTTAAGTTCTTAGCAATGTCCAACAAGTGAAAAATATAAAGAAGAAATGAAGAAAGTGCCTTATGCATCAGCTGTTGGTAGCTTAATGTACCTATGGTATGCATAAGGCCAGATATTACTCATGCGGTTGGAGTAGTTAGTAGATTTCTCTCTAATTCTGGCAAGGACCACTGACATGCAGTTAAATGGATTCTTAGATATCTTAGAGGTACTTCGAAAGTTTGTTTATGCTTTAGTAATGGTAAACCTGTATTATGTGGATATACATATATGGCCGGTGAAATCAACACTAGAAAGTCAACCTTTGGGTACATGATGACATTTGTAGGGGGAGCAGTGTCCTGACATTCAAAATTACAAAAATGTGTTGTTTTATCTACTACTGAAGCTGAGTACATTGTTGCTATAGAAGCTATAAAAGAACTCTTGTGGATGAAGACATTTCTATAAGAGTTAGGTCACAATCAAGAAAAATTCATTCTATATTATGATAGTAAAAGTGCAATTCATCTCAGTAAGAATTCAACATTCCACTCAAGGTCAAAGCACATTGACGTGCGGTATTACTGGTTTCGTGATGCATTAGAGATGAAGATGTTTTCATTGGAGAAAATCCATACTAATGAAAAAGGGTCGAATATGATGATTAAAGCCTTAACTTTAGAGAAACTAATGTTTTGGTCGGAGAAGCAGGTTTATTTCCATGCCCCATTTGAGGCGTGAGGGGGAGATTTGTTGGGTGGGTCCTGCCTGCAAGTGGGACCCACAAGCCTACAAATTTTGAAGATTACTATAAAAATTTGACAGAAAAAAGGGTAGTCAAAGATTGCAACACTGAATCTGGTGCTGCATTTATTGAAAAAAAATTTATTGAATTTTTAGCCAATTTCTATAGCTATATAAAGCCATATGGATAGCCTTTTGTGAGAGAGCATTTTTCTTTGTTTTTGTAAGTGCAGAAGGTGTGTTGTGAGTGCTATGAGGGGGAGCAAAAGTTGTAGAGTTATGTGTGCAAGAGTGAGTGGTGTGTGTAAATTAAAATAGATAGATTTGGATATAAGTTTTAAGTGAGTGTAAAATATTTGTGTGATATTCTCTTTGGTATAAAGGGAAAGAGTGAGAAAAATAAATATTATTTGAGAGAGCCAATTTGTGAGGGTGAACCATAAATTGAGGATTGTAATTTGTAATCCAATTATTTTTATAGTGAAAGATTTATCTGGACTAGGTCCCGTGATTTTTCCTTTTATAAGGTTTCTATGTAAAAAATATCGGTATCCTATTAATTTATTTATTTTTCTCAATATATACAGTAGATTTTTTACCTCCTATTGTAATTCACTCATTGGCTGATTTGACTATCTTATTAATTTTATTATTTTAATTTGATAAGCTAAGCCGCCTTTATATTACTATGCATACTTCACCGTTCTTGTTTATTTTTGTAAATCTCATTTATTATCCAGTAGAAAAATCTAATTAACCTCAACAGATCATAGAGCAAAAAATTAGAATAATGTCATAATGCAGACAGATCGTCAATTTCAGATAGAATTAATTCACTGTTAATAATTCAAGGTTCTATGGGATCGCATTATAAAGATACACATCCTCTAAAGCGTCTAAAAACGATTCCTGAATGCCCGAAAAGGAGTTTTAGGTGTGTTTTGATGTCACTAATGTTTTAACTTTGTATGCTTTATCTCATATGTGCATCATAGCAATTCCAAGAGCTGACAAACAAGCAGTTGTAGAAATCGAAAGGTACTACCGGTTCATAAGCTACTTCTCACTGGTATTCGCTAAAGAAACCAGCAGCACTAAGATCGAATGCAAAAATTCTAGGAAGGGGAATGAGAATCACTTTTGACTACTGATCAGGTTAAAAGTTAAAACCATATGTTTCTTTGCCATATTAAGGTCACTATTTAGAGTAACAATATATTCCACTCAATATAGATTCTTGAAAAAATGAAATTAAGCACCACATTCTATAGGTCAACCAGTTAAAGAACCCATGCTCATTTCTGTGGCGTTTGGCTTGCTTGATTCAAGTAGCAAGGACATGCCTCTCTTTTCTGTGTATCAAGATGGAACATCAAATTCTCTTGCGAGCAACAGGACAACAATAACATACTAAAGTTCTTAAGAGCAACCATGGTCGGTGGGCATGTTCATATGTAAATTACTTGGTAACTACACTGGCTAAAGTAGATTGCTTTTCCTTTTTACCCTAGATTCAGTCAACCAGCATATTATTTTCTAAAAAATTATTAATGCTCTAACCCATATTATTGCAAAATGGAAGTCCTAAGAAATTTGAACACATTGCTTGGTATCCATCAGAATTTAACTAACCTAGAATATAGAAAAATCAACAAGATAAAGGCATTTCAGATTAATTTTAAATTTAAGCGCAATGGAATAGGTCTTTTGCACAATCAAGGCATATAACCATAATCATAGCGACCCAGTGCAAGCACTAAGGCACACAAAGCAACATGAGCAAAATTATAATTTACACATGTAATAATTTAGGTAAAAGAATATACATATAATAACGTACACCAACGTGAAGTAATACAAACAAAACAACAGGGTGGTCCAGGTCCAATTTAATTTCTACTTTCCTATTTATCATGCCTTCTTTATTTATTTGATCAAGTCCTACATCTATTGATCAGAATCTTTCCAATTTTCAAAAAAAAAAAAAAAAAAAAAACAATTGCAGCCCTGAACACTTGTAAAAGCCTATATTTATTTAATTAATATTTCCAGTCCACAAGTGCAAGATTTCTTTTTTGGTTAAAAGTGTAAGATTTCTTGAATCTTTGATAACTTGGTTATCTTGATAATTGACTGTTCTATCTCACTATAGTGCCCTACATATCAGTTTTATTAATATGTTGCCTTATTATTGTTTTGGACTCAAATATATTTATTGATTTTAACTTTATCGTATTAGGTTCAGATATCTTTCATAGTGTTAATCAAGTTTTTTTTTTTGTGGTGTTTAAATTGGAAATACAACTCGATTTGATCCCCAATTTTGGTTTCATAACACTTCGGTAGTCTAGCAAATCTTGGAAGAAAACAAAATTTTTGCTTGTATATTTTTTTACTTCTTTGGTTTTATTCCATAATCTCAGTTATTTGGGCCATGAATCAGATGACAAGAATGAAATAGCAATCATATTTTAGTTAGTTATATGATTTTTGTTATGTATCCCTCCTAGTAGAGCCCACAAGCTTTATATATAAAAAAAGAGAAGTAAAAATGGTAGGCACCGAAAAATGAAAAAAAAAAGTTTTATTTTTCCTCATATGCAGATGGCTATTTATAGCTATTTGTAAGGGCAAAGATAACAAGAAAGGGAGCTAAGAAAAATAGAGAGAGCAACGAGTAAGTATAATTTGAGTGTTCTATGTGCTTGTGAAGAGAGAGAGAGTATTTTAAAAGGGTTTGGAAAATTTTTCTCAAATGGTGAGTGACAAAATAGTTGGAAAATTATTTTGGAGTGTTTCAGAAACACTTTGAGTGTCACAATTTTGGTGAGATTTTGTATGTACCTCTAGTATTGATCTAGAGAAAACTCTCTCTTATACTATTTTTATAGTGCAAGAATTATTCTGTTTTTGTTCCATGGACATAGCTCAAAAATTAAGGATGACCTACATTAAAATATTAGTGTCATTTTTATTATTTTTATTATTTATATGGCCGATTTAACCGCCTATTTTACTCACTCATTGGCTAGTTTAACTGCCTATTTTACTCACCCATTGGCTGGTTTAACCGCCTCTATTCAATTTATTTGTTTAATTATTTTTGCAGTTATATTATTTTGCCTCTGTGAAAATTATTCCACTACACCAACTCTGTTAACTTTTCTAACAAGTGGTATCAGAGCTGTTGGTTCGTGTTCTGGAGGCATTATTAAATACTACAATGATGAAGGCTAAGACTAGCAAGATGGTTAGTTTAAATGGTACAAATTACCACATATGAAGAAACAAGATGAAGGATCTCCTATTTGTGATGAAGTTACATCTATCGGTTTTTGCTATAATAAAACCTGAAGGAAAGGTGGATGAGAAATGGGCATTTGAGCATAAGCAAGTGTGTGGCTTCATTCGACAGTACGTTGAAGACAATGTATACAACCACATTTGCAATAAAACTCATGCACAGATGTTGTGGAACAAGCTTGAGGAGTTGTAGACTTCAAAGACCAACAACAACAAATTATTTTATTTGACAAAATTAATGCAGATAAAATATCGAGAAGACTCTTCTGTCACCAATCACTTAAATGAAATGCAAGGGATTGTGAATCAGTTATCGAGAATGGGCATACATTTTAACAATGAAATTCTTGCTCTTATGGTGCTGGCTTCACTGCCAGAGTCATGGGAGACTTTAAAGATTTCACTTACAAACTCTGCACTAAATGGTGTAGTGAATATGGAGTTTGTCAAAAGTGATATTTTGAATGAAAAGATGAGACGCAGATCAAAGGGTGCCTTTTTAACACATTAGGATATCCTTGTTGTAAATTTCAGGGGGAGAAGTGAGACTCGAAGCTCAAAGCAAAGAGATAAGAGCAGAGAAAATTCAAATAAGTATATAAATATTAAATGTCATTACTGCAAAAAGAATGGTTACATCAAGAAGTTCTGTCAAAAGTTCCAAGATAAGAACAAAGGCAAAGATATGAGAAAAGATGATAGCAGTGATGATGATGAAGCTAATCTTCTCAAAGAATTCAATGTCCTTTTTTATGATGATACTGTTAATCTTACTACCCATGAGACCAGTTGGGTGATTGACAGTGGTGCTTCCATTCATGCTACATCTCAAATAGAATTTTTCTCATCCTACACCCCAAGAGATTATGGATTTGTGAAGATGGGAAATGGCAATCGAACAAGAGTTGCTGGTGAAGGAGATGTGTGTTTGGAAACAGCAAATGGCACAAGACTAATTTTGAAGAATGTCAAGCATGTTCTAGATATTCGCTTGAATTTAATCTCAACAGGCAAGCTTAATGATGAAGGTTTCTACAATACCTTTTATAATGGCAAATGGAAACTCACTAAAGGCTCTTTAGTAGTGGCTAGAGGTAAAAAGGACTCAACACTGTACTTTATGCATACAAATATCTCCAAAGACATGGTGAATGCTGTGGATAAAGATAGTACAATTGAGTTATAGCATAGAAGACTTAGCCATATGAGTGAGAAAAGGATGACAGTGTTGGCTAAGAAAAATGTGTTATTTGGAGTAGATCTTATGCATGTAGAGAAATGTGCTGATTGTTTTAAATGAAAAATAGGGTTTCTTTCAGGATTTCTCCTCCTTCCAGAATGAAGAATGTGCTGGATTTAATTCATTTAGACTTGTGTGGGCTAATGCCAAAGTCACTTGGTGGTTGTCAGTACTCTGTGACTTTCATTGATGATCATTCTTGAAAGACGTGGGTATATACCTTGAAATCAAAAGATCTAGTGTTAAATGTCTTTAAGGAATTTCATACCTTGGTGGAGAGACAAACTGGTAAAAAGCTGAAGTGCATCCAGACAAACAATGGTGGAGAGTATTCTAGACCATTTGATGCTTATTGTAAAGAGCATGGTATTCGACATCAAATGACACCTCCAAAGACATCGCAGTTGAATGGTTTAGCTGAGAGGATAACAGGACTTTGATAGAGAGAGTTAGAACTCTACTCTCATAGTCAAAGTTGCCTAAAACATTGTAATATCCCGTGTTTTTAAATATTTTAATACTGCATCGGATATGCAGTGTTAATAATTTTTGTATATATATTATGATATTTTTACGAGTTGATATGTATTTAAAACCTATTTTAATTATTGTGTATTATTTAAAGTGCTTTATGTAAAATTTTCCTGGGACTTGCATTTTCGGGGAAATTTTCACGTAAATAATTTACTATTAATTATTTTAAATAGATTTCCGGACTTGCATGAACTCATACATATTTTTAAAATACTAAATAACGTATATATGTGTATTTATTTAATTATTTAGGGTTTAATTAATTACCCTAATATTTTATTATTTATTAATTTATTTTAATATTATTTAATTATTTTTAGGTGTATTAAATTATTAAAATATTAAATTATATGTGTGTGGTGTATATTTAATGTGTGTAATTTTATATTATTTTAATATATAGTATAAAGTATATATATATACATATATACATTTAATATTAACAAAATTATAAAGTTTGGTTTATTTACGAAATTGCCACCCGAACTCCCTCACTCCTGATCACCTTCCCCACGCAAATCCGGCCACTGCCGTCCCATTTCCTTGTCATTTTTGTGCCGTCCAGCGTGCCACCTCCTTCCTCAGCCTTCCCCGCCACCTGCTGCAGCTGTTTCCGGCATCTGGAAGCCATTTTTTACCGGAGAAGCCGAAGTGGGAGCTAACGTCGTTCACGACGATTCCGGCCACCGTTTTCGACACCGCCGGTCTCTTTCTTCTCATTGAACTCGGGTGAGTGTGATTCCAAACTTTGTTTCACTTAAAATGGTCTTGATTTGCTTAGGTTTCGATTTTTCGATTTCAGCCTATTAGGGTTCTTAATTTTTTTGAACTTCAATTTGATTGATTCATGAAAAATTCCTTTACAAATGTTGATCCTAGTAGCTTAATCTTCATGTGTGAATTTTTGTAGAATTTTTTAAGATTATTTTGATTTTTGGGTATTTTTGAATATTTTAATATTATTTTATAATTTTCGGAAATTAATTAATTAAATTATGAAATTATGTTTTATGGTAAATAAAGGTGTTTAAATGAATTATAGAAATTTATTTGGAATTTTTACGAATTTCTATGTATTTATTTTGAATTATTTAGGTTTATGTGATTTTGGGAAAATTAGGTTAATTGTGTTTTTAATTGAAATTAATTCATTAATTGAGTTTAATTATTTATATTATTGATAAATATGTGGAGAAAATTAATTTTGGATAATTATACTATTTTTGGTGAATTTTTGAATGAATTTTAGTATATTTATATATATAGGGGTATTTTGGTAATTTTACCCTATATTGACAAAAAATGTAATTAAATTGGTTTTAATAGTTATTTAAGGTATAAAAATGATTTCTACAAATTATTTAGTATTTTTAATTAATTAAAACTATTTTTCATGAATTATTTTCAATTATATATATAATATACGATTTTTCTAAATAAAATGAGTTTTTATCAGTTTTTAATGTGTTTTAGGGTTAATTATGTAATTTCTACTTATAAAATGTATTTCTATGATTTAAGGGTATTTTTGGTATTTTTATAATTGTTTTGTGATTGTGGACTCTGGTCGGTAGACTGTAGTTTGGAGTCCGACCGAGGGGTGGTGGATGTACTTCTGTATCTATTTTTCGAAGTGTATTTCTTTGCAGGGCCGGCTCTACTCTTTAAGTAGAGAGATGTCCGTTTTACAGGGGAGGTTCTACCGAATTTTTGGTAGAATTCTCGTAAAACGTGATGTCCGGTCAAACCCTAATTCTGTTTCGGTATCTAATATTCTAGATCGAGTTTCTAGGATTTTCTGTTAGGTTTATTCTAATGTCCGTTATTTATTATTTGTTTAATTACGCCGAGACCGAGGGCTAGTGGACCAGGGCTGTCGGACCTATCTCGATGAGCGCACTAAGTGTGAGTTACTATTCTATATATATATGCTTTAGGATGCATGATTTTAGAAATATATGTTTTATTTTGATTAAATATGCATAAATAATATGATTAGTATTTAAGTTTATTTTTAGTTTACTTTTGGTTTATTTTTGGTATATATTAAATTATATGCAAGCTTTATTAACCATTTATGTTTAAAATGTTTTTAAATACATTTCTAGCTTATTTTGTAATTTGATTGGATTTGTTTGACGTATATATACTCGAAATATACCTGGTTTACTTTTGGTATATTTCCAGTATATATATGGTTTATAATGTTATTTTATTTAAATTCATGCATCATTTATTTGTGAATGAATGTTTTATATTTATTATTGAAGGATATCAATAGAACGTGCTACCTAGTGGCCAGCACTAGGACCGAGTACGTACCGGTACGCTTATAGCATTTAGGCTATATTACTAACCAGTTTGTGGATATTAATTGGATATGATTATTTGATGTGTGGTGTGATTTGGGTGTGATTGCTGGAGCTCGGTTGACCTAGTGTCTCGGGCCAATCACACTGCCAGTCAGACTGCTGGAGCTCGGTTGACTTAGTGTCTCGGGGCCAGTCTACTGTCCAAATGGAATAAGTGAATATTTTGGAATAAGTGAGCCTGTATGGCTAGAGTGTTGTCTAACCCTGTTTGAGGTTGCGATATTATAGGGTTCTATTTGATCCTTCATAAACTGTGATTTTCAATAAAAATATATAAAATGAATTTATTGCATCTGTGTGTATTTGCTTGTATATATACATATTATATATACTTTTGACTGTGTGCATTGGCATTTAGTATGCATGTATATATATTATAGTAATTCACTCAGTGAGGTCTGACTCCCCTCTGTTGACCATTTTTCAGGAGAGTCTTCTTCCTCAGACCTCAGTAGCAGGCCTGTATACCGGATTTCTTCCGCTCCGGCTTCTTTATGTAAACTGTTTATCTGAGTCTTGAGTTTTATTTTTATAATCTAGACACTGCAGTAGTTGTAAATTAATTATGGATTTTATGTATTATAATTGTGTGAGTTATGTATTTTGAGAAATTGAACTGAGACTTGTATCAACGGATTTATTTATATATATGAGATATGGATTTGATTTAAAACCCGTGGTGGATATTATTTTGATATTTATGATTTTATTTCCGCTGCACTAAGTGTTGTTATTATTGTTATTGTATGTTTTATTTTATTTTTAGGCTTGCTACGGGTTCCGGATTCGAAAGAATTCCCGTTCCCTAGCGCCGGTCATGACCCCTGTTTTGGGTCGTGACAAACATTTTTGGGTGAAGCTCTACTTACAACAATGCATGTGCTAAACCTTTCACTATGTGTTCCTCTATAGTCTGACACTCCAAAGAGGGTGTGGTCAGGAAAAGATGTTTCCTATGGTAATTTATGGGTTTTTGGGTGCAAAGCCTTTGTGCATATTCCTAAAGATGAGAGGTCCAAGCTTGATGTCAAGACACGATAGTGTGTGTTCATTGGCTATAGTGAAGATCAACTTGGCTATAGATTGTATGATCCAGTTTAGAAGAAGCTTGTCAGAAGTCGTGATGCTATGTTTATTGAAGACAAGTCAATTGAAGATATTGCCAAAGTTAAGAAGAACATCCCCAACTCTGAAGATGATTCAAATTTAAAGTTAGTTCCTCTAACAATGGTGCCCAGGGAAGTTGGGGATGAAAATGAAGTTATTCCTCCATATAGAGGTGATGAAGATGCTCCCATTGAGATTCCATCTGAAAATGATGATGATGGTGTTCATAATCAACCACCTGTAGATGAGGCTTCTCTAGTGCCACTAAGGAGATCTGATAGAATCAGACAACCTTCTACCAGATATCCTCGAGATCAGTATGTGTTACTAACTGATGGGGGAGAACTAGAAAGCTTTGAAGAGGCTGTGAATGATGAACACAAGCAGAAATGGTTTGAAGCCATATAGGATAAGATGAAGTCTTTGTATGAGAATAAGACATTTAAGTTGGTGAAGTTGCTTGAAGGAAAAAGAGCTTTGAAGAATAAGTGGGTGTTCAGGATCAAGCATGAAGAACATAGTCTCCAACCACGATTCAAGCTAGATTGGTTGTAAAAGGATTCAACCAAAGAAAATGCATAGACTTTGATGAGATTTTTTCTCCAATCGTGAAAATGACATCCATCTGCATTGTGCTGGGTTTAGCAGTAAGTTTTGATTTGGAGATTGAGCAAATGGATGTTAAAAATGTCTTCCTTCATGGTGGTTTGGAAGAAGAAATATTCATGGAGCAGCTAGAGGGTTTTAAAGAAAAGGGAAAAGAGGACTATATTTGCATATTGAAGAAAAGCTTGTACGACTTGAAACAGGCACCAAGATAATGGTACAAGAAGTTTGAGTCTATTATAGGGGAGCAAGGCTACAAGAAGACCACTTCAGACCATTGTGTATTTGTTCAGAAATTCTCTGATGATGACTTTATTGTGTTATTTCTCTATATGGATGACATGTTGATAGTTGGTCGGAATGTTTACAGAATTAACAGCTTAAAGAAGTAGTTGAGTAAGTCTTTTTCCATAAAAGACTAGGGACTAGCAAAACAGATTCTTAGCATGAAAATTATTAGAGACAAAGGCATTAAGAAACTATGGTTGTTACAAGAGAAGTATATTGAGAAGGTACTTTAGAGGTTCAACATATACAATGCTAAAGTGGTTAGCTGTCCTCTTGCTAATAACTTTAAATTGAATTCTCAGTAAAGCCCTTCCACTGATAATGAGAAGGAAGAGATGGATAGAGTTCCATATGCTTCAATAGTTGGTAGTTTAATGTATGCCATGGTATGTACACGACCATATATTGCATACTCAGTTGGAGTTGTGAGTCAATTCCTTTCAAATCCTGGAAAGGAACATTGGGTTGCAGTAAAATGGATTTTTAGGTATCTTTGTGGAACGTCTAAAATATGCTTATGTTTTGGAGACACCAAACCTGTGTTAGCTGGATACACAAATGCAGACATGGTAGGTAATATTGACTCAAGAAAGTCAATGTTTGGTTATTTGATTATATTTGCAAGGGGAGCTATGGCATGATAGTCAAAATTACAAAAATGTGTTGCTTTGTCTACTACTAAAGTGGAATTTATTGCAGCAACTAAAGCTTGTAAAGAATTGCTATGGATGAAAAAATTCTTAAATGAACTCGATTTTTAGTAAGACAAATACGAGCTATTTTGTGATAGTCAGAGTGCTATCCACCTTGGTAAGAATTTCTCCTTTCATTTAAGATCAAAGCACATTGATGTGAGATATTACTGGATACGGGATGTATTAGAGAAGAAGCTATTACAGTTAAAGAAGATCCATATTGATGAAAATGGATCAGACATGTTAATAAAAATTCTACCAAGGGAAAAGTTTGAATTCTGTCGATTAGCTTCCAGAATGGTGATGACCTCCACGTAGTCGAGAGGGGGAGAATTGTTGTGGGCCCCTCATAGTGGAGCCCATAAGCTTTATATATAAAAAAGGGGAGAAGTAAAAAAGGTAGGCACCGAATTGAAAAAAAAAAGGTTTTGTTTTTCCTCATATGCAAATGGCTATAAATAGCCATTTGCAAGGGGCAAAGATAACAAGCAAGGGAGTTGAGAAAAATAAAGAGGGCAACGAGTGAGCATAATTTGAGTGCTCTATGTGCTTGTGAAGGGAGAGAGTATTTTAAAAGGATTTGGGAAGTTTTTCTCAAAGGGTAAGTGACAAAATAATGAGTAAATTATTTTGGAATGTTTGGGAAACAATTTGAGTGTCACTATTTTGGTGAGATTTTTTTGTGTACCTCTAATGTCGATCTAGAGAAAACTCTCTCTTATATCTACTATTTTTATAGTGGAAGAATTATTTTATTTTCGTCATGTGGATATAGCCCAAAAATTAAGAGTGAACCACGTTAAAATATTGGTACCATTTTTATTATTTATATGGCCAATTTAACCTTCTATTTTACTCACTCATTGGCCGGTTTAACCGCCTATTTTACTCACCCATTGGCTGGTTTAACCGCCTCCATTTAATTTATTTGTTTAATTATTTCTGAAGTTATATTATTTTGTCTATGTGAAAATTATTCTGTTGCACCAACTCTGTTAATTTTCCCAATAATTTTAAGAAAAAGTTATATGATTGTAGCTAGTGGCAGAGTCGAAATCCTTAAATCCTTCACTCCAACTGGTAAGATCAAGATATTCTAATATATACTCAAGGCTTATATTACACCGGATATACTAAATCTATATCTATATATCTATTAAATGCTGAACCTTGAAATTATTAAGGTAAAAATTTGATAAATGTCCTCCTTCATATTTGAGTATTCATTTGAAAATTTAATATGTTTAACTATTAAAAATAAAATATTTTTAATAGTTATTTAATACTATTTTTTAACTAAACCACTATTATATATATTTTAATACTACTCAAATTCTAAAATTATTTATATATTACATATTTTTGTTTACCTTAAATAACTTAAAATATTTTTTCTAAACCATAAAAAATTAAAAAATTATAATAATTACTTAATATTATTTTTTAAGTAAAACACTATTATACATACTTCAATACTAATCTAATAATCCTAAAAATAAATCTTATTATAACTAAAAATTATGGCAACAAAAATTAAAGAAAATAAAACTAATGTGATTTATTTTATTTTAATTTATTTAGTTATTATTCCATTTAAACTATTTATATAATTATTTTATTTCATAATTTGCATATTGTAAGGAATCACAACTAGTTAAGAGAATTGGGTTTTTGTCATTTTTTTTTCCTTGACATGCAGAGAACTGTGATGTTTATTAGATTTTGGTGTGGCACATGATTGGCGTTACTTTTGCAAGTGACGCATATGCACAATACAGGCTAGGACTTAGATGGTTCATTTTTCTTTTCTTTATGTGGATATTCAGATGATGAACATTAAAAACTTGGGAACAGATTATCAAAGAGGTTTACAGACGAAAGACTAAAATCTGCATTCAAATATTATATTTGCAACTGTTACAGGAGCCATTACATGAGGAGCAAGTGATACTAATAAGAGACATCATGCATGCAGCAAACTTGCCATAGAGAACCTGTTCAGAATCCTTATCCTTAATTTTAGGAATTTGAGTCCTAGAAAGTCACTTTATTTTTATTATCATTGAATAAAAATATATTAAATCATCCGAAGTTGGTTATTAATAAAGTAAAATTTACTTTATAAAAAATAAAATAATAATAAATTACACCTTTTAATCATCCAGGATAACTCTATAGTTTGTAAATTTATTTGTTTATAAATATGAATTGGGATCCCATCTTAAATATTAAACCCTAGGAATTCATGCTAGAATTCAATTCCGGCGCCCAATTTCCTGATCGTACTGAACAAATAAATATATATAAATATCAATTTCAATTTCCTTAAATTTGGTCGTACCACAATGGCAGAGCAATCACAACTGGGGGCACACTCTCAAAGTCGAAAGGTATGCGTAATCTGTGAGTTCATGCCTGTCGTTACTTATTCGATTTATATGTTGGATGCAGATTCTGGTGTTTCTCGTGCTGCCGCTGGTACTCGTTTCAGTTTTAGAAGTGATTTTGGGGATAATACAGGCATCCGAATTTCATATTCGATCATTAAGTTGGATACTAGTTTTCCCAAGGCTATGGCATTTGCCCTTTTTAAGTCATCAACTCTTTTTATGTTTGGAGGATTTCTATCCCCCACCAAGACCACCTTCATCGCCTATTGCAAAGAGAACCAGAGCCAGAAAAGGAAAAGCTAAACAAGTGGATATTGAACCAATCTAAAGAGGTGGATGGCTAGATGAGATTTACTGTTTGGATGTTGCACTACTAAATACTAACTCTACCATTAAAATCAATAACTTCTATGATTTGACTTGGAATGCTCTTCCTGAACTACCAATGACTCATTCAAAGCACCCCTATGAAATTAGGGCTCATATGGCAAGGAACTCAACTCTTATTATATCCACCGTCTATCATGGTTGATAACTTATTTTCAGAATTTTTGAGTTTAAGACCATACAATCAAGAACAGAGGGCAAGGTGAGAGGTGGGGAGGATCCCCACAAACACTCTAATGCTTAAGTCAAGAAACAAACACTCTAATGCCTAAGTCATGGAATAGAAAGAGAGTTCCAATGCTTAAGTCAGGGAACAAACACTATAATACCTAAATCAAGGAACAGAAAGAGAGTTTGTATAGAAAGCGAGGAACAATTAGAATATGAAAGAATTAGATGATGTAGAATAAGAGATATGAGATTTTATTTATAGTGATGCTTAAATCTAAAAGGAGTAGGATTCCTTGTAAGATTAGAATCCTAATTCTAATAAAAGAGTATTCCTTTTTTACTTAAAAATCCTCTTCGGATAGAATTTTTTTCATGAACATATTCTGCTACCTTTCTTATCCGAGTAATCATATTCAGAAAACAAAAACTCTTTAATTAAATAGGAATATATATAAACGGTATCAATGGTATTTATAGCATAGATGTGAAGTCTGCTGAGCCACGTTGGTCACACTTCGACACATTCCTGGGTGTTGAAATGTTCCCTCTTCAGGGTGGTTCTCTCAGCATTGGCGACTTTTGTTTCAATACTGGGAGCGCGTGTCATATGTCATCTCCGCGCGGACTTAAAGATGCACGTACATTTTTATACGAATGGTATGATGAGACACAAGTACGCAATCAGAGGATTTTGGATGAGCCGAATCTTGGTAATGGGGATATAGCCATATGCTCTCTTGGAGGTGGGAAACTGTGTAGGGTGCGTGTAGGTCATCAGGAACCTACTGATGGTCGTTGCCGTTGTTGTATGGATCCCAGCAGAATCCCTATTATTGAACTTCATTTCGTTGATTATGTTCTACGGAAGCAGGATGGTGGTCACAGAAGCAAGAAACATTTCAGTAGAATCAAAAGCAAGATGGTTAAGTACGTATTAGTCGATTGCCTTTGCTCCGAAGTCAAAGTCAGTTGTCTTTGTATCTGATGAGTTCTGGTAGTTTTAAAATTGTTCTACTTGTTTAAATTGCAGCTAGATAAAATGTTGTATGAAGATGCTCAAAAGGTTAGTTTTGGGAGTGACGGTGTTTTTTTTTTATTGTGTTTGAGCTTGCCTAGCTAGTTAGAACTGCAGTTGTTAATCATTCGTCTAAATTTAAATGATTGGAACTGGGTACTTGTCAAGTTGTTGCTGTGTTGCATTTTTTTACTTTAAAATCTGTTATATGCTCTTACATCTTGCAGCTTCAGTCTTAATGCACAGTTTGTTGCTTTCAGATTTCAATGGAAAAGAAAAAAAATCTCCAAGTTTAGACATTTTCTTAGTTCAGTCCTTAGGATAGATCTCATGTTGCGGTAGAGAAGCTCACTGATTAATTGAAAACTTGAATACTAACTTAAATTTGTCCATAAATGAGGTCTCTAAGGATTAACAAAGAGGTATGGCAAGCAGGACAGTGGTTGATTAAGAAACTAGCTAGGACATCAATTATGAAGTTGTTGCCATCTTTTTAACTTAAGGTTTCCGTCTTGATGTAGGATATAACACTCAATTAATGATAGTTAAAGTCTGAATAATTAATGAATATTGAAGGAATTCTCCAGAGTCAAATAATTTATACAAACAACCATTAAAAATACAAACAAAAGCGGCAGGAATTTTCCATAAGCCTTTTGACAGGTGTTTCGTTTTCCAAGAACCGGATATCATCTACAGATACAATTAGATTACAGGCTGGTGGCAATTAAGGGTCAACTTTGCCAGCAACTTGGTCATCCTCAGAGCCATAATCATCATCACTCAGCTCCTCATCACTTGATTTTTCTTCTGGTTTGACCCCAGTGTCCTCTGGCTTTGCATATTTTTCACAGTATTCTGAAAAGATACAAAGTTTGTAAGCAACAGCTGTATGACTTGACCAAATAACAAAAAACACAACACAGAAAATGGAGTGAAGCCTTCTTTGAAATTGGTTCGGTACTGAGCAATCACTCTTAGAATATTGTTGTCACAAGAGAAAGCATTTATATAGTTGGAATGTATCAACAGAAGTTAACAGCAAAATAGAACAGGCTTAGAGATTAACACATGAGAAGTTAAAAGAGAGGTCCACAGTTAAGATAAATAAGGATTGAATGAATACTTTCTCTTCCAATTATCTTCGATAGCACATATACACATCATAGAGCAAAAGATAAGACTGATAGCATAATGCAGACAGCTTGCTATGGATCTCCGGTGGTCTATTTCGGATAGAATTAATTGGCTGTTATAATAATTCAAGGTTGTTCTAAAAACACATTATGTAAAGATCCACTTCCTTTAAAGCATCTAAAAACTCAACCTGAAGGCCCGAAAAGGAAATTTAGGTGTGTTTTGATGTCTCTGATGTTTTAACTTCCTATACTTGATCTCAGTTGTGCATGATAGCCATTCAAGTGCTAACAATCAACCCAATAGCCGCATACACTATTTGATGCACAAGCAACTTAAATTGCAGATAAAAGTGATGATATCAACAACAAGATAAAGGCATTTCAGCTTAACTTTAAATTTAAGCCCAATGGAATAGGTCTTTTACACAATTAAGGCATATATAACCAAAATCATAGGGACCAAGTGCAAGCACTAAGGCACACAAAGCAACATGAGCAAGATTATCATTTACACACGAGGTAGAAATTTTGGTAAAAGAATATACATAATAATAACCTACACCAACCTGAACCAATACAAACAAAACAAAAGTGGTGGTTCAAGTCTAGTCCACTCCCCATGCATACGCCCCTTCAATAATCTATGGATGGCCACCTCCAAGATTAGCAGCACTATTTTGATGTACTCCCAATCCAATCATAGGTGTCCTTGCAACATCTTCAATATCAATTATGGTTCTCAAAAGAGCAACATGTATTTCACCCTACATTGCACGGAAACGTGACCACACCGACATTTCCCTGAATCGGATACGCTTCCAATCTGGAAACAGTGAAAAAGGGTCCGGTCCTCACACGTATCCGGGCCATTTCTATAAATTTGAGAAAATAGGAAACACGTTTCCTTTGTTAACGTAGTGCTTAGTTCATCAAGAAAGAATCGGGAAGAAGAAGAAGAAAATTAGACCCAATCAACAACAACACTCCCAGAAGAAGAAACAAAAACGAAATCAACAAGAAAAGCATATAAATCAAATGAAAATAGAATTTAAATTAAATTGGGAAAATTCCCAAATCAAAAAGCAACAGGATTCCTAAAGTAAAAAGGAAAATAATACAAATTCACTAGAAAATACACTCAACCAATACAAATCCAAACCATATACTTCATACATACTAACTCCAAATGAGATTATCTTGGCTTGTGTTCTTCATCCTACATCACGACTCTTTTTCATCCACAATTTTCTTTCCGGTGGGAGGATGAGTTTGTTTTGATTACGAAGAAGTTCTTGATTTCCAAAGGTGGATGGTTGGGTTTTGTTTTTTGAAATTATTTTTGATCTCCGGTGGTGGGTGGCTACTTGAGAAAGATGTGAGTTTTGAAATTATATTAGCTGGGTTTTGTTCTTTGAATAACAGAGGTGGGTATTTTTTTCTTTTTGAAAAACGTGGCTCATGCATGTGTTCCATTTTCTACTAATCAATTGTCCTATTTTGTTTTTAATTTAAGAATTAAATAAGTTGATGCATGTATTATTTATTTTTTTATTTTATTGAGAATTAAATAAATTGATGTAATATTTATTTAGATGCATATTTTTTTTAACTATTTCTATATAAAATTAAAAATTATAATATATATATATATATATATATATATATATATATATATATATATATATATATATATATATATATATATAATATTTACATGTTTCCCTAAGTATTTGTATTCTATATTTTTTAAAAATAAATTTCCCCATATCTATATATGCATTTCTACGTATCATCTCCATGCAACTTAGACTTCACCTAATAGCCTTGGATCAAAATCATGAAATGCTTGGACAAACTCATCCAAAGTAAATGGCCACATCCCAAGAACATCCACAAAGGTAATTAAGAACCTCCAAACCATTAGAAGACTCCCTACATTCTCCTTAGAATTATTCCAAAGTTGAATTGCAAATGGCTTCTTCAATAGCACAGATTTGGGAGGAAATGCAGCCAGCTTATCTCTAAATGAATCAAGATTTTGAAGAGTTTCAAAGTCAAGAGAAACTACTGAAGAGAATCCCTTGCTTGAGGCAGCAAACTCCATGAGTTCTATGCGCTCATCATCAACTAGTTCTAAGTCCTCTACACAACTTTGTTACTCCAACATTACTCCATTTAAAAAATGTCACCAAATAAATCATCAAACAAATGGGTTATTTAACAAAATGTTGATCACTATTTATTTAATTTTTTAAAAAAACTCAGCTCCTCCCAAGCTCCATTTGCCGACTCATCGGATTGTACGCTAACCAACTTAGAATTTTGTGAAAGCCAACTTTTTAAAGAAACATCCATATGCATTATACCTACTTTCACACTTCTTGAAATCTCTGAATTAAAAAATAAAAAAAGTTTCAATCTTTAAAGAAAGAAATCTCTGCGAAGAAGAAGAAGATGATGGGTGTTGATTATTGCAATGATTTTTCTGGTTTTGTTTCTATTTTTGGAGAGAATCAAACACCTAAAAGCATTCAAGTTGCTATTAATTCAAGAATAAACATTAAGAGAACACGTTACCGTATAATAATTGAACATCTTGTAAGCAAAGAGTGAAAAGTACTATTTTTTTCTTTATTTCTAAAGAGAAGAAAGAGATGGGTTTTCAACAGAGCACTAATCAGCTTCAATAAGACGAGATTGGAAAATCTAATGGCGATGAACTGTCATCAGTGACCAACGGCCAGTGGCTGTTTAACTCAAGGTGAGAGACGAATAAGGTTGGTGCTCTAGTTTTAACGATTCGGTTGATTTCGATGACATCGTGGTGGTGGGCGTTTGTATTGCTGCTGCCGTTGACAGAGTTTATGGTATGGTTGCCAATGGCATTGAGGCAGCATATGGCAAACATTCAAGCTAGTTAATCCATAATTTGAAATCATTTTTACTTAATTTTTTTTACTTTTGATTGTATAAAGAGTATGGTTTTTTGGTCTTTTAGTTTTTAGTTAAAGGTCATGTGCTTCACCTTCACAAGCTTATTCATGCACGTCAGAGATACTGGAGGGCCCATAAATTGCTATGTTGTATATTACCTACAAAAACATTGAATTGTTATTTATTAATAAGTTCACATACTTAATTGTAATAAATAAAAGTTGAAATACTCAATTGTCAAATTTTGAAAAGTGCAGACACTAAAATAGTCATTATCCAGTTCTAGTCCACAACCAAATGTAAGATTTCTTGAATTTTGATAACTTGAAATTCTTGATAGTGACTGTTCTTGAAATTCTTTATAATGACTGTTCTATCTTCAGTCTTTGCATAACTAGAAAGCCCTACTTATCAGTTCCATTAGTATATGTCTTATTGTTGTTTTGGACTCAGATATCTTTATTGATTTTAACTTTATGTTATATTGGATTCAGATATCTTTTGTAGCGTTAATTAAGTTTTCAGGTGGTGTTTGAATGGACAACAACTCGATTTGATCCCCAATTTTAGTTTTATAACACTTCGGTAGTCTCTAGCAAATCTTGGAAGCCAATAAAATTTTTGCTTAAATTCTTTTACTTCTCTGGTTTTATTTCGTATTCTTAGTTGTTCGGGCCATGAATCAGATGAAAAGAATGAAATAGCAATCATATTTTAGTTAGTTTTATTCCGTATTCTCAGTTGTTCGAGCCATGAATTAGATGAAAAGAATGAAATAGCAATCATATTTTGGTTAGATTTATGATTTTTGTCGGTCATTTTGAGAAAAAGTTATATGCTTGCAGCTACTACCAGAGTCGAAATCTTAAATCCTTCACACCAGCTGGTAAAATCAGGATATTCTAGTGTATACTTAGGGCTTATCTTACACCGGATAATACTGAATTTTGTTGCTTGTTTTCCAAGCTAAAAAGTTTCAAGGAATTGGGTTTTTGTCATTTTCTTCCTTGACATGAAGAGAACCATGGTGTTCATTATATTTTTGTGTGGCACATGATACATGCTAGAATTCAATTCCAGCACTTAATTTCCTAATTATAATGAACAAATTTATATATATAAATATCAATTCAATTTCCTGAAATTTGGTCGTACCACAATGGCAGAGCAATCACAACAGGGGCCACTCTTTGCAGTCGACAGGTATGCGTAACCTGTGAGTTCATGCCTGATGTTACTTATTCAATTTATATGTTGGATGTGGATTCTGGTGCTTCCCTTGCTATCGATTCTCCTTTTGTTGCTGCTGGTACTAGTACTAGCGCTATAGGTGATTTTGGGGATAATACAAGCATGATCCCTTTTTTATTTCCGATCCTTAAATTGGATGCTTGTTTTCATTTTGTTATGGCATTTGCCCTTTTTGATTCATCAGCTTTTTTTTTTTTTTTTCAATGTTTAGAGGATTTCGATTCCCACCTTCACCGCCTATTGCAAAGAGAACTAGAAAAGCTAAACAAGAAGAAGATATTAGAATAATAGAAAGAGGTGGATGGGTAGATGAGCTGTACTTTTTTTTATGTTTCATTACTAAATTCTTCTTCCTCTATAATCGTAATGGATGCCCAGTTCCATTCTTTATAATAGGGTCCTAGAATGAAGACGAAAAAAATTGGTCCAAGTACTGTTATGATGGAGAGCGGTATTATCTGTGTCTTCTCAGAAGTCATTGAACCAGATGCTGATGGTCTAAATTTTGAGCTTTTTGATCCTGTCAAGATGACTTGGAATTCTCTTCCTGAACTACCAGTGACTCATTCAAAGCACCCTTATGAAATTAGGGCTCATATTGTAAGTAACTCCACCCTTGTTAAATCCACCATTCATTATGGTATTTTATAGCATAGATGTGGAGTTTGCCTGGCCACGTTGGTCACACTTCGACACATTCCTGGGTGTCGAAAAGTTCCCTTTTTAGGGTGGTTCTCTCAGTATTGGTGACTTTTGTTTCAATACTTGGAGCGTGTTTCGTATGACTTCTCCGCGTGAACTTAAAGATGTATGTTCATTTTTATATGAATGCTATGATGAGATGCAAGTACGCAATCGGAGGATTTTGGAGCCAAATCATGTGTTGGAAATAATTCTATTGATGTGGAGAAGGACTACACAACACAAAAAGCTAAAAACAATACCTGAATAAAATAATACTAAATAAATAAGTTGAATAAAATTTGTAGATAAACTCTTGATTTAGGTTTGAAATACGATTGAAAATCACTTTCCTAAAAGTGAAATTTGCTCTCACTCCTTTTTGAATTTTGCTATAAGGATTTGTGCAAATTACTTTAGTGAATATGATAAGCCTTAAATTCTTTGCACTTAGTAAATAGTTAAAAAGAATTAATATGGAATAAAAATATGGTGTTTGATATTTCTTGTTTGAGTTTATCAACCAAAAGTGTTTTTATTATACTGTAGTTCTATTTTTTTAGTGACACATTTGAAAGAAATAAAATAAAGTATGCACATATTAAAAGATAGTTATAAATGAAGAGTAGTAACTTTTAAAAACAATAATCAAAAGTTACAACTTTTAGCATTAAATAATAACCAACAAAAGAAACAATTAAAAACTTATGCCCAATGTCCATGTAACCAACAAAAGAAAAAAGAAAAATATTAATTTCTTTATTCTTATTTTAACTTTATATTTAAACAAAATCAAATAAATACAACAATCCCCCACTTGATTAAATACAAAGTTAAGGCACCAATAAGAAAGATCAAAATATTTATGCATAAAATAAAATATCTTTTGATTTGAATATTATCTCAGTACAACAACACAAGATAGAATCAAAATTTCATGTAACATCTTAGCTTTGAACATGCGATTCCTTATGAAATCATCGGTGTTACTATAAACATAAATACTCACTTTTTATTCCATTCAATCACTCGCTTGGCACTTATATGGTCATGTGCTATCCAAATTCATAAGCTTTTATGAGAGTAACTTTTAAACTCTCAATTGAAGTGATAGCACTTCGAAACTTATATAGGTGAAGTTCTTCCAATGTTTTGTCATATTAAAAACACTTGTTCTAAATACTTAACTTCAAGAAGAGATTAAACTTAACCCTTAATCCTGTGACAAGTAGTACTTACCTCACATAGGCTGAATTTATGTACTTCAACATCCACTTATTAATGACTTATTTTTGTTAGTATAGATGTGCCATAGTGCCATTTCTTTTAATATATATGACATTGTACTTTTATCCCTATGGCAATATAATATTCATTTAGATAAAGTGTTTGTTTAAATGAGTTTATTATCAAGTGTTGATAATATAAGTGACAAATTCATTTAGTACATATGCTATAAAATGTTCATAGTCATTGGATTAATAAATGGGTTGTATTAATCCATAAACTATCACCTATGTCTATTTTCCTTTATTGGTATGTGATATTAATAGTGAGAGGTAGTGAGTCTCATGCTACTTAATATGAGATATCAGAATAGACATGTGGATACTCATATGATGAGTGGATTGAACAGTGATATAAGATAAGTGATTGCATGGAAATTCACTTTAGTCAATAATCATTGTCTTAGACATAATGGTGCATATGGTCCTTTAACCTGAGGTGACATAGTCATCCACATATGGTTAATTAGACTTTGTTACTGCTTATATACCTGTGCTAGCCACGTATGAGTATATGGCGTGTGGTGGCTCTAGTTGGTTCTATGTAGGGATGAGTTATCAGCCAAGATGGAATTCATTACCTAGAGTGAACCAGGATAAGATCCTATGCTATCTAAGGTATTCTCAATGAACAAGTACCTGACCAAGTCAAACTTGACTTAATTGAAAAGAATTTTCAATACTAGAAAGTGTTTCTAATAAAAGTCATGTTTTATTAAGAATTGAACTGAAGATTATGTCATATGATTGAGGCAATTAAAGTTTGACTGACCATGACTTTAGCCGATGTCGAGATCTTCAAATGAAGGGACATTAAGTGCATAGTAATTATATTCTATGGTTCTTGTGAATCTATGAATAACATTCATTTCCAATTGGGTAGTCGTGACATCTATGCTGGGGTCACTCACGACTTATGGACACTAAATGTAATTAATTGAGATTTTCACATTTAGCTTGGAAAGATTTTCTAATAATATTAAGATTATTTCCATTGCCATTTGGACTTGAACCCAGTAAGTCACACATATAAGAGTAGCAACGATAAGGATAATTATTAATTAAAGTAATTAATTAATTAATTGGATTGGATTTTTACTTGTACGGGGATGTAGCATAGCCTAAAATCTAATTCGAATGTTAGGACTATGGAATATTAATTTAGACTTAATTTAATATATGATATTAAGTTTAAGGACCAAATTGATATTTGCCACCAATATTAGTTTGGATATGGACTATGAGATGGGTCATGTATATATAGATTAATGGATAATGCATGGGCTTGGACAATTATGCGTATTATTAATATGGGCCTTCTTTAAGTGTTAAATAAATCCCATAAGACTAATTAGTGGATGTAGTAGAGATGGGCTCATTTAAGAGTTAAATAAGCCTACAGCCCACTTACTAAAGGACGTACCACATAAGCATGACCATGTGATGATCATGCTTGCATGGTGCCCACCTAAGCATAGCTTTACATGCAATGTGATTGCATGGTTGACAATATGGAGATGTGTCATAAGCATGCACCTTAAGTTAGTGGTCAATCTCTACATGCCTGAGATAGCTTATTTTACACTTAAAGTGAAAAAGTAAGCACATGCATGAGATTTCTTATCCTACACTCAAGCTTGAGTTAGTGGAGAATCTCTACATATGCAAATTAGTCTCTTACATACATAGACTAAGTTAGTGGAGTTATTCTACACACTTGATACTTCACTTACCACTTACATTGAAGAGAAAACAGTAAAAGAGAAAATAATAGTTGAGTCATCTTTCTTCTAAGTGATTGTGAGTGTGTGAGTAAAAGATACAAGAGTTGTGTTTCTTTATAAGTCCATTTTCATCATCCTTTGTACAAGAGTTATGCAAGTGAAGGCTACATACAAAGGAGGCAAGAAATCGTACATCATCCAAGAAATGAGAGGAACTTTAGCAAGATTTCGGGTCACCAATAAGGAGGAACTTGTGGGTAAAGATTCTTCAAAAGCTTGGAGTCATTCCAATGCCACTTATGTGTTTTAAGCTAGAGGCTTCACACTTAGGGAGCTAGGAGCTTGTATGCATCAACCATTTCTTAAAGCTTATTGAGTGTCCTATCGACATTTGGAGTTCGTAAGTCTTACTAAACTCTAAAATGTAAGTCTCATGCCATGCTTTGTGTTTGGTTATTTTATGAATCTTTGATTTATGTTGTCTATTAAGCATGCAAGTAATTAGTTGTGTAAATTCAATGTGTTGTGATCTTGGTGGGTTTGGAATGCTTACCTTCATGCAAGGTTTACACACTTGGAAATTTTTTTAAAATTTATCCTAACCAGTTTCATGCTCACACCACGCTTCTGCTCATATTCTGGTGTGTGTAATCGACACCTTCAATTTTTACCATTTGAACCTAAATATTATATTTTGTATAGTATTAGGTAAGGTTGCTATCATTGGTGAATTTAACAAAGAAGTTTTAATCCTAACATATTTGAAGTCGATTTTACTAAATCTCTTAAAAAAGGTTTAGTGAATGGATTAACCAAATTTCTATTCAACTTCATAAATGTGAGAAAAATTATTCCATATTTGATTAATTTTCTCACATAGTTATGTATAAGACTTATATGTCTAGACTTTTCATTATATATATCATTATATGCTCAAGCCAAAGTAGCTTGACTATCACAAAGAATATAAATAGAGTTTATATTCTTTGAAGTCAATGGAGTTTCCAAAAGAAAGTCCCTCAACCACTCAGCTTCCTTTCCAGCTTCTACTAAAGCAACAAACTCTGACTCCATAGTTGAGTGAGTTATTAAAGTTTGCTTCTTAGATTTCCAAGATATTGCACATCCACCCAAAAGAAACACCCAAATCGATATGGATTTATTGTCTCCTAAACTTGATATCCAACATGCGTTCGTGTATCCTTCTCAAATAGCAGGAAACTTATAATATTGTAGGCTAAGATTTTTAGTCTTCTTAAGATAACTAAAAACTCTGCTAATGGCCTTCCAATGTTCAACACTTGGATTATTAGTAAACCTACTTAGTTTACTAACAGTAAATGCTATATCAAGTCTAGTACATAATCTATCATACATGAGACTCCTAACAACACGTGCATACTCAAGTTAAGCCACAACTCTTATATCATTCTTAACTAATTAATACTTGGAACAAATGAAGTATTATATTCTTTAAATTTTAAGTGATTGAGTTTATTCAACCCTTTCTCTATATAATGAGATTGACTTAAAACATATCCCCCACTATTTCTTTTAACCTTAATACCTAAAATGGTATCAACTTATCCAAGATCTTTCATCATGAATGTGGAAGATAGAAACCTCTTTGTTTCTATTATGCCCTCCATGACATTATTCACAATTAACATGTCATCAACATACAAATTACAAGAACAATAAAATCATCATATGACTTAGAATAAATATACTTATCAACAACATTATGTGAAAAACCAATAGATAAGATTGCATTATCAAATTTTTTATGTGATTATTTAAGAGCTTGCTTTAAACCATATATAAAGATTTCACTAATTTACAAACCTTATGTTCATGTTCAGGTAGAACAAATCATTCATGTCTAGGTAGAACAAATCCTTCAGGTTGTTCCATATAAATCTCCTTATTAAGATCTCCATTTAAGAATGCCATTTTGACATCCATTTGATGAACATATAGATCGTAAATTGATGCTAAGGCAAAAACAAGGTGAATAGAAGTAATTTTTGCTATAGGTGCATATGTATCAAAATAATCAATGCCTTCTTTTTATTGAAAACCTTTAGTTACTAACCTAGCTTTGTAAGTGTGCAACATACCATATGTATGATACTTTTTCCTAAACACCCATTTACAACCTATAGATTTAAAAGCTAGAGGTAAATTAACAAGTTCCTAAGTGTGGTTTGACATTATTAAATCCATCTTTAATTGCATCTTTCCAAAAACTTGCATCCCTTGAGGCCACAGCCTCCTTATAAGTTTTTGGATCATCTTCAACTTGAAAACAAAAGGAATTATACTCATAACTTGATGCCTATTTCCTTTAACAAGGTTAAAAGAAATATGTTGAGAGTCAATTTCATCCATTCTAAGATTTTTAAATTTTTGAATTCTAGTGCTTCTTTTTATTTCCTTAAATTCTTTATTCATATCTGAAAAACTTGATTATTCTTTAATTCTATGAGATGTCTCTCTAAGTGTTGTTTTATATGGTAAATTTTAAACTCTATTTTCATAAGCTAATAGATGTTAAAAAAACTCAACATCTCTTGATTCAATAATGACATTAGACTCTAAATTTAAAAGTCTATAGGCCTTGCTATTTGAGGCATAACCTACAAAAGCACATTTGATCCCTCTAGGTCTTAATTTAGTCCTTTTTGGATCATTATTTTTATAATAAGCAAGGCACACCCACACTTTAAAATAATTTACCTTAGGCTTTCTTCCTTTCCATAATTCATATGGAGAAATTTGATTTTTTTTTCATAGGAATTCGATCCATAATATGATATGTAGCAAGAAGAGCTTCACCCTATAAATTAAATGGCAATTTGGCATGCATCAACATAGCATTAATAATTTCTAAATAAGTTTTATTTTTTCTCTTCTCCAAGCCATTTTGTTCTAGAGTTCTATGTGATGAGCATTGATGAATTATGCCATTTAGTTCATAAAAAAAATTGAATTCAGTAGGAAAATATTCTCCACCTCTATCACTTCTTAAAATTTTAATTTTTCTTTCCTAATTGATTTTCAATTTTGACTTTATAGTTTTTAAATGCATTAAAAGCCACATCTTTATGTTTTAGCAAATATACATATGTATATCTAGAAAAGTCATCAATAAATACAATAAAATATCTATTTCCTCCTCTAGTTAATATGCCATTTAATTCACAAATATTTGAATGAATGAAATCTAGCAAATCAAAATTTCTATCAACACTTTGAAAAGGCTTTTTTTGTCATTTTTTATTTAACATATAATTCACATTTTTTAAAATTATTAATACCACATGAAATGATTCCACTTTTAATCATTCTTTTGATAGAATTCAAGCCAATATGTTGTAGTCTATAATGCCATAATGTAGATGAAGCAAGCATATAAATAGAAACACCATTATTATTATTATTAATTTTAGAACATAAAGCATAAAGTGTAGTACATAATTTGACCATTCTATCATATGAATAGCCTTTGCCAACAAATACACCATTTAGAGTCAAAATTAACTTGCTCAATTCAAACACAGATTTAGTATGCACCAAGTTCAACAAATCTCCACTAACAAGATTTCTATTTATACCGGGAACATGAAGTACAGGTAAAGACAATGTCAATATTTTCTTTGCAATATACCTTAGACCCTCCATTATTTCTCATTTCAATTTCTTGTCCATCATCAATTTCTTTGTAGGTCTTGAAAAGAGACTTGTCATAGCAAACATGTATGGAGGCACATGTGTCATACCACCAACTAGAAATCTTCCATTGTATAACACAAATTTCATTAATGGTGGCAATAATATCTTCACCTTGTACTAAGGAATTAACTTCTGATTTTTTGACTTTCCTAAACCTGCATTCTCTAGCATAGTGGCTAGTTTTTCCACAAACAAAATAGCCCCCTTTCATAGGCATTTTAAATTTTCCTTGATCCTTTTAGGGTTAAGAAAATTTCCTTTGGTTTGTTTGCCTTTATTGGATTTATTCAAAGGCTTATTCATAGAATTGGCTTTATCATTGCCAACAAAAGTAATTTCTTTACCATCCCTCACCTTCAATTCCTCCTCAATTAGAAGATGCTTTATAATTCCTCAAAGGAATAATCCTTAGTATCATGGGGACATTTTTTGCTATAAACTTTCCAAAATGGAGGCAATTTTACAATAATTACTCCTACTTGAAAAAATTCGAGAAGTTCAATCTCCGTAGCTTTTAATTGATTAACCAACACTTGACGTTCATGCACTTATGATAAAATAAGCATTTCTTCATTAAAAGCATACTCTATATATTTAGAGATTAAAAACTTTTTTGTTCCTGCTTCTTCTGCCTTATATTTGAATTCTAGTGCATTCCAAATCTTCAAGACTAATTTTTCATTTTTTTAGAGATCATACAATCAGTCTGAAAGGGCATTTAAGATATGTCATCTACACATAATTTCATCTTCCTCTCTCTTCCTTTTCAATGCAATAATTATTTCATTGTCATCTTCCTTTGGTTTGGAAATGGAATGCAAATCTTCAACAGGTAAGCATAAACTTCAACTTGTTTCTCCGATGCATAAAATTTGCTCCATCAAATCAATCAAGACATATGAAGTCATGATTCATCATTTTAATTGTGTTAGTGTCCATGATGTCTTCTTCCAAAATCAATATTAAAATTTCACTTTTAGATTGTTAGAAATAATTCTATAGATGAGGAGGAGAAGTACTACACAACACAAAAACTAAAAACAATACTTGAATAAAATAATACTAAATTGAATAAAGTTTGTAGATAAACTCTTGATTTAGGCTTAACACGATTGAAAATTGCTTTCCTAAAAGTAAAATTTGCTCCCACTTCTTCTTGAGTTTTGCTATAAAGATTTGTGCAAATTGTTTTAGTGGATATAACAAGCCTTAAATTCTTTGCACTTAGCAAATAGTAAAAAGAATTAATATGAAATAAAAATATGGTGTTTAATCTTTCTTGTTTGAGTTTATCAATCAAAAGTGTGTTTTTGTTATACTGTACTTCTATTTTTTTTTAGTGATACATTCGAAAGAAATAAAACAAAGTATGTATATATTAAAAGATAGTTATAAATGAAGAGTAGTAACTTTTCAAAACAATAGTCAAAAGTTACAACTTTTAGCATTAAATAAAAACCAACAAAAGAAACAATTAAAAACTTATGCCCAACGTCCTTGTAACCAACAAAAGAAAAAGGGAAAAATTAATTTCTTTATTTCTTATTTTAACTTTATATTTAAACAAACTCAAATAAATACAACATCTTAGTAATAGGGATATAGCTATATGCTCTCTAGAAGATGGGAAACTAGGTAGGGTTTAGGGTGCATGTAGGTCATCTGGAGCCTACTGATGGTTGTCGTTACCGTTGTTGTATGGATCCCAGTAGAATCCCTAATATTGAACTTCATTTCATTGATTATATGCTATGGGAGCAGGAGGGTGGTCATAGAAGCAAGAAACTTTTTAATAGAATCAGAAGCAAGATGGTTAAGTACGTATTAATCGATTGCCTTTGCTTCAAAGTCAAAGTCAGTTGTTTTTGTATCTGATAAGTTCTGGTAGTTTCAAAATTGTTCTACTTAGTTAAATTTTATTTTTCAATAGCTAGAGAAAATGTTAAATCAAGCTGCTCAAAGGTTAATTTTGAGAGTGACGGTATTTTTTTTATTGAGTTTGAGCTTACCTAGCTAGCTAGGACAACAGCTGTTAATCACTCGTTGTCTAAATTTAAATGGTTGGAACTGGGTACTTCTGAACTTGTTGCTATGTTGCATTTATTTTTACTTTAAAATCTATTTTATGCTCTTATTTCTTGCAAATTCAGTCTTAAGGCAGAGCTTGTTGCTTTCAAATTTCATTGAAAACAAATTCTCCAAGTTTAGGCATTTCCTTTAGTTCAGTCCTTAAGCACGATCTCATGCTCTGGTGTATAAGCTCACTCATTAATTAAAAAATTGTATACTAGCTTAAATTAGTCCATAAATGAGGTTTCTATAGATTAACAAAGAGGTACTAAGCATAATACTATATGGCAAGCAGGGCAGTGGTTAAGGAAGAAACTAGCTAGGACATCAATTGTGAAATTGTTGCCATCTATAATGTTAGGTTATGTCTTGTACTAGGATATAACACTCAATTCATGATAGTTAAAGTCGGAATAATTAATGAATATTGAAGGACTTCTTCATATTCAAATTTTTTTATACAAACAAAAGGTCTATAAGCCTTTTTTTTAGTTTTCCATCCCCTATGTCCTTTGGTTTTGAATATTTATCACAGGATTCTGAAGAGATAAATAAGTTATGTAAGAAACAGTTGTACGACTTAATTAAATAAGAAATAACACATCATAGAAAATGGAGCGAAGCCTTGTTTAAAATTGGTGTGGTGCTGGGCAATCACTCTAACAAGAAAGAGAAAGCATTTACACAGTTAGAAGGTATCAACAGAACTTAACAACAATATATATAATAGGCTTATAGATTAGCACATAATAAGTTAAAAGAGAGGTCTAATATTAAGATAAATAAGGATTGAATGAATACTTCTCTTTCGATTATCTTGGATAGTACATATACACATCATAGAGCCAATACAACTCACATGCACAACAACATAAGCAAGATTGTCATTTACACATGAAGTAGTAATTTTGGTACAAGAATATACATATAATAATGTACACTAACCTGAAGCAATACAGACAGAACAACAGGGGTGGTCCAAGTTCAATCCATTTTCTACTTTCCTGTTTGTCATGCCTTTTTATTATTCGATCAAGTCCTACTCCAGTCTTTAAAAAGAACAATTCCAACCATGACACATGTAAAAGCCTATATCTAATTAATATTTCCAGTCCACAACCAAATATAAGATTGCTTGAATCTTGATAACTTGGGTTTCTTGATAATGATTGTTCTATCTTTAATTATTTCCATAACTAGAATGCCCTACTTATTAGTTCCATTAGTATATTGATGTTTCAACCTATTTCAACCATGACACTTGTGTCTTATTGTTGTTCTGGACTCAGATATTTTTATTGATTTTAACTTTATATTTTATTGGATTTAGATATCTTTTATATTGTTAATCAAGTTTTCAGGTGGTCTTTAAATGGACTTACAACTCGAGCCAATTTTAGATTCAAAACACTTTGGTAGTACTTCAATAGATATATATGTGCCATTAAAGGAAGGAATGGGAAGACTGTAAATTTTGTAATCTTGCAAATCTTGGAAGACAATAAAATTTTTGTTTATATTCTTTTACTTCTCTAGTTTTATTCTGTATTCTCAATTGTTCAGTGGGTTATGGAACTGTGAACTTATGAGCCTCACTCATAATGCTTTGATATTTATGCGTGCAAGGATGGATGAAATGTGGTGGAAAATCCTGGGCTATGAAGCAGATGAAAAGAATGAAATAGCAACCATATTTCAATTAGTGTTATGATTTTTGTTGGTCATTTTGAGAAAACTTTATATGCTTTGCTTGCATCTAGTGGCAGAGTCAATGTCACACCGACTTCACCAGTTAGTGAGCGAGCATGACTGGCTGAAAGTTGACTGGAACTTTCCAAAATACTATAACTTCACAACACTTGAATTAAACATAACTTACATATATATATATATATATATATATATATATATATATATATATATATATATATATATATATATATATATATAAGCTTAAGGTTTATAACATACTCTAATTACACACCAAGTACCTAACACTATTATTCACAATACTACAGACTTATCTACAATACTTAGAATTTTCTTAAGTACATGTCAAAAGATAATTTAATTGTGTTGTTGACTCAACCGCTTCTAAGCACTAAAGATCAAACAAATAGAGAGATGATTCTACTATAAGACTACTGCTGGTCCTCCAAAGGACTTGGGAAAAATTTAAAAGTGAGGGGGTGAGTATAAAAATACTCAGTGAGTGGGTAAAGATATAACAAAGTGGGAACAAATACTAATTTTTCCTCTTAATAAACTTGCAATATTGTTATCATCGTGTAGACGGCGGGGTTTAACACACGTCCAAGATTTTAGCAACTGTGACATTATTCGGACTTAGGGCCCTAGGGAACAAACTAACCATTGTCACAAAGACATGACATAGAGATGAGGAGTAGCCACCCAGGGTAATAACTGGGACAAATCATTTTGGTAATTCTCGATTCTCTAAAAGAAAACTAGCACTATAACTAGGAAATTCTAGGAACGAAATACTAACTTCGTTCAATTTTATATTCATTTAGATTTATTTTATGAATTACTATCTTATTCTCTAATTACATGCAATTTTATTTAAACCCTAATTAAACATCCATTTAACCCAAAGGCAACAAGTCATTAAATCGCATGCAATAATGCATACAAAAGGCAATGTCCCTATGTCTAAACTAGATTTTATTAATTAAAGTTAACTAATTCTACATATTTTATTTACGAATAAATGGACTAAAGATGGGCCTACATTTTAATTGAATTAGTGATTTTAAATTTACTTATTTTAATTAACTAAGAAAATGGGCCTATTGTCTACTAATTTTTGAAGAAGAAATTAGATTATTAAGTGGGCATAAGTCTAACTTAATTTTAACTCAAACAAAAAGTGGAGTCTAAGTTTTATTTATTTTAAGAGAAATGAAATTAATGGGCTGAGCTAAATCTAAATTAATTTTAATTAAATAGAAATTGGCCTAAGGTCTAATTAATTTTAAAGAAGAAATAAAATACATTAGTGGGCTAAAGTCTAAGTTAATTTTATTACTTAAAAGTGGGCCTAAATCTAATTTAACCTAAATGGGCCTAAATTAATTAAAACTTAAAAACCATTTTTAAGCCTATTTATTAAATGAGTTTGATCCTAACATGGGCTTGAGGCTCAAAGAGAATAAAAACATAAAAACAAACTCAATCTAACAAACATACTAAAAAATAAATCAAAAAAAAAATTACATGATTTTTCTAAGAAACCCTAATTCAATTTCATACAACCCTAAAATTAGTCTACTACCATCATTAATTTTAATTGAATTTTATCAAATTAAGCCTAGATTACTAATCAATTTTTAGTGCAGAGAATTAAAATTCCACTAATTTCCCTCTATTAGGACTATTACAAATTACAGTGCAGGAAATTAAAATAAATTAATTACAACCCAATAAAAGTCATGAAGAAAATACTGCAGAAGATAATAAATAATAAATCCTACATTCTATAGGGAATTCACAAAACTCAGTCCATGACATCCCATGGATTCTTCAATATTGTCAAAATCTCACATTACCAACCTCACATCCAGAACACCACAAAACACCAATTAAAATCAAAACAAGAAAAAAAGAAATTAATTAGTAACAAATCAATCAAGAAATAAAATAAAAAATCAAATGAAAATAAAAAAATAAAAAAGAGTAGAAGATGTTGTACAAATGCTGTTTGAATGCCTCCCAGATTGAGATTGTCACCGTTTTAAGATTGACTCTATTATTTTTTCTTGATTCTCTAGACTTTAAAAGCAAAGAACATATTTTTTGTTGATTTGAAACCTATAGCAGAAGATCTGTGTTTTTCAATTCACTCCCCTTTTACAGTAGCTAATTAGGGTTTTTATTCTCTTTGGTTTTTTTTTCGTAGCTCTTTTTCTAGGTTTTTTTTTAGACTCTCTTTTTCATCCCACTTCACAAACTGTATCTCTCAGCTTTTAAAGTCTGGCCTAGTAACCCTAGCTCCTGTGATCATGTAGGGAAGTTACGCGAAATTGGGAGCGAGATCAGGAGTCTTTTAGGAGTCTACATTTTTTTAAAATTTTTAAAATCAAGATAATAAAGCCCTATGATCCCTCGAATGCATGAGTAACTCTCAAACACTGGCAATGGCCTCTTTGCTTTATTCTACCTCCTTTCCCTTCTCTGCACATTCTGCCTTTTTGGGCCCAGTCTTGGTAACCTCGGTTTCTTTTTTCTTTTCTTTGACCTTTCCCACAAACTGATTTGGCTCACACCCCTCGTTGTCCCATAGGTCATCTCATTCTCTGCTTTCATCATCATAACTCCGTATGTCCAAGACTTGTACCTATAACTCCGTGGGTTGTTCGCTTGGCTTCAGGTTTTCAAGTTTGGTTTATTGGGAATTATGAGAGACATCAGTAAAGGAGTTTAGGACTTGCTCTTCTATCAGGCCAGAGTTGACCATCAAAATGGGTGCATTTGGTGGTGGTACATTTTGGTAATTGGGTAAGGGGTTGGTTTGTGTGTTTGGTTTTCTATTTTCTGGGTCGGTAATTTTACTTGAGTCTATTAAATCTTGGATTTCATGCTTTAGCCGGGTACAACTATCTATGTCATGCTCGATGGTTTGATGAAATTTATAGAAAAATTTTGGGTTGGCTCCAGGCGAGGGTTGTTGTGAAGGCAAAGGTCATAGTAGGTTCTTCTCAATGAGCTTATCGAGGACTTTGGACATAGGACCTCCCAAATTTGAAAACCTCCAAGGCTGTCTAACTGCACTGACTTGTATATTGCTACTCGGTGGTCGAATAGCATGAATCTGAACGTTATTGCTTGAGCTGGCCCCCTCTTTGCCCCCAGATCCTCTTCTGAAGAATTTCTTCTCTTGAGCCAAATCTGATTCTTTCTGGACCCTAAATCTATATAATTCTTCAAAATTCCTGATCCCCAAATCCCTCAATTTCCTAGACAATGCGAGAACACACCCTTCTATTGCCAAGACCAACCGGTCGGACTCAGTAAGCCTATGCCTCATTAAGGATAACTTTCCCCTCCAAGGAGTCAGGTAATCAGCAAAAGGCTCGTTAAAGTTGAACGTTGAGACCATATTGCTTTACAAAAGTAGTGCACAATTCTTTCCAATCCGACTGAACATGCGATTCCAAGGTGTAATACCAACAAATTGACGCTCCTTCTAATGAAATAGGGAACTGCTTAACAATTTGGCTCTCAGTTAGCTCAGTAGCCTTCATGTATGTTACATATTGCTTCAAATGCAAATGGGGATCCTCGATACCAGTATACTTCTTCATGTCTGGAAATTTAAACTTACAAGGTAGCAGTTCATCACCCTTTTCCAAATTCAAGTCATAATCTAAAGGAGCGACCATACCCCTCTCCTTCATCATCACCTGCATCTGATTCATTTCTCTGGTCATATTCTTAGCCCACTCGGTCTGACCCACATCCTCAGTTGGGATGACATTTCTTTGATTCACCGGATTGGCCAATACCGTCACATCATCTTCTTCCCTTCCTTTAATCGGTATTTCCTCATCGAGATCGACCGAATCGATTGGCGATGCATTGGGTGGCTGTGTTGGCTGACTCTCTCTGATAAGCTTAGTAATCTCCCCCATCATTTCTCTCATCATAGCCTAGGTTTCTGTTATTACTTCCTCTTTCCACCATGCCTTAAATGCTTCTAGATTGAACCCTCCTACCATTCCTAATTTTAAATTTCTGACCAAATTTCCTGAACTAGCTCAGACCCACCCCGCTGAGCTTGAAGGATCTATAGTGCTACAAAACAGTATATTAGAATGATGCATGACATGTATGCATGATTTGCAAGTCCATTTTATTTAGAAATTTGAGAAATAAAAGGTCACACACAAAAGATATACAAGATCAAAGCATGGAACTTAAATGTGCAAACTTCCACCCTTATTTCTCCCACACACGTATTCAATGGCGAGTATCTTGTCCTAGGATTTTGGCCTGGGTTTTAATTATCAGTGAGGGATAATAAAACCGACGTATGCAAGAAAACTCTCAAAATGATTCAGACAAGTAATGGTTCCTTTAAATAAAGCCCGAGTCCAATTTCTATAAGCCAAGATCCATGGCACCATAAACTTGCTTGTCAAGGCCCATTTGAAATGGGTTATGAGTAGGCATAAGAGGCCTTTGTTGACTAGCTTAATTATGATGGGCTTTGGTTGGACATGAGGGCCTAATTTATTTTGGGCTACTTATTGATGGGCTCGAGATTTATTTTAAGGGTCTATTATATGGCATAATACACATGCATGTGTGGAAAATTCCTAAGGATAGTTGCTAAGTCATTACATGGGCTTGAGTCTTGGGTAAAAAGGCTTCGGCTCCCATAATGATATACATCCATATACGTCTCCCCACTCAAGGGTCAAACAACGCGGATTAGTACGTGTCGTGAGTGATAATAATCAAATATTCCACCACCAGGTTTGAGTGAAACGTAGGTAGCGAAGTACTGACTATTATCCGGTTTATTCGGGACTGAAGTGCTCATTGTGTGCAAAATGTGCAGTGAATGCATAAATGCAGGAAGAAATAAGAAAATAATTAAAGATGATAAAACGTAAAACACTGGAATCAGTTTCTACATCCCCAGTGGAGTCACCACTGTAGGCGGCGGGGTTTAGCGCGCGCCCAAGTGTTTAGGGACCATGGCACTGTGTGGGCTCAAGGCCCACTAGGAAATATGATATAGGTCTTGGGCCTATTCGAAGATGGAGTCACCACCCGGATAAAAGTCGGGATACACTGTACAGTAACTGGATCCCACGGAGGTTCCCAGAAGCCATCATCAAAGATCAGGTTCGGAAATTAGGTATGAGCGTTTGAATGCTCACCCAACCTTGCAGTTGGCGTCCATTTGTGTTTCGCGTTTTATTACCATTTAATTATTTAATTATTTCCTCATTTACCACATGTACTAAAATTGCCTTCGAATAATTGCCAAATTTTATAATCAAGTCCGAGTTTGCATATTAGTCTAATTTCATGCCTTTAAGTCCCAACATTCAACAACAATAAAATAATAATAATTTACAACCATACATTCAAAACCGAATGGGGGAAAGGGATTAAGGATTACAACGCTTTTTAGCTAAATAAACGAAATAATATACAGAAAATAAACCAATAAAATAACATAAAAGCGGCAATGTACAAGGGATAACTAGCAAAAGTGACTACTTGATGATAGAAGTCATCAAGTAATTCTTGCAAATAACACATAGTTAGTCCTTCTTTTCAAGGAAAAAAAATGAAATCACATATAATGATACTTAGAAAAGCTTTATAAAAAGGGGTTTTCACATTATAAACTAAAGAAAGTATCAAACAATCAAGATTAAGCATCATCATGCAACGATACGAACATGTTTAAGGTCAAAAGGATGTATGTCAAAGCGGAATCACAATGAACATGAAAGAGAACATAACAGAAAGCGAAATAAACATGTCAATGAGGCGGTCGCCTCATTGATGAGGCAATCACCTCATTGGGATGAGGCAATCACCTCATTGGGATGAGGCAATCGCCTCATTGATGAGGTGACACCTTATTGATAAGGTGATGCCTCATCAACAGGGGATCCGTTCCCTTTGATCAAAAGAACGTGAGACACACATACACAAAAGGGGCCTCTTGGAGACCTGTCAATGGGGCGATCGCCTCATTGAGATGAGGCGACGCCTCTATGAAGAGGCGTCGCCTGATCAACAGGCTAGTTCTGACTCTCAAAACATCCATACTTCTACTCTAAGTAACAATACATGCATATATACACTCTACAATCATCAGACTATGACTACATGCAAAAGTATTCAAAGATCCATCAATAAAGTGAGATATCAAGCAAGACACACTAGAGATAAACCTAAAATGTACTAAGAACTTAGTCACACAAGCAAGAACTCACAAAATGATGCACATGTCAAGTTTAAGTGCAAGTTTTCTACCAAAATGAGAGGCACTCAGAGGTGTTTCTAATTGTGATCCTTGCTAGGATGTGATCTCTACTTTTGACACAAGCTTCTTCCTTCTTCTCTTAGGAAAATGTGGACCTTCCTTTGCTTCCAACTCTCCTCCTTCCTTGAGGACAATTTTTCTTTCTTTTCCTCTCTGTGTTTTTCTTTTCCAAAGCTCCTCTCTCCTTTTTCCTTTCTTACCAACCTCCTCCTCCTTTTTTTTCTCTCTCTTTTTTTCTTTTTATTCCTTAGCTTTCCCATGCCCCTAAGCCTTCTGGCCCATCATGAGCTCTCATAGCCTTTTTTCCTTCCCCAAAAATCTTTTTCTCACGTAAGAAGCAGGTCTGGAGGGTGGGACCCGCACCACTTGGCCATCATAATTACAGTGCATTAAATGCAGCTGCAAGTGGGCTGACATAGAGGCAACGCCTCATCAATGAGGTGATCACCTCTGTGATGAGGCAATCACCTCATTGGCAGCTGCTAAAGAGGCGATCGCCTCATTACACTAAGGTGATGCCCCTTTGGCCTGAGCCTGCACTGGGCCAGCAGGCTTGGGCCAAATTTGGATAGTTGGGCTCAGTTTTGGATTTTTCAGGCTTTGGGTTTTCAAGTCCACTTTCCACTAGAGATTCAGGCTTCATTCTTATGTCTAAGTTCACATTCTCATCATTAGGCTTGACAACTGGCTGGTCAAACCAAGCGCCCCTAATTCATCCCCTAACACGGGCCAACTGAATCAGGTGTCTACAGCCGCCCTTTTAGGTTTTCAGCTTAGCTCTCTTTTTTTAAAAAAATATTTGGTTACAGGAGAAATTGAGTCTGCTTAATGCTCCTCCCAATGCTTTGATTTATCAACCTCATCTTCTACAATTTCATCCTTTGAAGATAAAGGATAAGCACACTATGGATCAATGGACTGATTGGATGAAAGGCATTGCTGATACTGAGATTACTTGGATCTGTCCTTGGTGGAGATTAAAATTCATGACCATCAACTTGTATGACAATTATATCCCTATTCCCGGATTACACTTTTTGACCTTTCTTTCTCCTTCACTCCTTTGTCGTCAGTATGGTCGCCATCAATTCATTATTGTTGTTATAATTGACTTCAAAGGTTTCCTCCCAAGACAAGATTTCTTAGACAAGGTGAAGAACTTATGGCCTCGTAGAGCTTTGGAACAAAATATGTGCCTGGATGATGACATGACTACTGATGACAACCACAAGACTTGGGTTACTATACAATCTACAAAATCACCAGAACTTATTAAATACAAAAGGACTCAAATATTTTTAGATGAGTCAATAAAGAAACAAAAACAAAAGTAGTGGTCTCATAAGTCTGGTTTCTTATGTTTTATTTTTCCTTCAAGTCTTTGGATCTTGTAATAAAGATAGAAGATGCAACATTTAACAAAAATCTCTTTTCATTTCTCTTTTCATTAACTAGGGCAAAAATAAGTACATTTATTACATCACATGACACAACTCTTGTTATCAGCTAGTTCTTTCGGATTTTCTAACTGAACATTTTTTCTCCCATTTTCATTTCCCTAATTTTTGCCCGATCAACCCTTTACGGGTTTTCTGAACAGCGGGAATGTCCTAACTTTTGCCTAACCATCCTTTTTAAGTTTTCTAGTTAGCGAACTCTTTTTTTTCAAAGGTAGTATTTCTTAAGGCAATCGAGGTTGATTGGCTCAGTGAATTCATTCCCTTGTAGATCTAATATCTTTGCAGCTCCCTTGGGCAAGATTGTCTTGACTAAATACGGTCCTTCCCAGTTTGGTCTAAATATTCCTCTCGAGTCAAACACCATTGCCCTTGTGTGCTTTAATACCATATCTCCAACTTTTATCTTTCCCGACTTAGCCTTTTTGTTAAACGCTCTTGCTATTCTCCTCTAATAAATCTGAGTATGGAATAAAGCATCCATCCTTTTCTCATCCCAAGATACAGGGTAATCAAACCTCTTTTGCATCCATTCACTCTCGGGGATTTTTGCTTCCATAACTACTCTCAAGGATTTAATTTCTATCTCTATGGGTAGAACTGCTTCACAACCGTATACTAACGAGAATGGAGTTTGTCCTGTAGTAGTACGTGTTATAGTTCTATATCCCCACAAAGCGAAAGGGAGGTATTCGGACCAGTCCTTATGTGTCTTCACCATTTTAGAGAGAATCTTCTTTATATTCTTATTAGCCGCTTCCACTGCACCATTAGCCTGAGGTCGATAAGGTGAGGACTTATGATGCTTAATCTTGTATCTTTGTAACAACTCAGCGGTTTATGCCTGAAACTGAACTCCATTGTCTGTTACAACATGGTGTGGGATCCTATACCTATAAATGAGGTTCTTCTCAATGAACTTTGCCATCTGTCTAGCTTTTAAGGTGCCAAAGGATTCTACTTCTATCCATCTTGAAAAGTAGTCATTTGCAACTACTATATATTTATGCCCATTTGAAGCAGTTGGTTTTACTTCCCCTATTATATCTATTCCCTAGGCTGTAAAGGGCCATAGAGATGTTAAACTGTTTAGAACTGTAGGGAGAAGGTGATTGAGATTCCCGTATATTTGACGTTGGTGGCATTCTCTCACTATTCATATATAGTCCTTTTCCATACTCCCCTAATAGTACCCTTGCCGAGTAATCTTCTTTGGGAGAATTATCCCATTCATGTGTGGTCCACAAACTCCTGCATGAATCTCTCTCATTTTCTGTTTTGCTTCATCCTTCTTGAGACATCTCAACTGTATTCCATTTGGCATCCTTTTGTATAGTATCCCATCATGACTTACATAATGGCATGCAAGAACACAAAGAGCATATCTATCTTTGGAAGTTGCTTTGTCTGGATATCTTCTTTCCTTGATAAATCTCTAGATGTCGTAAAACCATGGCTTTTCCTCTAGCCCTATCTGAATATTCATGATATATTCTTTGCCATAACATGGAGCTTTCATCTTCATTATCACCAAAGGTTTCATCATTAATCCCTTCAGTTTATCCCACATTAAAGAAAGTGTTGCCAAAGCATCCGCCATTTGATTCTCCTCTCTTGGTAAATGCATAAAAAGACATTTGGTGAAGTTCTTTATCAGTTTTCTCAGATAGCGGCCATAGGGTTTCAATCTCTCTTCTTTTACTTCCCACTCTTCATTAGCCTAGCTGATGACTAACATAGAATCTCCATAGACCAATAGATTTTTAACTCCAACTGCCAATGCTGCTTCCATGCCATAGATACATTCCTCGTACTCAACCATATTATTTGTAACCCTGAAGTCTAATTTCTTGGACATTGGGATGGTTTCTCCTTCTGGTGTGATAAGAATTACTCCTAGCCCTGCTCCTCTATTATTCATGGCTCCATCAAAGTAAAGTTTCCATTCTCATTGTTCCATTACTGCTACGTCCTCATCTGGAAACTCTAGATTCCACTGCTTGTTTCCTTCGACTGCATTCTGGGCTAGAAATTTTGCTACAGCTCTACCTTTGATGACTTTCATAGTGACGTATTCTATATCGAACTTAGTTAGAAGTACCAACCATCTAGACATCTTTCCAGTCAAATTTGGTGTTTGGAACAAGTATTTTAAAGATCTATTCTTGAAACAGCTTGTACTTTGTAGGACTGGAAATAATGCCTTAACTTCTTTGTAGCCCAGATCATTATCAAATATGTCTTTTCTATAAGATCATACTTTTCTTCATATGGTAGGAACTTTTTACTGAGGTAATATATAGCGTACTCCACCCCTTCGAGCCCTTCTTATGCTAGCATTGCTCCCATCGCCTTTTCCTCTAAAGCCAAATATCATATTAAAGGCTTACCTTGTTTTGGTGGCCTCAATACAGGCGGGTTAGTAAGGTATTCCTTAATCTTATCAAAGGCTTTCTAGCATTCTTCATTCCACTCCATGGGCTGATTCTTCCTCAAGAGCTTGAAGATCGAATTGCAAACCATAGTAAGTCTCACAATAAATCTGCTAATGTATTGCAATTTTTCGATAAACCCTCGTACTTCCTTCTCTATTTTTGGTGCTGGCATCTCCTGGATGGCTTTGATCTTGTCTGGATCAACTTCTATTCCTCTATTGTTGATTATGTGCCCCAATAACTTTCCTGAAGTTACCCCAAAGGTGCATTTCTTCGGATTAAGCCTTAGGTTATATTTTTCTATTCTTGCTAGGAATTTATCTAAAGCCTCAAAGTGTCCTTCTCTTGTTTCAGACTTAACCATCATGTCATCAATATAAACTTCCACTTCCTTATGCATCATATCATGAAATAAGGCAGTGGCTGCTCTTTGATAAGTTGCTCTTACGTTCTTTAATCCAAAAGGCATCACCTTGTAGCAGTATATTCCCCATTCCATTATGAAAGTAGTTTTGATCCTGTCCATAACTACCATCATTATCTTATTATAACCTGAGAATCCATCCATAAATAAGTACATCGCACTAGATACTGCACTATCAACAACTATATTAATATGGTGTAAAGGAAAATCATCCTTTGGACATGCCTTATTCAAGTCCCTAAAGTCTACACACATTCAAACTTTTCCATCTTTCTTAGGAACTAGTACTATATTTGCCAACCATTGAGGGTATTCCACAACTTCTAGAAAACTAGCCTGGATTTGCTTAGCGACTTCTTCCCTTATCTTTTTTATCCACTCGGGCCTTAACCTATGAAGTTTCTGCTTAACAGGTTTAGCTTCAGGATATGTCAAAATGTGATGCTCCGTAATTCCCCTATCTAACCCTGGCATATCCTCATAGGACCAAGCAAATACTACCTTTCTTTTTATTAATATTCTCTCAAATTTTTTCCTCTCTTCAGGAGTTAAGTCATGTGATATAGAAATGTGTTTTGGTTGTTCATTTATGCCCATGTTTAATGAATCTAATTAAATAGAATTAATGTTAAACATGTATGAACGATCATTATTAAAATGCACAAGACCATCAGAATCAACATCACACAAGTAAGCCAAACTAGAATTTATATCATTGACCATAAAGGAAATAAAGTTTTCACCCTCAAACAGACCGGATGTTATTATATCAGTTTCTTTATAAAAAAATCAATAAAACTATTATTAATGATACTAGCTAATTCCTATGGTGGTTCTTTATTAGGTGGCAGACAAAGCAGTTCTTCAATGTCTTCGGTTTTCATCTTTTCAGCAACTATCTTCATCACCTTGTCCTTGTTGTCTTGCACCAGCTTTTTCACTATCTGTTCCTTAAAAATCTCAAATCTAGGGACATCCACACCAGCTACTTAGACAGGCTCCTTTTCACCCTAGTAGAACTTCTCCTTCCCTTGCTTGATAAAGTTACCTTTCAGGGGTCCTAAATTCCCTAGGCCATTCTCGTTGAAAAAATTTCTTCGTGCCCTTTTGCTATTGAACCCAGCTCCAGTATAGCCCAATCCTCTTGTGTCATCTTGGGTTTTGAAATCTGGCAGTTCTGGGCTTCCTTGCTCATTTTTCCTTAGTCCTTGTCCTGGTTGGAAATTCATCTTCTTGATCATGTTCAAAACCCTTGGATCCATTGCGACTCCCTCTGAAATCATGGCTACCTGATAACCTGGGGGGAGTGACTACCTGTTTCTGACTATCAATAACTACGGACACCATCTTGCCCACACTAGCATCTAAAGTCACCACTTCCCCATCAAGTAAGAATTTCACCTTTTGATGCACGGTCAAAGGCACTCCTCCCAAGACATGATACCAAGGTCTACCCAAAAGAAGGGCATAGGAGACAGGAATATCTAGCACAGTGAATTCCACCATTGCTTCTATAGGTCTAGTCTTCACAAAAGCCACAAAGGTTCCTTCTACACTCCTCGTGCTATCATCATAAGCCCTTATTACAAGGTTTGATTTTGCCAAATCCTCCACCTTCACTCCTAAATTGGGTAGGATCTGTAGTGGACAAACATTAATCGCGGACCCATCATCCACCATCACATAATTAGTCCTCTTCCCTCTTACTTTAACTGGGATGAATAGTGCTTTATTATGGTTCCTTCCTTCCAAAGGTAAATCCTCATCCGAGAAAGTAATGACCCCATACTTTTTCTCAGTGACCTTGGCCACCATTGCTTCAGGAGTTACTATAGTTTCAATATTCATCTTAGTTAAGGCCTTAACTAGAGCTCTTCTGTGGCTACTTGAATGCATCAAAAGCTCCCAAATGCTTACATTGGCCTTTGCTTTCTTGAGCTATTCAAGAATCAAGTCATCGCCCTGTTCATTTGAGTCTTCTCCTTCAACAACTTCTTCCCTCTCTATGGCTTTTTCTGCTGGCTTATAACCCTTCCCGCTTCCACTAACATGGTTGACTTCAGGATTATCTTCCCATACATCGTACCCTTCAGTGCCTTCCTCATTAGAATTATACCAAACATCAATCATCCCTATAGTCCGATCTTTCTTCCCTTCTTTCCATATCTCGACCATACATTTTTCCTTCTTAACTAGCAACTTTTCATCATCGAACTCCTTACCCCATCCTGGAGACTCAATTGTACCAATGGATATGTTAAAAGAAGGTGGTTTGGAGTAAAACACCTTATAATCGAACTTGGCTGAGGGCTGACCCAATAAGTCTTCTACCTCTTCCACACCTTTGGGAGCATTAGGAGATTTCTCAGTAGTTTTAAGGTTTAAATCCTCAAAAGATTTTAGCACTTCTTTGCTTACTCATAAGTTAATCATCATAGTGGTTAGGGGTGGCACGTTTCGGTAATTTGGGAAAGGATTGTTTCGGGTGTTTGGGTTTGGGCTTGACTTTTTAGGGTCTATAATCTTTCCAGAGTCTATAAGGTTTTGGATTTCATGTTTAAGACGCATACAAGAGTCAGTAGAATGGCCAGCAACTTGATGAAACTTGCAATAACTATTTTGATCAAAACAGGGAGGTTCAGGTTTGGTGGTCTAAAAGGGGTTAAGGGTCTAAGAAGGCCTTTTTGAATGAGACGATCTAGGACTTTGGATAAAGGTTGGTTAAAATTTGAGAATCTCCTAGGTTGTTGGATGGCATGAACTCCTATGACTCGGCTGGTATTTCCTTGCTGCGTGCCCCCAGTTGGGTAATTTCTCACTCCAGTGTTTCTAGTGGCTTTCTTTTTCTTATTTTCAATCTCTTCAGCCTGTAACCCATCATCATAAAGGTCCACGAACATTTTGGGGTTCATCATTTGCAACCTCTCCAATAGGATAGGTGACACATTTTGAACTATCATCCTAACCTGATCCTTCTCTGCCAATTTATTCTTCATCATTCCCGCCTTATTCATGAACCTAGTCAGAAAATCCAAAAATGATTCGTTAGGCTTCTGCTTGGTTAGTTCTAGATCTCTTATAGACACCTTAAGCCTAGAATTATAGTCATATTGCTTTAAAAAAGCAGTGCACAACTCCCTCCAATACGCTCAGATAGACTTCTCTAACCCATGATACCAGTTAACGGCCATGCCCTCCAAGGACAGTACAAACAACTTAGTAACCACGGCCAAAGGAGCCTTAATGGTACTCGTAGTAGTTATGTATTGACTAAGATGAATCCTTGGGTCCCCAGTACCATCAAACTTCTGCAGTTGTGGCATTTTGAATTTGTCAGGTAGTCTGTCTTCCTCAAATTGCATCACACCATCAAACTCAAAAGGGTATCCTAGGCCTTGTCCCCTTATCAACTCCTTCATCTTAGACATCTTCTAAGATAATGCCTTCATCTGTCTAGATTCCAGCTCTTGAACTTGCTTAAGTGATTCCTTTTACAATTTTTCAACCATGTAACTCTCAACATCCTCGATTTTCATTTCTCCAACATTGGCATTGTTAACAAGTAGTGGACCCATAGCAGGTGGGTTGGCCGCGGCGGGTGGTGCAACAGTAGTAGGTGGTGGCATTAGTCCCGCTAAAGCTTGTCTTAACTCGTCTTGCATCATTGCTCTCATATCATCCATCAGTGCTCCTTTGACGTCTGCTAGGGTCCAATTTCCTCCCTCTTATTGTTCCATTCTTTCAGTTTGTTCAAGTTGTGTAGCTTCCAAATAGAGCGGATTAATAAGGCTCTTTTCCAGTCTACTAAGGATCTCTTTCGTGATCGATTGGGGGCTTGAATCAGTTCTCACCAGTCTGCCACCTTTTCGACTCCAAACACAGGAAGACCCGGATGAATCTATGATGGCTGAAAGAAAAATTGTTAGCATGATGCATGAGATGCATGTATGCATGATGCACATGCTATACAACAAGTAGCAAGTTACGTATACATACATCCTTCCAACCTTATTCCTCCCGCACATGTATTCGATGGCGAGTCTCTTTTCCTAAGATTTTTTGTCTTGGTCTTAATATCAATAGGGGATATCAGGGATCGACATGCATGCCAAATCTCTCAAAGCAATAGAAGCACAGAAACAGCATTCCTAGGTGTAAAAGATTAGCCCAATCTTTATTAACCTAAATGGGTTTCTAAAGTATGGGCTTGGGCCTTTACAGATAGGAATACCTCATAGCAACATTCACAAGCAATTTGGGTAGATCCTAAGGGAAATAACTAAGCCATTAAATATGGTTAGGGTTCGGTAAAAAGGTCAAGGTTCCCTTAGCAAGATGCTTTCCATTATGGACTTTGAGTTACAGGCCAAGGTCAGAAGGGCCCAGCACCCTTTGTAAACTCGAGAGAAGACTACCCCCCCTTAAGGACTTGGGTTACAGGCTCTGGTCAGATGAGCCCGGTAATCTCTCTTGGACCGAGTTAAGGCTAAAAGTGATAGTCAGCCAATCTACAACCCCATAAAGCTAGTGGAATCATGGAATTATAAACCAACACCATCGGTTTAGTAGGGACATGCAGAATGAATGCAAAAATAAAATAATAATTAATAAAATAATTCTAAAGAACACAAGTAGAATCAGTATCTCTTATCCCCAATGGAGTCGCTACTGTAGACGGTGGGTTTCAGTGCGCATCTAAGATTTTAGCAACCGCGACACTGTTTAAGCTCATGGCTCTAGAGAACACACTAACCACTGTCATAAAGACATGGCATAGAGATGAGGAGTCACCACCTAGGGTAATAACTGGGACAAATCGAAAAGGTGGTACTCGATTCCCTAAAAGAAAGCTAGCACCACAACCAGGAGATTTTGAATACGGAATACCAACTTCTTTCGGTCTTGTGTTCATTTAGAATTACTTTATGAATTATTATCTTATTCTCTATTTACATGCAACTTCATATAAACCCTAAAAACAATCAACTCCAAGGCAAACTAGTCATGAAATATACAAGTTAATAATGCATTCAATAAATCACATAATCCCTAAGTTAGTCTAATCTACATGGATTTTAAATAAATGAGTTAAATCTACATGTTTTAATTTATATGTGAACCTAAAGACATAATTCCTTTTGATTTTAATTAAATGAACTTAAGTCTACTAATTTTAATTATAAATATGAGCTTAAATTTACAAATTATGGAATATTTAAATTAGTGAGCTTAATTCTACATGTTTTAATTAAATAGTGATCTTAAATCTACAAATTATGAAAGAAGGCTTAAATTAAATGGGCTAAGTCTAAATTAATTAAATTAAATTAGGTGGGCCTATGTCTAATTGACTAGATGGGCCTAAGGATATTTCTAACCTAAAATCTAATTAATTATGGACCTAAAAATATATTTTAGTTAATTAAATTTAATTAATTATTAAGTGAGATGGGCTAAAAGAATTACTAAACTTAAATAAATAAATCAAAGCCTAAAATGGGCTTAAGGCCCAAAACACATAAAAATAATAAATAAAACCTAAAAAACAAACAAAAACATAAAAAAAACAATTAAATAAGATCAAACAAATAATTAAATTAATCCTTACTAAAACCCTAATTTTTATTAACATACAACCTAAATTAATCTACTTCATCCATTGATTTTAAGTAATTACCTAATTAAAAACCTAATTTTTACTAACCTATTTAATCAAAATAAATATACAACCACACATATAATTTTATTACTCCCACTATTGGGGCTATTACATTAATTCATAAAACAATTAATAAAATAAAGAATAAAGAATAAAATAAAGATAAAAATAATAATAAAACCCTAGAAACTAAGTCTCTACGAGGCTTTATCCATAGTCTTCCACGGACTTCTCATGAATTCATCCCTCCCACATAATCACCATGTGTTTTCCTCAATAATCACAATAAAAAATAAGATAAAACAATGATTAATGAATAAATTATGATAATAACTTGAAAGAATAATAATAAAAAATAATAATATGAAAAAAAATAAACAAATAAAATAAGAAGAAGATTATATGATTATGAATGATTTAGGGCATTCCTCAGATTGGTAGTTCACCGTTCTTAATAAATCTTCGAATCTTGCCCTTCAAAAATTCTCCACGAATCTTGAATTAATTGTTTAATTAAAAAGAACTTTTCATAAAAAAAAAAAAACTCAAAAGAAAATCACGTTTCCTTCTTCCTCCCTATTTTTCTTCCTCCTCTTTTTTCTTCCTTCTCCCCCTTCTTTATATAGTCGAATTAAGAAGCCTAACCCCAATCCTCATATGATTCTAATTCCTAAAGTATAAGATTAATACTTAAAATTATATTTAGGAATTTTAAACCAGTTAAGACTGAGTTAATTAGAAATTCTAAACCAATTAAAACTGAATTGAAAATAGGAAAACATAAATGGAAGAATTCAATTCCGACCGGGATTGTGTAATTTCGATCGTAATTACACAATCCCAATCGAAATTGGTGTAATTTCGGTTCAGTCGAAATTATGGAATTCTGACATATTTTTTTAACATTTAATTACAAAAAGGCCCCTGAAAGAATTTAAATTTTGCAATTAGGTCCTAAAAAACCTTACAATTTAGTCCCTGAAAACATTAAATCCTTCCTTTAAAAGCTGCATTTAAGCCCTTAGAATTTTAAAGATTAAGTATCGAAGACATCTTCATCACTGGAGTCCTTTGTTGCATCCATAACATTGGGTGTCTACACCTACCCTCTCCAAAGTGCATCAGGTTCTTCAAGTGAACACCCACCAATTTGGGATCAAATTTTGAACAATCAAATTGCTATGCAAGGGCAATTGAATGCTATGGAATGTCACCAAAAGCAATTATCCAGTCGTCAACAAAAGATGGAGTATAAGTTGAACCGATACTTTGCTCAATCTGGATATACAATTGAGTCTCCACCCACCACTCCGACTGACAACTAAGGGAGTATATCTATCCTTTCCCTTGTTTTATTTTCATTACATTGGGGACAATGCATGCTTTTAAGTGTGGGGGAAAGGATATGGATATAGATATTAGTATTAGTATATTAGTAATATATGTGTTATTGTTTGTTCTACATCTTTATGCATTTGCATTAATTTTGCTATTCATTTTGTTCCCATATTTAATAAGTAGTAATCCTTAATAGTCTTTTTGATTTTTATTGAAGTTAATATGTTTTGCTAATAGTAAACTTTCATTGCTCAATTGGTAGAAGTTTTAAGTTTCATGTAGTATAAGTAGTAAGTTTATCATTTTATCTTTTTCTATTATTTCTAAAGTCTAAGAAATGTATTAGTCAACTTGCTAACTATACTTAGGCCAGGTAGTAATGATTTAAGTTTAGTTTTTCTAGAGACTTAGGTAACCTTAGAGAAACTATAGCCATAATACCAAGATACTCACTTTTCAATCATGGATGAGGACAATTAAAACAACAAAAGACAAAAAAAGAAAAGAAAAATAAATGAAAAAAAAAACAAAAGAAAAAATGCTTATGATGTGATGCATCTTAAGTAAATTGTGTGCAATTGAGTATGCTCCTTAGTTGCATTTATTCGGAAAGAGATGTATAATGTCATAAGTAGATGGATCTCAAGTTGTGTGCATTTGTGTTTGCTCCTCATTTGCATTCATTCAGAAAGAGTACATCTAATAAATATTCTTTTGAATAAAATTGTCTAAAAATACCATGAGAAGAGTGAGTTGATGTGTGTGCTCAACATTATCTCAAGGTTGCTATTGCCTCTAGAATCCCTAAGTTTGAAGCATGACTATCTTGGCTAAACAGCTTGGTTAGAACTTTGACTCTGCATTTTTTATTTTATTCTTAGTAGATTTTGATAAATTGGTAAACTTATTGTCTATGCTATGAGACTTGTCTATTTTACCATTGTTAAGCATTGGAATTGCAATTATTGAATTATCCTTTTTATTTTTAATTTCATTCATGATTAAAATGACTTGATGAGGATGCTACACTTTTTAGGAGTAGATGATAATTTTGATAATTTTGATAATTTCTTCATCTTTGATCTATACTTGCTTGGGGGTAAGCAAGGTCTAAGTGTGGGGGAGTTTGATATAATGCAAACTTGCATAGTTATTTAGGTATTATAAGTGTTGTTTTGTTTCATTTTAGTAAGTTTTTATGCTTATTTAGTTATGCAATTTTTATTTTTAGTTTTCAATGCTTTTTATGGTAGTTTGTATGTTTTCTATATGTTTTTAGGTTCAATTGATGCATTAGAAGGACCTTGGATTTGTTAGAATGAAGTATGAACCGTGAAAAGACAAAGGAAGTTGAATTGGAACTATGCCAACTCGTTACACCAGGGATGACTCATTACAAAAGCCATCCGTGCCAACTCGACCCTTTGTGCCGACTCGTTCCACTTGTGCCTCATCAATGAGATGCAACTTTTTAGCTCTAAGCAGTCTTTGTATTTTGGCCATAACTTCTTTTATAAATGTCCAAATGAGGTGATTTAAGTTGATCTAGAAAGATAACTCAGAGATCTAAGACTTTCATGAAGCGACATTCTCTAGATAAGGTCTTCTAAAAGGATAAAAATGCCCTAGAATTTACTATATAGAGTTGTGACCTTTTATGTAAAAGGGCACCTTTTCAATTTGTAACTCCTTTTTAACCACCTCTAGGGTCTATATATAGATCAGTGGCAGCCTATAAGAGGGAGAGATTCATTTAGATATATATTCATACAAAATTATTATAAGAGAACATCATTATTATAAGAAGTATAGAATTTATTTTCTTAGGCTTAGTCTAGTGTTTTGAAGATCAATTAGAAGAAAGCAAGAAGGAAGCAAGAAAAGAAGATTTCTCTACATCAACAAGTGTTGGAAGATTATTAAAAGGGTTTTATCAATTCCTTTTCTTCTTTTCTTATTATTTTCTAATCATGTCTATTAGCTAAGTCTTGTTGAGAAGCAATGATGAATTAAATAAGAACTACATTTTCTATTTTATCTTGTTTATGATTTAATTTCAATTAGTGCTTGATTAAGTTATTTATGATTGATCACCATATATAACTTATTTTAATTAAATTACTTACAATGAGAGTTGGAGTATTTGGTGGAAATATAATTGAGATTACTTAAGAATTGGATTTACTTGGAGATAAGGAATTCATCTTAAGGGAAACAATTAGTAGATTACTTATGATTTCCTTATCTATCTCTACAATACACCGAGAGAGCTTGTAGACTCTAGACGGGAATATCCTTAATTGACAATAAGAGTTACTTTTATGGATTTATTGGTATAATGTCATTTATGATTTTCTTTTATCTCTGCAATACACTGAGAGAGCTTGTAGACTCTAAGGGGAAATACTTCTAATTGATAACGAGATTTACTTTTAGGAACCTTACTTTAATTTTCCAACGAGAGTTTCTTTTAAAGTTTATACGCACTAATTTCCAATCAATATGTTTTATGATAAATTCTTATAAGTTCTTGTTTACATTTTGATTTGTGCTTCTCTTTTATATATATTGTATTTCTTATTCTATTTAGTATTATAGTAATTAGGAATAATTAGATCACCAATTATATTTGATTTAGTTTTGCCTATCCATCTGAGTATTTGCTCAGTTAATATATAATTCTTCCCAAATCCCGAGTGTTCGACACCCGACTTGCTCTATACTAAGTCCTTAGAGACTAGGGTTATACAATTCTACCCACTTCAGAAAGAAACAAACTCCGTGTAACGAGCGAGATACAAGCAACCAGACTTCATAAGTGTGACCACCCCAAGCAAATCCATCGTGAGGCACCTCCTTGCCACAGTAGTAGAACACTTCTCCTCACTGAAAGGAACAGGCTCTCTAGAAAAGCTTAAGCCCATGATAGCGGCAAAATCCAAAGGGGTAATAGTCATCTCCTCGACAGGTAGATGGAAAGTATGTGTCATGTCCATCCATCACTCTATCAATGCATACATGGCAATATGACTCGACGCATACGAGTCATAAGATAATGCAACAATGACCCCATCAAAGCCCTTCCCTACAATTATCTACTTCATACACATCGGGAGACCTTAATAATACATTCTGACTCTGTTAAAACTACTAGGCAGTACATTAATATACCTACTGGGCTATTAATAATAGGTACACTATCAAGTATTTGCATAACTACTAAATACTAACATATCTCTCTCTCTCTGTCATTTATCATAATCAAAACAATAAAAAAAGCTAAAAGGAAAAACATCGCAGTAAGCACTAGCAGATGATCACAACATTTATAATAAAGTTACAACTAGACAAACAGTTACAGTAAAAGCTACAAAGCTATAGCTATAATAACTTTATACAGCAAAATAAATAGCAAAGCAACCAACGAACAAGCTTCAAAAAATAAGGGCAAAGAAGGACCTACCTAATGATGATGACTCACCCAAGCATGAGTCTCCAAGCTATAAATAATAGGGATTGAATCTCCCCGATAAAGCCTAGATGGCTGAGAACTCTGAGCACCAGATGTGCTAGTCCTTGCAGTGGACCTCCCAACTCTAGTGGCCTCTGTAAAGTCACCCTCAATATCAACATTAATAAAAATATCCTTCAAACCCTCAGGAATGTTGGGGAACTCCATTTTTAGTAGAAGAAAATGGAAGTATAGAAGCAAAAACATAGCAGATAGCACTTGAAACACAAAAAGGGTCAAGAAAAGTTAGAAAACACTCAAAGAAGTTTGGACAAAGCCTCCCTAAACCTCTAAAATAGTCATTTAAATAGGCCTAGAGGGGAGGTAGTGCATGACCATGCGCACAAGCACATGACCACGCACCTTTCATGCAATCACACACACTTCCCCCTTCCACGTGCTCTTTTGTGGTTTTACACGCTCTTCTGTGCTCTTCCATTTGAGCATACGACATGCACCAAACTCATGCAAAAATACACCGACATGGACTCCATCTGTCTAAAGACACTGTGCACACACTACCTTTTTCAAAAAATTCAACATCATATGAAAGAAGAAGAGTAAGGAAAATTCACTGTAACGATATTCTCTCCAAATTGTCAAAATAATGATGTCATCATCTCATCACTATTACATCATCACTACATCATTACTACATCACTATTGCATCATTATTGCATCACTACTGCATCACCACTACTACCTCATTCATATTGCTTAGGAGCACTCTCACATTGCTTAGGATCTCTCTCATATTGCTTAGAAGTATTCACATTTCTCAGAAGCATTCACATTACTTAAGAGCATTCACATTGCTTAGGAGCACTCTCACATCACTTAGAAGCACTCTCACATCACTTAGAAGCACTCTCACATTGCTTAGAAGCATTCACATTGCTTAGAAGCATTCACATTACTTAGAAGCACTCTCATATTTTCACATTGCTTAGGAGCACTCTCGCACTGCTTAAAAGCACTTTCATTACTTAGAAGCACTCTCATATTACCTAAAAGCACTTTCACTACTTGGAAGCATCCTCTCATTGCTTAAAAGCATCCTCACATTGCCTAGGATCATCCACACTACTTAGGAGCATTCTCATTTGCTTAGTAGCATCCTCATTTCGTGTGACATCTAAAAAGGTTATAGTCGCATGTTCATTTGCATGACACCTAAGAAGGTTATAGTTGCATTTTCATTGCTTAATAGCATGTTCATTCGTGTGACACCTAAAAAGGTTATATTCGCATGATCATCCTCATTTTGCGTAACACCTAAGAAGGTTATAATCGCATGTTCATTTGTGTGACACCTAAAAAGGTTATAGTCACATTTCATTGCTTAGTAGCATCCTTATTTGTGTGACATCTAAAAAGGTTATAGTCACATTTTGATTGATTAGTAGCATCCTCATTTCGCATGACACCTAAGAAAGTTATAGTCGTATGTTCATTCGCATGACACCTAAAAAGGTTATAGTCGTATGTTCATTTGTGTGACACCTAAAGAGGTTATAGTTACATGTTCATTTCGTGTGACACCTAAAAAGGTTATAGTCGCGTGTTCAATTGCGTGACACTTAAGAAGGTTTTAGTCGCTTTCGCATTGTTATTGCTTAGTAGCATCCTCATTTCACGTGACACCTAAGAAGGTTATAATCGCATGTTCATTTATATGACACCTAAAAAGGTTATAGTCACATCTCCTTTTTTTTAGTAGCATCCTCATTTGTATGACACCTAAGAAGGTTATAATCATATAAATCCTAATGCACTTTATATGAATCACAAGTTTGCATATGTCCCTAATAGCACCTTGTGTGATGACCAAGTCATAAAATAATAGCAATAAACAAAACACAATAACAATAGTCAAATCTTGACAAGATTTCTAAAGACAACCCACAGGTAAGTACCTTTCTCCTTAGTAAAACATTTTTTGCATCTTTACATTTGCTTCATGTGTATTGACACTAGTGTTAAGTGGGTATGCAATACACATAAAGTAGAGGGCATCTGTCATACCTCAAATTTGACTATTCCCAAAAAGGTCCAATAATGAAATGAATCCCTAAGATGACTAAAGTCTACTCGTTCGTAACACCTCTGAAGTGTGCAACCTTAAAAAACCTAACCGACACCACCAGTGTGCAAAATTGATCACCGAGCCATTAAGTTGTGCTCCGTCCTTGCAAAATACGAATTATCAAAAAAATGAGAGGTTTATTTCGAGAAAACTCCTCTCATAATACTCAACTCATTGGGCTAGTGCTCATTTTGTTAGATCAGGACCCAGCTTCATGAAAAAATAAAAATTAATTTTTACAAAATGAACTTCAAAAACACATCCAAAAGGCCCTAAAACCACTGAAAATGGTCCCAGAATAGTCCAACACGACCCAAGGATTAGCGCGTATCATTCAAAAGTGTGCATAAATGCCCTTAGGTGTGATGTGCTAAAATCGAGGCTGAATTTGGCAAAACGGACTCTAGAAATGCATCCGAAAGTCCCAAAAACCTTTGGGACCAACCCCAAAATAGCATGCATAAAACCTAAGAAGTGTATGTAAAGTGTCAAAGTGCGCATAGAAACACATATGTGCACGCATGCCCATATGCCAAGCACGTGCACACTGCGTGCAACCACGCACACTTGGTGTGGCCATGTGAAAAATCCTCAATATATGCATATGACCATGCCCCTACCAACCTATTCTAGCCAATTTTCCCTATAAATAGACCGTTTCACATCCCATTTTGGAGGGGGGAGCAATTGGAAACACACACACTCAAAAAAATGGTTCGATCAAAGGTGCTAAAAACCCTTTTCTAGATAGTTTTTGCTCTCCTACAATCTTTCCCTAAGGTTGTTATATTCTTTTTCCACCAAACCAAGCCTCATATTTGGCAAAGCACACTTCAAAGGTATATAATCTAACATCATGCTGCTATCATTTTGAACCACTCAATGAGGAAAGCTTGATAATCTCTCGAAGCTAAAGCTTTAAAACTCACACAAGCTTAGTCGAGTCTAAGGACCACACAATTATTTTAGCACATTTATTTTATCGTATTGCATTTTATTTTACTGTCGCCAACATTTGAGAATACTGTTGTGCTTGTGTGATAAGACTGGTAAACTTACATGCTACGTGAATAATATATGCTTTATTATGCTCATTTCACATCATCATTTTGCATCCTCTATTTCTGAAATCATGAAATCACATCGTAAATACCAATAATGTGAAAATTTCATATCCCGAAGTAGAGCCATCATGCTCTCAGTCCAGTAATGACCTCATGCATCCTTTATATTATCGTTATACATCATCATAGCATAAATAATCACTACAAGCATGCATGATCATCCCATTATTCATGAAATTGAGCAATCTGTGTGAATGGTCATGATAATCTTGTAGATCAATCATATTCATATTAGATTTACTTTTTCGTAATCTTTCCCTTTTCATATGTATTTTATCAAGAAAGCAATGTAATAATATTTCCAGTTTTATTATCTGCCACTATTTGATGTACTATATGAATGCTATACAAACTATTATTACCAAAACTAGGGTGTTGTAGTAGCTATACATCGAATATCATATAATAAGAAATAGTTTAAAAGTAGATGCGATCCCCCGAACCCAAAAATCTCTGCTGGGGACAATACTCGCTGAGTAACCCGATCTTGTCCCTTTCTTTTCCCGATATTCTAAAAATCAGGTGGAGGCTCCACAAAATCAAAAGCATCTTATCCCTAAGACCAATCATTTGTCCCTATTCGATAAAGTGTTCATGTCCCTCAGAAATAGAAAGACCCATACAATGTCCCACAAAAACATATTGCTATCAAAAAAGCCCAAAAGGAAAAATTTGGTTGCTCACAAAGACATAATCAGTTCACCTACTTTTTTATAGGGTAAATAAGAATATTTAATGAGGCATGTAGTTATGCTTTCTTCATACAAAAAGGAAAATTTATTTTGAATAATGGTGATAGAATAAAAATTCTTCATCTTTCAACAAGTCGTAAGGACTATAAAAATGCACAAAAGCCACTACATTGCTATGAATGTGAAAGGAAAGTTAATGACAAGTCGTTTGGCCCTCTTTAAGATACTTATAAAGGTAGAAGAAATAATTATTTACTAAATTCATAGGAAGAAACTAAAGCACTAGTTTGTTGTTAGTGGAATTTGAACACTCATATAGATGAACCCAGGCCCAATCAAACTTAGGCCTAAAACCGAATTTGAACATGCCCAAAACCTTAAGGGGAACCTATTCAAGCCTAGTTCCTCCCAAAGTGAAACCATAAACCACCAATTTTGATTCTGAATGGGCAGTTTCAGTCTAAACTTGTAAATTTTAAAAAATAATTGAGTTGAGGGGGTGTGCATTGGGCCCCTCCCACCTAATAATTACTTTGGGTGGGAGCGCCTAATGCATAGCTATCTCAGTAAATTAAAAAATGCATCAACATAACAAATGAAGGAAACGGTTATGCAACTTTGATGTATGGTGAGCACAAGCCATAGATAGGGTGAAATTTCAAAATTTTCACTTGCATAACCCTTTATCACATGAAGATTTCCCATTCCCATAGATCAATTTTTTATTTTACATATAGCTAAACTAGACATCAATATATAAAACAACAAATTAGGAAATCAAAGTTTAAGAATACTTATAGTCTTCTAAGTTTGATGTAGACCACAAGCATTCTGCAAGCTTTGAATTATTTGGTTCAACTCTTCAATCAAATGCTTAGCCTCCCAAGTGTTAGGCTTCTAGCTTAAAACACCAAAGCTCCTCCACTTCACCTTCTTGCTTAGATTGGATTAGTGGCAAGTGAACTCTTAAATGACCCTTACAAACTTGCACTAATTTAATCTCTTTGTAAGAACACTTAGGGTTTTAGTATGTATGTGTTTCTTTCTTTTATCCTTTTTATGTCTCTACACAAAGTCTCTAACCTCTCTTAAGAAACACTTCCTTAAGATGTATATATGTAGAGCAAGCAAACCCTAATGACATCATCTATTACATCACATGTATACAACTCATCATGATAAGTATACAACATGTATAAGAGATAAGTATATCAAAAAGGTATGTAAAGATTGAATACATCTAATGTATTTGTCTCTATTCTTTCTCTACACATAATCATGTAACCTAATTTTATCTTTGCCTTCATCAAATTTATACATACAAGAGATAATATGTGCCTAACATGACAAATTTGCCATGGTCAACATGTTACACTTAAGTGATAATGTGTGACTAACATGACAAGCCTAATAAGCCAAGCTTAATCCTTATCATGTCCATAGTCAATGTTATACACATAAAAGATAAGGCATGCCTAACATGACAAATTTTGACCAAGTCATGTTCACATGGATTTGGGCTTAGTAATTAGGCCAACACTTGGGCTTAGTAATTGGACTAACACTTGGCCCAAGCCCAATCCATACAATAAATGGGCTTGGATTAGGTCCATGGGCTTTCTCAACATTTTAGATTAATCTTTGGTCCAAAACCCTTCTAGGCCTAGGCCCAAAAAATCTTGGGCTATTAATCCAAGTCTAATTAAAAACAATATATATTATTAATTTAATACCTTAATTAATATCTCATATTAACTAAGTATAAATTAATAATTAAACCCTTCATATGAATTGGATTTCATGATATGCTAGAATCATTGCTTAAAATATAAATCCAATTCCATTAATCTTAATTATTAATTAAACACTTTAATTATTAATTAAATTAATATTGATGACGATTTAGTCAAACTCTTTTAGGTGTGACTTACTAGGTTCATGTCTAATTGGTAATTAGAATACAATATCAACAATTGACATTATTTGAAGCTCTTTTCAAGTCTAAATGTGAAAATCCCACTTATGCACATATAGTTCTCATAAGTTGTGAGTGACCCCTAGCATCGATATCATAACTACCCAATTAGAAATGAATACATGTATTGATTCACACGAACCCTTTTAGTTATAATTACCGTGCACTAAAATCCCTTCATTAGAAGATCCCGACATAGCCTAGAGTTAAGGTTTAGTCAAACTCTAAAAGCTTTATCATATGACCTTATCTCAAGTTTCAATTCTTGATAAAACATGAAGAATACTAGAAACACCTTTCTAGTACTGAAACTCTTTCAACCTATGTCATGTTTCTTCTAGCCAAGAACGTATTCATCAAGAATGAACTTAAATAGCATAGGATATTAAATCAGTTCACTCCAGGCAATGAATCCCTTCTTAGTTGAACATTCATCCTTACATTTAACCAACTAGAGCCACTACAAACCATATACCCATGTGTGATTAACACTGGTATGTAAGTGGTAACAAACTCTAACCACTTAAATATGGTTGACTGTGTCACCTCAGGTCAAAGGACTATATGCACTATTATGACCTAGATTATGATCATTGACTATAAGTGAATATCCTCGTAATCACAAATCTAACATCATGTTCGATCCACCCATCACATGAGTATCCACATGTCTATTCTAATATCTCATATCAAGTAGGATGAGACTCACTACCTTCTAATATTAGTATCACATACTAATTAAGGAAAACAGACAAAGGTGATAGCCAAATTAATATTACCCAAATATTAATTTATCAACTATGAACCTTTTATAGCATATGTACTAAATAAATCTGTCACTTATATTATCAACTCTTAATAATAGATTTATTTAACATTATGCTAAAGGGTAAATACTCAAATAAATACAAACTTTATTTAAATGAATATTTAATTCCCATTTAGGATTATTAACAATGTCCAAATATGTGATTGGCCTCTAGGGCATACCACTTATGCTAACAATCTCCCATTTGCACTAAAGCTAATTACTACAAAAATTTAGACCTATCTTCCCAAGATGTTGATCTAAAAGTAGTTGTGTTAGTGCTTTAGTGTGTGAATCAAAACACATAGTTGGTTGAACCTACCTTTTCCCTTTCCAACAAGTTCTTTAATAATATGAAAATGCCTTTATATGTTTTTGGATTTCTAGTGAGACATTGGTTCCTTTGCCAAAGTAATGACTCCATTGTAGACACAATAAAGAAGAATCATGGACTTAATAGAATGAATAATTCCTAGTTCATTATTTAAACTCTTAATCTAAACAACTTTTAGTAGCATCTAATGCAACTATATACTCAGCCTTTGTAGTGGAATTCACAATGACACTTTGCTTGGAACCCTTCCAACTCGCTACTCCTTCATTATAAATGAAAACAAACCTAGAGATAAACTTTCTATCATCCAAATTTGATTGAAAATCAAAATCTTTTGAAGCTATCTATTTCTAAATCACCTCATCTATATGTTAAGACTAAATCTTTAGTTCTTCTCAAGTACTCAAAGATGGTCTTAACAGCTATCCAGTGTTCCAAACTTGGATTGGATTGAAACATGCTAGTCATACTAACAACATAGGTGAAATCAGACCTAGTATATAATATTGCGTACATTAGGCTTCCTATAGCTGAGGCATAAGGAAATTTGGTCATTTTCTCCATTTCCTCAAGTGTTTTAAATGACATTCCCTTAGTTAAATAGATATTATGCCTAAATGGTTACAATCCTCTCTTAGAATCAAGCATGTTGAAACTCTTTCAACGCCTTTTCAAAATAAAGACTTTAGGATAAACCTATCATTTTCTTTGATAGATTTTTATGGACTTAAAACATGAGAATATAGGTTGTCTCTCCTAAGTCTTTTATTAATAAGGTTTTAGATAGGCATACAGAGGTCATTATACCAACATCATTTCCAATTTAGTAGAATATCATCTATATAAAAGACTAGAAAAGTGAGTTGGCTCCCACTAATCTTCTTGTAAATATATGGCTCATCATCGTTCATGAAACTATAAGAATGGATAGCCTCAACAAAATGATGATTCCAACTCCTTAAAGCTTTCTTTAAACTATAATTAGATCTTTAAAACTTGCACACTTTTGAGTTATCCTTGATTCTAAACCCTTGGGTTACTCTATGAAAATGTCTTCCTTAATATAACTATTAAGGAAGCTGGTTATGACATCAATATGTCAAACCTTATAATCAAAGTATGTAGCTATAGCTCGAAGAATTCGAATGGATTTAAGCATGGCTACTAGAAAGAAGATCTTCTTATAGTTAACTCCTTGTACTCGGTGAAACTTTTTTGCTATAAGCTTAGCTTTAAAGGTATTAACTTTTCCATCTGCACCAATCTTTCTCTTGAAAATCCATTTATAACCTATAGGTATAATACCTTTAGGTGGATCAACAAGTGTCTAGACTTGGTTTGCATACATGGAATACATTTTGGCTTTCATTGCTTCAAGACATTTTGAAGAATCTTTATCATATAAAGCTTCTTCATATGTAGCAGGATCATCATCATGATTGCTTTCTTTATGAACATACAACTCTTGTATATCATGAAGAAAATCGTATCTCTTCGGTGGATGAGATACCCTACTAGATCTTCTAGGAGTCGGTATAATGACATTCTCAATTGGAATGGGCTCTTTGGGTTGATCAATGTCCATTTGATAAATTTTTTAGACTTCTTTAGATGACTCCTCATCTAATATTATCTTTCTACCTTTATCACTATCCTTAAGAAACTCTTTCTTAAGAAAAATAGCATCTATACTAATAACAATAGCTTGGTCAATAGGAAGATAGAAGTAGCATCCTAAACAATCTTTAGGATATCCAATAAACCTTCCTTTAATAGATTTTAAATCCACCTTGTTCAATTTTAGCCTTTTGATAAAGGTCGAACATCCCCAAATCTTATAATGTTTAAGACTTAGCTTTCTACCATCTCATATCTCATACGGTATAGTAGAAATGAATTTGGATGGAATACAATTAAGAACATGGAAGGGTGTTTGGAATACAATTTAATTGTGGTGTTACAAGCAGTGTGAGTTATGATATAATGCCATATTCCTTAAAGAACTTAAGAAACTTGGTACTCAAGTATTCCACTCCTTAATCTCACTTTAAAGTTGTAATACTTTTCCCAGTTTAGTTCTTTACTTAGGCTTTGAATTCCTTGAATGTTTCCAAGAATTCAATTTTATTCTTCACAATAATCAAGTGCCCATACCTTAATAGAACATCTACAAAGGTTATAAAATAGTAAAAATACCTTTAGCCATTTCTCTAAATGGTCCATATACATCACTATGTATGATCTCCAACACATCTTCGGCTCTTGCCATTTGTCCAATAAATGTTGATCTAGTCATCTTGCCTTGAAGATAAGCCCCACAGGTCAGATTGGATGCGGATTCAAGATTGCTCAAGATTCCTATCCTTTCTAATTTGTTGATCCTATCTTACACAATGTGACATAATCTCAACTGCCATAGATGTTTGGAGTTTAAAGGCATTGTTAATTAGAATTACATTTTCATTACTCTTATTATTTTGAGGCTCATTGTTATTGGATATATTATAATATAAGCCTCGTATTCAATAACCCATGCCTATCATTCCATTTCAAAAGTAAATGTTACAACCATCTCTTTTGAAATGAAATTCATAACCCTTTCTAGTCAAACTAGAAATAGAGACAATGTTCTTATAGGCATTAGGTACATATAATACATCATCCAATAACAAAATATGATTATTTAAACTAATAGAAGTGGACCCTATAGTCATGGTAACAACACTTGCTCCATATTCAAACTTTAAGATCATTTTATTAAGCTATAAAATTTCTCTCATTTAGTATATCCTTCGAGGACCATACCATGCATTTGATGAGCTCTTAGAACATTTAGAAGCAAGTTAAATTAGAGAAAGTCCCACCTTCTCCTTGCTTGTCCTTTTCCTTTTGTCCTGAAAGACTCAAGGAGCTTAGGACAATTCCACTTCTAATGTTCTTTGTCTTGGCAATGGAAACACTTTCCTTTGTCTTGGTCTTCCCTCATAATTTCCTTGCCCTTATTGTTGGCTATGCCACCCATGGACTAGATAACACTTATCTTGCCTTTCCTTTTTCTTATTGCCTTTCTTCTTAGTCTTACTAGAAGAAGTAATAAGTACAACTTCCTTCCCTTTGCTCCCTTAGATAGCCTTTTAGGCCATCACAAGAAAATTCAAAAGCTCCTTTTGGGATGCATTTTAGGAAAAGACCCGAGTAATCATTAATACATATAGTATTTTTTGGAAGCTAAAACAACTTTTAGGTTCCTTATCCAATCTTTTATATTAGAGCCCGTGGGCATTTGTTGGTCAAGTATGATTAATAATGGGCTTAATTATTTCATATTATCAAGTTTTGTAAAGGTAACAAGATTAATTAGTAATATGGCATTGTTTGTTATTTCCAATAGATTTGGTCTGTAATCATAATGGCCTCCTACTAACTTAGTGAATCCTACACTTCCAAAGTAGGAAATGGAAATCCCTTGTTGAATGGATTTCTAGTGGGTGATGGATTTCTTAATGGTTACTAATATCCCTCAGGTACACATTACCATTCTTAGAATATTAGTTCTTATTAAGTGGCAACTCTTGCCATCACATCTCATACGAGGTTCCATCTATCTGGCTCCTAATGCTTAGAGATCTCAGGTACACATATTGTCATTATTAACCTCTTTACAATAGTTAGGTCCACACCATTAAATCAGTGTAGTGTATGGATTTGATCACTACAAACCTCAAGTACTCCTATTTTCCATTCTTGGTCTATAGTGTTTCCATACACCCACAACATCTCAGGCTTAACAATAACATTACATGAATCTCTTGAGCCTTATATACACCCCTATGTATCCATAGCCGATGCACATAATCTCAAAACCATAAATGCTATTGCTCTAATGGATAACCTAGACCTAAATTTAATTTAGAAGATTTTTAGGTCTTTAATTAAGGTCTCACTTTTCACATTAGCCAATTCATATACATATCATAAATATATATATATACATTATGGCATCATTAAAAATGCACATAGTATATAACAACATATATATCACATATATACATAGAATAAGCATGATGGATGCAAAAATATGGAATGATCATGGGCCTTTCCTAATCTTATTCTAACTCTTCAAATATATTATGAGCCTTGTCTTAATGGGCCTCGTTACCATCTCCAAGGTTCCCCAACTTGAACACTTTAAGCTCCATTTCATAACTCTTATGGTTTACAATCAATCCTGGTATATCAAGGTGAATATTGTATCCTAATTTTATATAATTAACTTTTAATTATATACCAAATAATAAAATTAATTATTATTACAAAACATAGGATGCAATCTCGATCCATGATCATTCCTTGTATGTATGACATGTAAAAATGAAATATAATGCAACCCTTACATGTTTAGGAATCAATTTGCAAGCATACAAGTATAAAAAGCAAAGATACCTAGTCCTAGGCTTAGTCCCAATCAGGATGAGTTATGCCTCAGTTAGGACATGAGGTCCCTAGTGATGTTCCATCGAGACATACACTCAAGATAAATTCTATGTAAAAATTAGTCTTTCATACACATCTTATCCCAATTAGGACATGAGCTACCAAGTGATGTCCCGATCAAGACATACTAACTTGAGAAATCCGCAAGCATACAAAGTTGGTTCAAGTAGTAAAATAAAGTATCGATCCCATAGAGATTGCAAATTTAGTATTGAAATACTAAAAGTATTTGTTTTTTTAAACACCGAATTTTGGATTGAAAATCAAATAAAATTAAACAAAAAAATTTAATTAAAATTTAATAATTAAATTAAAGGCTAGGGTTCTTATTATCATTTCAACCTTTTCTAAAAGTTAATTAAACATCTAAGTCTTTAACTAATCTTAATTCAATTTGAAAGCATCTTTAAAACCATAGATTTTCCTCTCAAATAAACCTATAATTAATTGAGTAGAATTAACACATAGTTTACTAGCACTCACTAACTAAATATTTCTTAAACCCAATTTTAAATCTAGCTTTTTAATCAATAGTAGTCACTTAAATGTCTCTCAACTAAGTAAGTGACTAATAGGTTATTATTTTAATCTAGTAGAACGTATCTTTTAATTAAGTTCTAAAGTATAAATTCAATCTAAGGGTGATCAAGCCTAAGATGACATTAAGTTTAACAATAACCAAAGAATTAAGAATAAAGACTTAGATTTTAATTCCAAAAAAAAAAATTCATGGTTGAAATGAAATAAGAACCTTAAAAATATGCTTAGCTACGCATGTTAAGAGAAAGAGAAGAAGATGAAGTAGAGAAGAAATAACCAATCATTATTAATTAAAAGAAAATAATAACTAAAGAGTTTAAATAAGAAAACCCCCTTTACTACTTCAAACAGCTACAATAGAAGGTTTTGTTCCTTCAAAACTTCAAAATTAATTTTCTACTTAACATGATCAAGAACTTGAAAGAAAAATAACTTTCATTCTTTAAAGTAAAAATTTAGAGAAGACTAAGTGTAGCCTCCTTTTGCTCTTATGAAGGCCTCCTATTTATAGCCTCCAGCCTTCAACAACTTTGAGGTTTGTTATAATTCAAATCCCATAAAATCCCCTTAAATCATCAACTCAAAATTTAAATTTAAGAAGTTTTTGCAATAGTTTGCACAACTGTGCACACCCATGCACACGACTGTGTCGCAGGGTGTATCAGCTTTCTAACACTTAAGCACAATTGCGCACACCCAGGCACACGGCTGTGTCAGAACAGGCTGCTTTCAAAACTCCACTTTTCTTTAAGATTTTGACTTATTGTAACCTCCAAATCCTATCTTTGACTTGTTCAAATCTTTCAACTTCCTTCATGCATCCTTATTTCAAAAATTAAATAAAGATTAACTAAATAACCTTAAAAACAAACAAAATTAAAAAAAAATCCTAACTAAACAAAATTAAAAAAAATAAAAAAAATATCTAAAAATTAACTAAACTAATTAAAAATGCAACTAATTAGATTCTATTTGTAAACACCCAATTTCAGGATGATGAGTTATTGATGCAACAAAAGACTCCAATGATGAATATGTCATGAATAGGTCCTCAATATTTGAACTTTCCACTTCAGGGGTCTGAGTGCATTTTTTTTAAAGAAAGGATTTAAGGTTTTCATGGACTAAATTGTAATTCATTTTAAGGATCTAATTGCAAAATTTAAATTCTTTCAAGGACCATTTTGTAATTAAAAGTAAAAAAAAAGGTGGTCAGAATGACATTAATTCCGATCGGAATTACACTAATTCAAATGGAAATTACATAATTCCGGTCGGAATTAGACTTCTTCCGCTCATTCTCAAATTTTCCAAGATAAATTGAGTCCTAATTGGTTTGAAATTCTCCTAAAATTATTTTAATAATGTTTTTAAGGAAATAGAAGTCTTTTAAGAATCAATTTATAACTAGGGTTTGAAGACGTATCCCTATATAAGGAGTGTTTTCGTTCTGAAACTAGGGGAGGCAAAAAATGAAGAGAAGGCGCAGAAGAGGAGAGCAAAAAAACGAAAAGGAAAAAAACAAGAAGAAAAAGAGAGAAAAAGAAAGAGGGGAAGAAAAAAGAGAAAAAATCTTATTCCCTACAAATTCTTTTGCTTGAATAAAGATCTTTGGAGAATTTTTTAACAACAATATTCGAAGACCTATCAAGAACAGTGATTCTACAAAATCTTAAGAGCACTCCATTAAAATCATCCATAAGCATCATCTTCTTCTTATTTTATTTTTTTATTTCTTTTTTTGAATTTATTGATTTCTAATTTTGTTTTATTATTGTTATAATTTATCCACTAATCATAATTTTTATTCTTTTTTATGGTGATTATAGAGGAAAACACATGATGATCATACTTGGAGAATCAAATCCATAAGAGGTCCATGGAATGCCATGGATAAGACCTTGTAGAGATATAGTTTCTAGATTTTTTATTATTATTTTATTTTATTTATTTATTTTTAGGGTTGTATTAATTATTTTATTATTCTTTTTTTATAGATTATTGTAATAGCCCCAATGGTGGAAATAATGAAATTATATGTGTGATTGCATGTTTATGTTAATTAATTGGTTAGTAAAATTAGGGTTTTAATTGGGTAATTGATTAAAATCAATTATGGGAGTAGATTAATTTAGGATTGCACGTTAATGAAAATTAGGGTTTTTAGAAGGAATTAATTTAATTAGTTGTTTGATCTTTTATTTAATTGTGTTAATATGTTTTATTTGTTTTTGGGCTTGTTTATTTATTCTTATGTGTTTTGGGCCTTAAGCCCATATTAGATTTTAGTCAACTTAAATAAATTTAGGTTTTTAGGTTTAATTAATTAAAATGCATTTTAGACCCATAATTAGATTTTAAAGTAGAGATAACTTAGGCCCATTTAGTAAATTAGACATAGGTCACCTAATTTAATTTAATTAATTTAGACTTAGCCCACTTAATTAAAGCCTCTTCATTAATTGTAGATTTAAGGCCACCTTAGAATTAAAATATGTAGAATTAGGCCCACTAATTTAAATATCTCCATAAATTGTAGATTTAGACCCATTTTTAGAATTAAAATAAATAGACTAAGGTTCATCCAATTAAAATTAAAAGGAATTAGTCTTTAGGCTCACTGATCAAAACATGTAGATTTAGTTCATTTAATTAAAATTCATGTATATTAGACTAACTTAGGGATTCTATGTTATATTGAATGCATTATTTAAATGTATTTTCATGACTGGTTTGCCTTGGAGTTAATTACTAGAATAAGGGTTTATATGAAATTGCATGTAAATAGAGGATAATATAGTAATTCATAAAGTAATTCTAAAAGAATACAAGACTAAAAGAAGTTATTATTTCGTATCCATAATCTCTTAGTTGTGGTGCTAGCTTTCTTTTAGGGAATCGAGTACCACCTTTTCGATCTGTCCCAGTTATTACCCTGGGTGGCGACTCCTCATCTCCACGCCATGTCTTTGTGACAGTGGTTAGTCTGTTCTCTAGAGCCTTGAGCACAAACAGTATTGCGATTGCTAAAATCTTGGACGCATGCTAAACCCCGTCATCTACACTATTCCCATAGAAAAGAGTGTTCAAAATACAAGAATTTTCTCACTCATTAAATTCCCCCACACTTGATTCTTTGCTTGTCCTCAAGCAAACAAAAGAAAACCCCATTCATATAAAAAAACAAAATCATCAATTGGTTTTAACTCGACTAACCATCCTAATCTTCTTTTAATATAAAGCTTAAAGACTATAAATTAAAACAATAACTCGAGGTCAAAGATGTAGCATTTACCGTGTGAAGAGCAAACTATTCCATTGAATTCATGTAAATGAATAATTAACACCCAAGAAAATTGAAAGTATATAAGAATGATCTCTATACTTAAGTAGTCCAAAAACTCATATATATAGGCAACCATATGGCACTTAACTTTTTTATTTAATCAAGGTTTTCCTAATCTCAGAATCCCCCAACCTTCCTACACTACTCAATATGGATACCTCCAAAAAGGGTCCTTTGGATACTCTTACTCTATAATAGAGCATTGGAGTAAAAGGAGCATATAAGAATTTAGATTTAAAATTTCATCTCCAAACAAGTGCATTTTACGCTCTATCTCATTGTTTTTTTTTTTTTTTGAGAGAAAGAGTAGCTCATATGTGCCTAAATACATATAAACTAGACTATCCTAAGGAAAGAAACTTCATTCCTAATTACAAGCATATTTCTTAAACATCAAGCATTCAAGTTCAATTATTCAATGGAACAGTAAGCATTAAATACATTAAAAATCAAAATTCCCTAACCACAAGTCATTTTTCTAATTTAAAAGTCAAAATAAAACATTAAAGGAAGATTATTATACTTTCTCAAGAAAACCATCTCTGATGAAATAAACTCTTCATAGGAATAGGTTCAAAATTCAAATCAAATAAATCTAATAACATGCATGACTCCAATTTATTGAAAGAAAAATAAACATAAAAACTACAAAAACAAAAAATAAAAGGAAAGTGTACTTCCCTTATTTGGATGCACTTAAAGGTGAGGTGAAGATGAACTCTGCTGGAGATTCACTTGGTCCCCTTGATCTTTTGTCTTGAAAGATTTGCTTTTTAAGCTCTTCAATTTGGGTTAGCATCTTCTCTACTCTTGCTTCGCTCCTCCTTTCAAAATGCTCCATCTCATCTGAAAAGTCCACAATTAAGTTCCTAATTCTATTATCAGAATTGTTGATCATCTTTTTTACTTCCTTTATGATTTTCTTAACCCGTTCATCTGCTCTCCTTCTTTTTCCCGAACAAGCTACTTGATATTCTTGATCCTTACTGACATCATCATATTCTTCTACAACTCTTGGTAAAGGGATTTTACTAAGCTTCAATGCATTTTTCCAAATCATATAGCATCTCCTAAGATCAGCATCCTCTAACTCTCCCTATTCAGTAATGATTTCAACTTTAATGAGGTATTCTTCATCAAATAACTCAGGCTCTAATGGCTCAAGCTTATGCCTAGCAATTTTGAATGGAGGGGAATTCATGGCTAAACCCGTGATAATGTGTCCCATTGATATCAAAGCTTTCCTGGCCTACACAACTCACCACATAGAATGAAAAACAAAATAGGTACTACACTCCTTTATGTTAGAATGCATGCACCATAATAAAAACAATTCATTAGGAGATACTTTCATGCTATCCTTTTTCCCAAAAATTATGTGTGACATGAATTTATGCATTAGCAAACATGAGTGACTCTGAATTAATCCACTAGTTAGAATCTGTCCATCACAAATTTTATCTCCACTAATGATTTCAAACCAAATTTACTCATATTAAAATAGGATGGAGGTTGACAAATACCTCCATTAGGAAAGCCAAAAATTTCAGAAATCAGTTCATAGTCAAAAGTGTATTCTTGCCCAAAAAATCTATAAGAAAAAATTCCTTGATTTTCATCTGAAATCTTTAATGCAGTATAAAACTCAATTGTTAGCTCAAAGAATACATCATATTGAACTCACTTTAATTTCATCCAACCCATTCTTTCACATAACGCATTGATAAAATCCATCATTCCTATGCTTTCTAACACATTATCATCAAAAAATTTAGGTTTGCTAAACTGTCTTTTAGTTAAGAAGCAGAACCTCTTACCTTTTTCCTCAGAATAAATGGAAAAGAAAGTGTCATACTCATTTCTTTGATCAAGTGGCTCACCTTTTCTTCCAATAAGCTTCTTTCCCCTAGCAATAGGTTGCTAGCTCTTTGTTAAAAATGTCTTCTAGAGCTCCTCTTCTTCTATGATTCCTAAAAATACACAATAAAACTTGAATTAAAAATCTTGAAAAATTAAAATTAATTAAAATAAAAAAATTAAATTTAAATAAAACAAGCTTAGTTGAGCCCCCAAGATGCGCTCTTTAAAGTCCATAAGCTTGACCATAATGCTCATCATTCAATTGAATCTTTTAAATAGGCAACTTGGCAAAAATTCTCCAATGTGCCTCTATGATACAGCTTCAATCTTTGTCCATTCACTTTGAAATTTTCTCCTTGATTGTTGCATAATTCCACAACTCCATAAGGATATACATGAGTCACCATAAATGGACCTGACCATCTACTCTTCAGCTTTCCTAAAAATAATCTGAGTCTTGAATTAAACAACAACACTTAATCACCCTCTTTAAACCTTTTGATCCTGACTTTTGCATCATGCCACCTCTTTGTACGCTCCTTGTAAATCTTTGAGCTCTTATACGCAGCTTCTCTAATTTCTTCAAGTTCACTCATTTGTAAAATTCTTTTCTCTACTACTTTCTTAAAATCATAATTCAAAGCTTTTACCGCCTAATAAGCTTTGTACTCAAACTCAACGGGCTTTTCCATAAACCAACCTATATGGGGACATTCCAATAGGTGTTTTGTAAGTAGTTCTATATGCCCACAAAGCATCATCAAGCTTCCTTGCCCATTCCTTTCTTGACTTACTGACCATTCTTTCCAAAATTTTCTTTAACTCTCAGTTGCTAACTTTAACTTGCCCACTCGTTTAGGGGTGATAAGGTGTTGCAACTTTGTGTGTTACCCCATAATGAGCCAATAAATTTTCCATATTTTTGTTGCAAAAATGTGTTCCCCCATCACTTATGATAGCTCTAGGCATACCAAAATAAAAGAAAATCTTCTTTAAAAATTTGCAAACAACCCTTACATCATTTACAGAACAAGATTGAGCTTCTACCCATTTTGACATATAATCCACATAAATAAGTATGTACTTTCCCTTCTGATATAGGGAATGGTCCCATGAAATCAATGCCCCAAACATCGAATATCTTGACTTCTAGAATTCCCGATTAAAGCATCTCATCTTTCTTTGAGATGTTCCCACTTCTTTGGCATGCATCACAATTGAGTACAAAATTTTGAGCATCTTTAAAGACTGTAGGCCAAAAGAAACCTGCTTCTTCAAGAACTTTAGCAGTTGTTCTTTATGGACCAAAATGACCATTGTTTACCATACCATGACAACTTTGCAATATTAACCAGATTTCACCACTTGCTACACACCTCATTATCATGCCATCATTGCACAATTTCCATAGAAAAGGATCATCCAACAAATAGGATTTATAGTCATGGATTAGCTTTTTCTTTTTCTCTTTAGTGAATTCTTCTAAAAGTTCGCCACTTGATATGAAGTTGGCTATATCAGCAAACCAAGGAGCACTTGAGTTTTCAATTACTACGAGCATCTCATCTGGAAATATCTCTTTGATAGGTTTTTCCTCTTCTTCCTCTAAATCTAACTCCAACCTTGAGAGATGATCAACTACAACATTTTCTGATCCCTTCTTTTCTTTGATCTCAATATCAAATTCTTACAATAAAAGCACCCATCTAATAAGTCTTGGTTTAGAATCCTTCTTTTTCATGAGGTACTTCAATGTTGCATGATCTATATACACAACAACTTTAGAACTAAGAAGATAATATCTAAATTTTTCAAATGCAAAAATAACTGCCAACATCTCCTTTTCTGATGTTGTATAATTGAGTTGAGCCTCCGTTAATATCCTGCTTGTATAGTAAATCACATGGAGCTTGTTCTCCTTCCTTTGGCTAAGTACTACTCCCATTACATGATCATTTACATTATACATTAGTTCGAACATAAGGTTCCAATCAGGTGATACAACTATAAGAGCTTAAATGAGTGCCTCCTTCAACCTATCAAAAGCCAATTTGCACTCATTAGTAAAGTTAAAAGGTGAATCTTTCTCAAGTAACTTACAAAGAGGTTTAGAGATTTTTGAAAAATCCTTAATAAACTATCTATAGAAGCCTGTATAACTAAGGAAGCTCTTGACTCCTTTCATATTTGTTGGATGTTGCAATTTCTCGATAATCTCCACCTTTACTTTATCAACCTCAATGCCTTTAGCTAAAATCTTGTGGCCAAGAATAATTCCTTCATCAACCATAAAGTGGCATTTCTCCCAATTTAGCACCAAATTGCTTTCTTCACAATGTGCAAGTACTTACTCTAGATTTTCCAAGCATCCATCAAAAGAATTTCCATAGACTAAAAAGTCATCCATGAAAATGTCCATGATTTCTTCCACTAAATCTAAAAATATGGCCATCATGCATCTTTAGAATGTTATAGGAGCATTACATAATCCAAATGGCATTCGTCTATAAGCAAATATGCCATAAGGACATGCAAAAGTCATCTTCTCCTTATCTTTTAGAGCTATTACAATTTGATTATATCTTGAATATCCATCCAAGAAATAATATAAAGCATGTCCTATTATTCTTTCCAACATTTGGTCGATAAATGGTAATAGAAAGTGATCTTTTCTTATAACTGAGTTCAACTTCTTGTAATTTATATATACCCTCCATCCATTCACGACTCTTATAGGAATTGCTTCCCCTTCCTCATTTTTCATAATGGTAATTCCTCCCTTCTTTGGTACACATTGGATTGGGCTCACCCATGAACTATTTGATATTGGGTAGATAATTCCTGCATCTAATAGTTTGACCACCCCTTTCTTTACTACTTACATGTTTGGGTTAAGTCTTTTTGTCTTTCAATAGATTTTATGCATATAGTATGTAGGGTAATGTCAAAGATTTGCCAACCAATTACTTTTATCCTTCTTTTAAGCATTTCCATAAGCATATGCTCTTGATCTTGGGTAAGTTTAGAGGATATAATTACAGGTAAGGTTTCACCTTCTCCTAGAAAAGTGTACCTCAAATAATTAGGCAAAGGTTTCAAATCCAAATTTGGTGGGTTTAAGGTCGAAGGTGGTGTTGGTTCAGTGTGTGGTAATTGTACATAAGGTAAGTGGGGTTGGTGTTTGAGGTGTACTTTATCTTAAAAGGATTGTTCCTGAAAACATTTCTTAATATTTTCAATTTCCATAGATTTTGCTAACCTGCTTCATATGTCTTCACTTAGACATTTATTCATAACATCAACTCTTAAGCACAAATCATTGTCAGATGGGAATTTCATACCTTGGTAAACATCAAACTTACAACTTTCATCTCCTACTCGTAGTGTAAGTGTCCCATCAAAGATATCAATTATGGATTTTGTAGTGTAAAGAAAAGGCATACCATGGATTAAGGGAACATCCTCATCCTCTTCAAAATCTAGCACTACAAAGTTGATTGGAAAAATAGATTTTCTAGCCATTACTAATACATCTTCCACTAAGCCTTCTAGTTCTTTTACTATTCTATCTGCAAGCTGCAAGCAGATGCTTATCGGTTTTGCCTCTCCTAATCCTAATTTCCTATAAATCAACAAAGGCATAAGATTAATTGAAGCTCCAAAATCATATAAAGCTTTTTAAAATTTTAAATTTCCAACAGAACATGGAATAATGAGACTCCCTGGATGCTTCTTTTTTAGAGGAAGTTCATTAGAGATTATTGTACTACATTCTTTATTTAAGTGTGACTGTCTCAAACTCCTGTATTTTCTTTTTATTGGAAATCAGCTCATTTAAGAATTTCGCATACTTGGGCATTTGAGATAGACACTCCACAAGAGGCATGTTGATATAGAGTGACTTAAATCTCTCTAAAAATCTTGCAAATTATTGGTCAGGCTCCTATTTTTTTTAACCTCTGAGGATATGGAACTGGAGGTTTATAAGGTTGAATTAGTGGAGACTTTGGCTTCTCTTGCTTTTCATTCTGAACTTCTAGCTTCTTCTCCACTTCAACTTCTACCCACTCATGTTCTTATTCTTTCTTCCCTTCTTTCTGTTTCTTCTCATATTCCATTGTTGCTTTTAGGGTTTAGATCTCAGTTCTGCTTCTCAAGATAATTGCTTTCAACTGCTCCTTTAGATTCTTCTCAATGTTGCTTGGCAATGACTATTGGTTTCTCATTAACAAAGAGTTTTCCAATTGCCCTATCTACATTTCCAAGTTATGAATAGAGTAAGAGTGATTTTTTAACATTTGATCAAATCTCTTTGTAACCTCATCCTGTTGGTTCATCTTTGATGTCATTACTTCCATGAACTTCTCTAATTTGTTCTTTACATATACTCCTGAGGGTGAACCCTTTTCTTGATAGATTTGAGATTGGTGATATTGAGCATTCTGAACTCTAAAACCTAATGGTGTTTGTGGTCTCCATTGGTTATTCCCTTGATTGCTCCAAGAAAAGTTAGGATGATTCCTCCAACTAGGGTTGTAGGTGTTTCCATACACTTGATTTTGCTGGCCCTTATTGATAGTTCACATTCTCCATTAATAATCTTTACATCATTTGGCATTCTATAGTTAGATGATCACCCTGGAAAAATTCATAAAAAGAAGACAAGTTAGATATTGCATTAACACTCATCTTGTCCATCATCTTGGATAAAGCATCCATTTTTACATTAAGCATTGTCAAACTATTAACTTCAATTAATCCACTGTAGACACCCAATTTCGGGATGATGAGTTATAAATGCGATAGAGGACTCCAATGATGAAAATATCATGAATAGATCTTCGATACTTAAGCTTTAAAATTCCAAGGGTTTAAAAGCATCTTTTAGGGGAAAGTTTTAGTGTTTTCAAGGACTAAATTATAATGTTTTTTTGGGACCTAATTATAAAACTTAAATTCCTCCAAGGGTCTTTTTATAATTAAATATTAAAAACCTATCAGAATTTCATAATTCCGACCGGAATTATGTAATTTCGGTTGGAATAACACAATTTCGACAGAAATTATGTAATTTCGATTGAAATTACACCAATTCTAATCGGAATTGCACAATCCCGATCGGAATTGGACTCTCCCATCCTTATTTTTTTACTTTTTTAGGCTTTTAACTCAATTCTAATTGGTCTAAAATTTCTAAATATGATTTTAAGTCTTAATCTTATTTTTTTAGGAATTAGAATCACGTTAGAATTGAGCTAGGGTTTTTGGTTTTCTTTTTCCTATATAAAGAGGACGGCAAAAAGAAAAAAGGGGGAGGAGAAGAAAAAGAGAGGAGGCAGCAACATATTTTTAAGCTTTTGGGTTTTTTGTGCGTTTATGAAAACAATTTTTATCCATTGTTGATTCTTAAAAAGAGCTTTCTTAATTCTTTTTTTTTAGTTGTTTTTCTACAAAAATTGCTTTTGGTTTATCAATTAATTCAAAATCCTTGAAGAATTTTTAAAGAAGAAGATTCAAAAACTTATCAAGAACGGTGAATTTCAAATCTGAGTACCCCAAATCATATATAAGCATCATCATCTTCTTCTTATTCTATTTTTTTATTTATTTCTTTTTTATATTATTGATTATTTTTATTCTTTCGAGTTATTATTATAATTTATTCATTAATCATAATTTTATTTTATTTTTTATGGTGATTATGGAGGAAAACGCATGGTGATCATGTTAGAGGGATAAATTCATGAGAAGTCCATGGAAAACAATGGATAAAGCCTCGTAGAGACTTAGTTTCTAGGGTTTTGTATTTTATTTTATTTATTGCTTTTATTTTTATTTTATTAACTGTTTTATGAATTAATGTAACAGTCCCAATAGTGGAAGTAATGAAATTATGTGTGTGGTTGCATGTTTATTTTGATTGAATTGGTTAGTAAAACTAGGTTTTAATTAGGTCGTTATTTAAAATCAATGGAGGAAGTAAATTAATTTAGGTTGCTAGATAATAAAATTAGGGTTTTAGTAAGGATTAATTTAATTATTTGTTTGATCTTATTTAATTATTTTTTTATATTTTTATTTGTTTTTAGGCTTATTTATTATTTTTATGTGCTTTTGGGGCCTTAAGCCCATTTTAGGTCTTGATTTATTTATTTAAGTTTAGGTTATTTTCTTTTAGCTCATTTCACTTAATAATTAATCAGGTTTAATTAATTAAAATATACCTTTAGGCCTATAATAAATTAGATTTTAGATTAGAAATATCCTTAGGCCTATTTAGTTAATTAGACATAGGCCCACATAACTCAATTTAATTAATTTAGACTTAGCCTACTTAATTTAAGCCTTTTTTTCATAATTTGTAGATTTAAGATCACTATTTAATTAAAACAAGTAGAATTAGGCTCACTAATTTAAATATTCCATAATTTGTAGAATTAGGCCCATTTTTTATTAAAACATGTAGATTTAACTCATTTATTTAAAATCCATGTAGATTAGACTAACTTAGGGATTATGTGATTTATTGAATGCATTATTTATTTGTATATTTCATGACTAGTTTGCCTTGGAGTTGATTGTTTTTAGGGTTTATATGAAATTGCATGTAAATAGAGAATAAGATAATAACTCATAAAGTAATTCTAAATGAACACAAGACTGAAAGAAGTTGGTATTCCGTATCTAGAATCTCCTGGTTGTGGTGCTAGCTTTCTTTTAGGGAATCGAGTACCACCTTTTCGATTAATCCCAGTTATTACCCTGGGTGGCGACTCCTCATCTCCATGCCATGTCTTTATGATAGTGGTTAGTATGTTCTCTAAAGCCCTGAGCTCAAACAGTGTCATGGTTACTAAAATCTTGGACGCGCACTAAACCCCGCCTTCTACATCCGCCTCTTTTTGGAATAGTCCTCTCATTAGACTAGAGGCTTTGTGTGCTGGCCATTTCTTTAAAAAGGTTTAAAGCTTCTTCAGTTGTTTTGACATTATGGCTCCTCCAGCTAATGCATCAATGTTCACCCTAACCGATGGATTGACACCCTTATAAAATAACTAAACCAAATCCTATGGTGGTATCAATTGAGGTGGACATTACCATTGAAGATCCTTAAACCTATTCTAGCACTCATAAAAGCTTTCATCCTCTCTTTGATAGAAAGAATTGATCTCATTTTTGATCCTCAAGACGTTAGTTAATGGGAAGTACTTATTAAAAAAAGCATTGTAAAGCTCTTGCCAAGTGTTGATGGAGTTGGGTGGTAAGCTTGTAAACCACCTCTTAGCTTTATCCATAAGGGAAAATGGAAAAAGAATAAGTCAGATTGCTTCAAGTTGTACTCCATTCATCTTGAAAGTTGAGCAATACTCCAAAAATTATATCATGTGACCAATTGGATCCTCGTGTGGCAATCCACTAAATTTTGAATTTTGAATCATCTAGTTCATGGCGGGTTTTATCTCAAAATTATTTGCTGCAACCGCCAGCCTCATGGTCAGATTTTGATCACCTTAGACGTTAGGACTCACATAGTCCCTCATAGTCCTTTGCCCATTCTGCCCATTTTTTCCATTTTGTGCTGCTTGCTATCTCATATTTCTTTCTTCTTCCATTCTATTTCTATGATGTCTCCTTCTTCTTCTAACTGCCTTTTCAAGTTCTAGATCAATTGGTATTAGTGGAACTCTATGTTTGCATGCACTACGTGTTGTGTGCATACACTAACACAAGTTCCTGCAATACCATAAATTAAAAATAACATCTAAATCAAACAACACAATTTTCTTAACAATATCAATTTTGGCAATCCCTAACAACGGTGCTTAAAACTTAATGTGAGAAATCTGCAAGCGTATGGAGTTAGTTCAAGTAGTATAATAAAGTATCGATCCCATAGAGATTGTAAATTAAGTATTGAAATACTACAAGTGTTTGTTTGTTTAAACACCGAATTTTGGTTTGAAAATCAAATAAAATTAAACAAAACAAATTTAATTAAAACTTAATAATCAAATTAAAGGCTAGGGTTCTTATTATCATTTCAACCTTTTCTAAAAGTTAATTAAACATCTAAGTCTTTAACTAATCTTAATTCAATTTGAAAGCATCTTTAAAACCATAGATTTTCCTCTCAAATTAGCCTATAATTAATTGAGTATAATTAACACATAGTTTACTAACTCTCACTAACTAAATGTTTCTTAAACCTAATTTTAAATCCAGCTTTTTAATCAATATTAGTCACTTAAATGTCTCTCAACTAAGTAAGTGACTAATAGGTTATTATTTTAATCCAATAGAACCTATCTCTCAATTAAGTTTTAAAGTATAAATTCAATCTAAGGGTGATCAAGCCTAAGATGACATTAAGTTCAACAACAACCAAAGAATTAAGATTAAAGACTTAGATTTTAATTCAAAAAAAATTACATGGTTGAAATGAAATAAGAACCCTAAAAATATGCTTGGTTATGCATGTTAAAAGAAAGAGAAGAAGATAAAGTAGAGAAGAAATAACCAATCATTATTAATTAAAAGAAAATAATAACCAACGAGTTTAAATTAGAAAACCCCCTTTACTACTTCAAACAGCTGCAATAGAAGGCCTTGTTCCTTCAAAACTAATTTTCTACTTAACATGAACAAGAACTTGAATGAAAATTAACTTTCATTCTTTAAAGTAAAAATCTAGAGAAGACGAAGTGTAGCCTCCTTTTGCTTTTATAAAGGCCTCCTATTTATAGCCTCTAGCCTCTAACAACTTTGAGGTTTGTTACAATTCAAATCCTATAAAATCCCCTCAAATCATCAACTCAAAATTTGAATTTAAGTTGTTGCAACAGCTTGCACAACTGTGCACACCTAGGCACATGGTTGTGTCGCATGGTGAGTCAGCTTTCTAACACTCAGGCACAGCTGTGCACACCCTGACACACTATTATATCATAACAGGCTGCTTTCAAAACTTCACTTTTTTTGAAGATTTTGACTTGTTGTAACCTCCAAATCATATCTTTGACTTGTTAAAATCTTTCAACTTCCTTCATGCATCCTTATTTCAAAAATTAAATAAAGATTAACTAAATAAACCTAAAAACAAAAAAAAAAAACAAAAATCCTAACACTTAAACAAAATTAACAAAAATAAATAAAAGATCTAAAAATTAACTAAACTAATTAAAAATGTAACTAATTAAATTCTATTCCCATAGAAAAGAGTGTTCAAAATACAAGATTTTTCTCACTTATCACATACACTCAGGATAGATTCTGTGTAGAAACTATAATTGCATATATTAAGTCCTCTTGAGCTCCTCCTGACCAGGATGGTATTGGTCCCGATCGAGATCACTCTAAAACCCATTTTTAACCAATTTTTACGCACTTTTAGTCACAACACTTATAACTAAAAATAATTATAATCATAACACTTGTAATTATCAATTAATTTAGCATGTGTAAGGTACAAAAAGTAGCTCTGATACTAATTGAAATAAACGGTTATGCAACTTCGATGAGTGGAGAGCACAAGCCACAGATAAGGTGAAATTTTAAAAATTTCACTTGCTTAACCCTTCATCACATGAAGATTTCCCATTCCCATAAATCCATTTTGCATTTTACACATAGCTAAACTATACATCAATATATAAAACAACAAACTAGGAAATCTAAGTTTAAGAATACTTATAATCTCCTAAGTTTGATGTAGACCATAAGTATTCTACAAGCTTTGAATTATTTGGTTCAACTCTTGAATCAAATGCTTAACCTCCCAAGTGTTAGGCCTTTAGTTTGAAACACCAAAGCTCCTCCAATTCACCTTCTTGCTTAGATTGGATTAGTGGCAAGTGACCTCTCTAGTGACCCTTACAAACTTGCACCAATTTAATCTCTTTGCAAGAATACTTAGAGTTTTAGTATGCATGTGTTTCTTTCTTTTATCCTTTTTATGCCTCTCCACAAAGTCTCTAACCTCTCTTAAGAAACACCTTAAGATATATATATATATGTAGAGAAAGCAAACCCTAATGACATCATCTCTTACATCACGTGTATACAACTCATTATGAAAACTATACAACATGTATAAAAGATAAGTATATCAAAAAGGTATGTAGAGATTGAATACATATAATGTATTTGTCTATATTCATTCTCTACACATAATCATATAACCTAATTTTTATCTTTTCCTTCATCAAATTTATACACATAAGAGATAATATGTGCCTAACATGATAAATTTGCCATGGTCAACATTTTACACTTAAGTGATAATGTGTGACTAACATGACAAGCCTAATAAGCCAAGCTTAATAATTATCATGTCTATAGTCAACGTTATACACATAAAAGATAAGGCATGCCTAACATGACAAATTTTGACCAAGTCATGTTCATATTCATATAGATTTGGGCTTAGTAATTGGGCCAACACTTGGCCCAAGCCCAATCCATATAATAAATGGGCTTAGATTAAGTCCATGGGCTTTCTCAATATCTTAGATTAATCTTTAGTCCAAAACCCTTTTAGGCCTAGGCCCAAACAATCTTAGGCTATTGATCCAAGTTTAATTAGAAACAACATATATTATTAATTTAGTACCTTAATTAATATCTCATATTAATTAAGTATAAATTAACAATTAAACCCTTTACATAAATTGGATTTCTTGATATGCTAAAATCATTGCTTAAAGCATAAATCTAATTCCATTAATCTTAATTATTTAATTAAACACTTTAATCAATAATTAGATTAATATTAATGATGATTTGGTCAAACTCTTTTAGGTGTGACTTACTAGGTTCATGTCTAATTGGTAATGAGAATATAATATCAACACTTGACATTATTTGAAGCTCTTTTCAAGTCTAAATATGAAAATCCCACTTATGCACATTTAATTCTTATAAGTTATGAGTGACCCCTAGCATCGATATTATAACTAACAAATTAGAAATGAATGCATGTATTGATTCACATGAACCTTTTTGGTCATAATTACCGTGCATTAAAATCCTGATTTAGAAGATCTCAATTTAGCCTAGAGTCAAGGTTTAGTCAAACTCTAATAGCTTTATCATATGACCTCATCTCAAGTTTCAATTCTTTATAAAACATGACGAATACTATAAACACCTTTCTAGCACTTAATCTCTTTCAGCCTATGATATGTTTGTCCTAGCCAGGAACTTGTTCATCAAGAATGAACTTAGATAGCATAGGATCTTAACTCGGTTTACTCTAGGCAATGAATCCCATCTTAGTTGAACACTCATCCCTACATTTAACTGACTAGTACCACCACATGCCATATACCTAAGTGTGATTAACACAGGTATGTAACGGTACCAAACTCTAATAACTTAAATGTGGATGACCGTGTCACCTCAGGTCAAAGGACTATATGCACTATTATAACTTAGATTTTGATCATTGACTATAAGTGAATATCCTCGCAATCACAAATCTAATGTCATGTTCGATCTACCCATCATATGAGTATCCACATTTCTATTCTAATATCTCATATCAAGTAGCATGAGACGCACTACCTCCCACTATTAGTATCACATACTATTCAAGGAAAATAGATAGAGGTGATAGTCAAATTAATATTACTAAATATTAATTTATCAACTACGAACATTTTCTAGCATATTTACTAAATAAATATGTCACTCATATTATCAACTCTTTATAATAGATTTATTTAACATTATGCTAAAAGGTAAATACTCAAATAAATAAACACTATATTTAAATGAATATTTAATTACCATTTAGGATTATTAATAATGTTAAAATATGTGATTAGCCTCTAAGGCATACCACTTATGCTAACAACAAATTCATGATCAGATTTGACTTATGAATACTTGTCAAATAAAGTTTTAGCCTCAAGGAAATGGAAGTGTGGATTACACTTATGCTTACAATAGAGAGACTAATCAAGGAGAAATTAATGAATTATGTGTAGACATATGTATTCATCAAGAGAGTGGGCATCATAATTTCTCCTTTATTTGCGAAAGTGAACCTTTGATGTGTGGTCGTCTTCAATAGCTAACTGCATTTTAAATTATAGATTTCTATATTGTAAGCACCCAATTTTAAGATGCATTTATGCATGAATGCGATGAAAGCCTCTATAATGAAAATTTAGTCAAAAATTGACCTATAGTGTTAAGTTTCACGATTTCAAAGACTAAATTGCAACATTTTTTGGGTTTAATTGCAAAAAATTGAATTTTACAGGGGCATATTTGAAAATGTGTGTAATGCCAATTAACATTACATAATGCCAATCAACATTACGCAATGTTGATCGGCATTATGTAATGCCAATTGGCATTACACAATAGCGCCTTGGCATTGTGTAATGTCATACAATGCCGGTCGACATTTTGCAATGTTAAGGCGCTAAAATTTCAGCAAAAAATTATCTGTCTCAATTTTTAATTGTGATTGGTCCAAATTTAATTTATTTTTAATAAATTAATTAATTTTGATATTTATTTGTAGGGGTTCTGCGTCCAGTACGCGTCTCTTGCGCGTATAATTTTTCTGAAATTAAAATCCTTATCCTGGCTTTTGTTTTCAAATGAGAGGGAGGATCAGAGCTGCCTCTCTTGTGATCACGTAAGTGGTTAGCTTAGGCTTAGGAACAGGATATAAAAAGAAAATTTTGGAAGAGAAGAGAAAAAAGGAGGGGACTGCGTAAAGAGAGAGGAAAAAACCCTATTAGCTACTGTAAAAAAAACACAGAGAAAAAAAAAACTCTTTTCAAAAAAATACGTTCTTTTCAAAGTCCAAAAATCAAGAAAATATAGAATCAATTTTCTCAAAATGGTGAAATCTCATTCTGAAAGACATTCAAACAGCATCTACATAGCATTACTCTTTTACTCCTTTCTTTTTATTAATTCTTTCCTTTATATCATTTTATTATTTTTTATTTTATTATTTCTGTGTTTTTTTTTTTTGGTTTAATTTTCATTGTTTTGTTTTCTTTGTTCATTAATTCTAATCTTATTTTCCTTTTTTGATTCTTTGTGTTTCATGTTTCTAGTGATGAATATATGATGGAACCAAGGAAACCCATGGAGAATCCATGAATGAAAGTCAAAAGTCAAAGATCTTGATTGAATTTTTACCTTGCTCTATTTAGTTTATCTTATTGTTTTTTTAGGTTTTGAATTTGTTTAATTTATTTTCTCAAAGGTTGTAATTTTAATTTTATTTTCTTTATTATTTTTGGTAGCTTTGTAATAGCCTCGATAGTAGGAATAATGAAAAGTCTAGTTTTCTCCTGTTCTTAAAAAATTAATTAGTAAATTAGGTTCAATTTGGTAAACCCTAATTAAAATCAATGGAGACGGTAGATGAATTTAGGTTGTATGCTAATTAAAATTAGGTTTTTAGAAGAAATAATTTAATGACATATTTGATCTTTTTTATTTGATTGCTTTGATTTTTTTTTTTTTTTTATGTTTTTGGGCTTGTTTGTTGATTTTTGTGTGTTTTAAGCCCCAAACTCACGTTAGGTTCTAACTCATTTAATAAATAGGCTTTTAATTTAATTTTTAGGTTTAATTTAAAATCAATTTAGGCCTATTTAGGTTAATTTAGACTTAGGCTCATTTTTATCTAGAATTAAAACATGTAGAATTAGACCCATTAATTTAAATACTTCATAATTTTATACCATAAGCCCATTTCTTTAGTTAAAATGAATAGATTTAGGCTCATTTATTAACATGTAGGATCACCTTTAGTTCATTTCACTTATAAATAAAAATGTAGAAGTAGTTAAACTTTAAAATAAAATTAACATAGTTTAGACTTAGGGAATATGCGCTTTGTATGCATTTTTTACATGCAGTTTTATGACCAGTTTGCTTTAAGGCTAAATAGATGTTTAATTAGGGTTTAATAAAATTCTTTGTAAATAGAAAATAAGACAGTAATTTATAAAGTACTTCTAAATGAACACAAGACTGAAAGAAGTTAATATTCCGTTCTTAAAATCTCCTCGTTGTGGTGCTAGTTTTCTTTTAAAAAATCGAGTACCACTAAAATTATTTGTCCCAGTTATTACTCTGGGTGACGACTCCTCATCTTCATGCTATGTCTTTATGACATAGTAGTGTATTCCCTAGGACCCTGAGTCCAAACAATATAACGGTTGCTAAAATCTTGAGCACGCGCTAAACCCTGCCGTCTACACATATCCCTCTCATAGTAAAATAAGAGTCATAAATATGTCCCTGATGAAGTTAGAAATCTGATTAAGGTTTTAATAGAGTTATTTGCAAGTATCCACAAAGGTGGATGCTTAATGGTCTCCTTTGAAAAAGGCAATGTAGTTTTAGATTGAGGTATTCTTAAATTATAGAAGGTTAGCTGCATTGATGCTGATAAAAATTCAATTGAAGAAGATTATAAAAAACTAAATTCATTTTGTCAAAAGTATATTTGGTAGTGGTTACGCAGATTTACCTTAAGACATGAGGCATATCCTTAACATCTTTGAATCGGGCAATGCAGTGGATTTTTCTTATTTATCAAAAAATTTAAAAATTCTTAAATTAAAAATACAATATATATATAATAGGTTCACCCATTTTTTAAGGTAAAAAAGAATATTTAGTGAGCCATGTAGTTGTTTTTTCTTCCTACGAAAAGGAAAAATTCTTTTCAGTTAGTGGTGATAGAACAAAAATTCTTCATCTTTTAACAAGTCATAAGGACTACAAAAATGCACAAAAGCCGCTACGTTGCTATGAATGGGAAAGGAAAGTTAATGACAAGTCACTTGGCCTAGTTTAAGATACTATTAAAGGAGAAAATATAATTATTTACCAAATTCACATGAAGAAACTGAAGCACTAGTTCATTGTTGGCGGAATTTGACCACTCATGTAGATGAATCCAGGCCTAATCAAGCTTTGTCTTGGAACCATATCGGCTTAAAACATTAGAAGGAACCGGTTGAAGGTTGGTTCCTCCCAAAAGGAAATCGTAAACCACCAATTTTGATTCTAAACTGGCGGTTCCAATGCAAAACTTGTTAATTTTAAAAAAAAAATTGAGTTCTGGGGTTGTGCATTGGTCTCCTCCCACCTATCAATTACTTTGGGAAAGAGGGGCGTAATGCATAGCTATCTCTGGTAAATTAAAAAACCATCAATATAACAAATTCATTATCATATTTGACTTATAAATACTTGTTAAATAAAGTTTTAGCCTCAAGGAAATGAAAGTGTGGATTATACTTACAATAGAGAGACTAATCAAGGAATAATTAACGAATTAGGTATAGACATATGTGTCGATCAAGAGAGGGGGGCCAATGGTTTTTCCTTTATTTATGAAAGTGAACATTTCTTTAGATGATTACTTACTGATAAAAAGAAAAGTATACTATTTTGTAAGACTTATACCTTAACCTTTGATGTGTGGCCGTCTTCAATAGCTTACTGCATTCTAAATTATAGAATTCCATATCGTAAAATATGTCTCTGATGCAGTTAGAAATCTGATTAAGGTTTTAATAAAGTTATTGGCAAGTATCCACAAAGGTGGATGCTCAATGTTGTCCCTCAAAAAAGGCAATATAGTTTAGTTTTAGATTAAGGTATTCTTAAACTATAGAAGGTTAGTTTCATTGATACTAATGAAAATTCGATTGAAGAAGGTTATAAAAAACTGAATTCATTTGTTAAAAGTATATTCAATAGTAGTTGCGCAGATTTACCCTAAGACATGAAGCATTTCCTTAGTATTCTTGAATCGAGCAACGTATTTTTCTTGTTTATAAAAATTTTAGATATTGTTAAATTAAAAATACAAGATGCAATCAGTTCACCCTTTTTTCTTTTGGGTAAAGAAGAATATTTAGTGAGGCACGTAGTTGTACTTTTTTCTACGAAAGGAGAAAATTCTTTTCAGATAGTGGTGATTAAAGAAAAATTCTTCATCCTTCAATAAAGTTGTAAAGATGTCAAAATGCACATAAGCGGCTACGTTGCTACGAATGGGAAAGGAAAGTTAATGACATGTCGCTTGACCTAGTTTATGATACTTACAAGGCAGAAGATAAAATTATTTACCAAATTCATAGAAAGAAAGTGAAGCATTAGTTCGTTGTTGGCGAAACATGAACACTCATATAGATGAAGCCAAGCCCAATCAAAACCTAGGCCCGGAACTAGTCAAACTTGAAATCGGACTTAAAATGAAACCTCAGGGGCACCTGTTCAAGGCCAGTTCCTCCAAAAATAAAACTTGTCAATATAACAAATTCATGATTAGATTCGACTTCGTCAAATAAAGTTTTAGCCTCAAGGAAATAGAAGTGTGGATTACACTTATACTTACAATAAAGAGACTAATCAAGGAAAAATTAATGAATTAGATATAGAAATATGCATCGATCAAGAGAGTGGGGCTAATAGTTTTTCCTTTATTTAGTGAATATTTCTTGAGATGATTGCTTGTTGATAAAAAGAAAAGTGTACTATTCCATAAGACTTATATCTTAACCTTTGATGTGTGATCGTCTTCAATAGCTAACTGCATTCTAAATTATAGAATTCCACATCTGTATCATCGAAAAATGAAAGTTGTAAAATATGCCCCTGATGGAGTTAAAAATCTGATTAAGTTTTTAATAGAATTTGGATGCTTGTGGATGCTCAGTTGTCTCTCTCGAAAAAGACAATATAATTTTAAATTCAGGTATTCTTAAACTATGAAAGGTTAGCTTCGTTGATGTTGATGAAAATTCGATTAAAGAATATTATAAAAAACTGAGTTCATTTGTCAAAAGTATATTGGATAATAGTTAAGCAGATTTTCCCTAAGACATGAAGCATTTCCTTAACATCCTTGATTCGGGTAATGTAATGTATTTTTCTTGTTCGTCAAAAATTTTAAAAATTGTTAAATTAAAAATACAAGATATAATCAGTTCACCAACTTTTTTTTTTTAGTGTAAAGAAGAATATTTAGTGAGGCATGTAGTTGTGTTTTCTTCCTACGAAGGGAGAAAAATCTTTTCGGATAGTGGTGATAGAAGAAAATTTCTTCATCCTTCAACAAGTCATAATGACTACAAAAATGCACTCAAGAAGCTGCGTTGCTATTAATGGGAAAGGAAAGATAATGACAAGTCGTTTGGCCTAGTTTAAGATACTTATAAAGGCGAAACTTATAATTATTTACCTTATTCACAGGATGAAAGTGAAGCACTAGTTTGTTGTTTTTGGAATTTGAACACTTATATAGAAGAACCCGGTCAAATTTGGAACCGAACTTAAATCGGCCCAAGAACCAATTGAGGTTCAGTTTCTCCCAAAATGAAATCATGAAGTTCGAATTCCAAACTTGTTAATTTAAAAAAAATATGAGTTGAGGGGCTGTGCATCGGGTCCCTCCCACCCAAAGGTTATTTTGGGTAGGAGAGGCACAATGGGCCCAATGCATAGCCTCCTAAAAATATATATATTACAGATTTTTTTTATTTCTAAAGAAATTATAGAAGACAATTTTATCCTATACAACATCAATAAATATTTTGGTCAACCTTGGGGTAGATGATGTATTTTTTTTATGTTTCACTACTAAATTCTACCTCTACCATTGCAATGGATATCCAATCCCCATCTCCAAAAAAGGGTGCCATAATGAATGCCAAAAAAAATAAATATAATTATGATTGTATTATCAATGGTTATACCAACAACTTTTATTCATTTTATAATATGGATTAGAGGTCAATTATGTCATTTTTTTTTTATCATTTTTTATTTTGGTTTAGTTGCGTGTTTCATTGTCAATAAATATAGTGTTGGAAATGCAGACCTTAGTTTCCAAGCTTGGCAAGCCTCAATACCCTAACAAAGTCCTTTTGTCGTGAATCCACCATTACAAAGTCTTTCCGATCCAACCTTTCCATAACCTCTTTTGGCTCTCCAACCATGATTTTAGGTGACATGCAAACCACTACCATGGCTTCTGCATACTCTGTTCTTGAATAACCCAACAAACCAGCGGATTAAAAAAACAAGAATTAAAACAACAAACATCAATATTGATCAAGCATTCATATATCAAAAATCTTAATTGTTTCACTATATGTCTTGAGTGCTGTTTCAGGGGACCAAACGGGCTTCATTTCTTCTTTTCTTTTGTTTGTTTCTTTTCTTCTTCAAGTTGGTCTTCTAGCTTTTTCGCAAAGGTTATAAATGTTGTCGACAGATGAGTAGTTGATGCTTGGCTTTTTAATAGAAATGAAAAAATTATTTTTTATTTATCAAAAAAAAATTTCTTTTTATTTTATTAATTACATTGATTTACTTTAATTTTTTCTTCATGATTTTAATCAAATAAAATCTTTATTCATTAAAAAATTATTTAATTTTTTTAATAAAAATAAATAAATTTTTACTTGTATTTTTATTTTAGTTAAATAATATAGGTTCATTACTTAAATAATATAGGTTCATAAGATAAAATATATAAGTTCATTACTTAAATAATACAGGTTTATTGACCTTCACATGCAGATTTATTGATCTTCACCTATAAGTTCATTAGTGTTTTTTTAATTCATTAATTTTCACCTACAGGTTCATTAATATTTTCCTCTGAATTTCATATACTATTTTAATATAATTTTAAAGTTACTATTAAAAATTATCTTGAATTCAATTTCCTTTTTCAAAAATATTAATAATAATAAGGTTCATTACTTAATAATATTATTAATTTAAAATATAAATATTAAGTAAAAATTAATAGATTAATATATTCATTACTTAAATTATGAAGGTTCATTAGTTATCAAATATAGGTTCATCATTTTTAATACTCTAGTTGATTATTTTATATAGATTCATCAATAAAAAAACTATAAGTTTATTGAACACAATATACAGATTTATTAACTATACATTTCATGTTCATTAAATAAAAAATTATATATATATATATATATATATTGAACACCAATTGTAACGGTTTAGGAACATTTTGCAACCCAACGATCAAAAGCTAACCCCAAAGGTAGGCATTAATTTGTGCGTTACAATTACTACCACTTGACATACTTTGCTTTGGTAGCTTTTCTATTGCCAAACAAAGCTCTTAATTAATTTAGATTCTTTACATGATATTTGTTTTACGTGATTTAGATTCTTGAGTAAATAAACTATTATTTTTATTTTTATTTTTATTTTAGTTAAATAATGAAATTTCATTACTTAAATAACTAGACGAAATCCCACGCTATGCGGAAAAATAATTAATCTAATTTGTATAAATAGAGAATTAAAATAATTTTATTGAAAAAATATTTTTATATAATCAAAACTACAAATTATTTATAGAATATGTTCATCAAACTTGAACTTGATGAATAAAATTTGTTCAAAAATTTTAAAAAACGTTAATCAATCTTCATTAAATGGGGATAATAACAACTTAATTCTTTATTTGTCATAATTTTTGTTTCTTTTTTAGAAAATTTTAAATTCTATAAATATAATGGATACCAAAATGTATATATCGGAGAAAAAATTAATAAAAAACGTAAAATATAACCAAATATTAATATATATTTTTTGGAGAAATTAAATAACATTAAATAATTCTAACAACTTTTAATTTCATTGATATAAATACTTATTAATGTAAAAGAATATTCTACAAAATAATTGATCTTTCATTAAATTTTCATTAGAATTCAACTTCAAAACATTCAAAAAGAAAGGAAAAAATCCATTTTTATTTGAAAAAAATTCAAACAGCCCTCTTCTTTGATTATAGTTATTGTTTATGACATCTATATCTTCTTTTCATAAATGAAAAATTTTTGAATTATATATAAAAAAAATTGAAGACATGTAAAATACTAACTCTAAAAAAAGAAAAAAAAAAGAGACTAAAACGAACAAATTAACTCACTTACAATATAAATTTTGAATCTCAGTAAGAATAGCAAATCATGTACCAAATTATTTATATATATGAGAAAAAAAAAAGAAAAATAGAAAAAATAAGGAAAAAAAATGCCTTATTGTTGTCTTTGTGGATGAATATATGAGAAATATAATAAATAAATAAAGAAAAAATTGTGAAAATTAGAAGAAAAATTATACTTTATTGCCATCTAAACATAATTGATCATAGGAGGAGAGGAAAAAAAAAAGAAAATAATGTGGAATAAAAGTTCCTAAGAGAGAGAAGGTTGGGGTTAGATGTCCATTAATTTTTTAACAGTTGTTTACTAAATAAGTGTCTATTAGTTTTTAAATTTTTTTTATTGAAACGTTAATTTTAAAAATTAAAAGGCACCTTTTTGTTTTATTATTATTAACCGTGCAAGAATTTGAAGTGTTTAATTAAGAAAAAATAACTGCTGTAATAATATGACATATTTTATTGTAAAGTGTCACAACATGATAAAATGAGATATTTTACTTTTCCTTTTAATATATATAGAGATACATGTTCATAAGATAAAATATGTAAGTTCATAAATTAAATAATACAAGTTCGTTAATTTTTAACTGTAGATTCATTGATATTGATATATAAATTCATTAATTTTTACTTATAAATTTATTGACTTTTGAATTTATAAATTCATTTATCTTTATTAACAAATTTATTAACTTTCACCTACAAGTTCATTAATATTTTCCTTTTAACATCAGATCTTATCGGATGCAACGAGCAAAAGATATATCTCTTGTATCTGAGTTGTATATGGAGCACAAGTACGGATTTTTCTTTTTTTCCTTTTTTTTTTTAGTACAATTTATAACCTGTGTGTATTACATTCTGAAAACTCATATTATTTTTTATTATTTCTTTTTCAGTCCGCCATTATATTCGGTGAAAGTTAGAGCAAGTTATCAGAAATTGTTGAAATGTTTCGTCTTGAACGAGCTCCATCATCAATCCCCCAAAGCACAAAAGAAGTAGCTTTTTGTTTCGAGTCTCTAGCTGCAACAAAGTTTTTCTAGACCACAAAACTTGATCGGGCTGAAGCGGGGCTACAACTTTGTAAGCAGGTTAATACACCTTGCTTATGGTCTGCAATACACCTTTTCTCATGTATTAATAGTAAACGTTTAATAGAATTCATTTTAAGAAGAAGGACGAGAAGGACAGCAAGAGAGAACTGTTGCAAAAAAAATACGTTTTTTATACTTTCACGTGTGATAGATTCTTAATCCATATTACTATGATAGATAGGGGTTCATGATATAATTTATCCTGTATTACATATGTTAGAGGTGAGTACGGATCGAGGAAATTCAGGAATTTAAATCTCCAAAATCGTACCATATTTCATGAATTTAAAGAAAAAAATCTCTAGTACCAGTATTTAATTTAAAAATTTCTATACCAGTACCATTCCATTTTTTGGAATGATTCTGTACGGTTCGATACAGAGATTCGGTTTTATCGGAATTGATCGGTATGATACAGTTCAAATCAAAATAGAAATTCATAAATTTATATAATAGATGAATTTATATTATTAATTAAAATTATATTTATTATCCACAAATAAATTAAAATTATATTTATTATTTACAAATCAAAACGACATAATTTTAGATAAAAATATATTGTTTTTGTTATTATATATATATATATATATATATATATATATATATATATATATATAATAATAATTACCTCGTTACTTTTATCAAGACCGAAACCAGGTCACTTTCAGATAGTGCTTTGTGCCTATAATAGTCATAATTCGCTCTCTTTGTAAGTCGATAAAGCAAACTGAAATTTTCAGAAAGGGATACATGTACAACTCTCAATCCGATCTCATTATTCTTCAACGCCTTTGTGTCACTGGTATTCCTCAATCAGTTGCAGCGCTTGGTATCCTCCACCAAGTGGTTGGTTTAAAGTAAATATCGATGGAACAGCTAAGGGTTGTCCTAGATTATCAAGTGCAGGTGGTATTTTCTAGGTTTCAAATGGTTATTCAATTGGTGCTTTTGTTGTGCCATTGGGTTCCAAGTTTGCTTTCAAGGCTGAATTGATGGCTACCATCATTACTATGCGATATGCTATAAAGTCTAAGTTTATGTGGTTTGGTTAATTCAAAGCAGAAGTTCGGAGGTTCCTTGGCACCTACGTCAGGAGTGGCATCAGTTTTTAATCTCCCTCTCGTCCATTCAGGTATATGTCTCCCATATTTATCGTGAAGGAAATTTTGTTGCAGACAAGCTATTGAATTTAGCAATTGCTATTGTTGAGGAGACTTGGTGGCCGACGTTTCCTACTAATTGTTTTGATTTAATGCGAAATGATGCTATGGGACTACACTCCTATAGGTTTTGCTGATTTTTTCCTTTGTTATTCCTTGCCTTGCTTTGCCATTTATGGTTGTATTTACTCTATGTTAACTTTTTTGTATTAATAAAAATCTTAGGTTTGGTATATGAAGCAGGTACTAAGAAGGTGTCAGTCTAACTGAGATGTCCTGGTGTACCAACTGATACCAGACCTAAAACGCTTTTGAACAAAAAATAATAATAATAATATCAAGAAATTAAAGTACTTATTAACAATAATAATTAATTAATTATTAAATAAAATAATAGCAATATATTTTAATTAATAAAAATAACCTATATTTTCTTTTTTTTTTTTTGTAAGATCATTACTTACATTAATCAAAACGACGTAGTTTTAAATTATGTCGTTTTGATTATCTATAATATATGTCTATATATTATTATGTAGCAAAATAATAATTATAATAATATAATTTAGCTCATTTATTTTAAATAATATCATATTACTTAATAACAATAATAATTAATAAGTTATTAAATATAATAATATTATTTAGCTCATTAATTTAAATAATATCAAAATGATTAGATTACTTATTAAAAATAATAATTAATAAGTTATCTAATATGATAACAACAATATATCTTAATTAAAAATTATAAAATTTGAAATTTTACAATGTTAATTTTCTTATTTAAATATTTTTAGTTTAACTTGAAATATAATGGGTATTTCATATTTTTTCTACATTTTAACTTGTTGTTGATAATAATAATAATTTTCTTATTTCTCATATTTTAATTTTAAAGTGTGTTGTAATGGACATTCTACATTCTTATTTGTTAATTAAATTATTTGAAACTAATGCAATGTTAATTTTTTATTTTTATATCTTAAGTTCAAATTGTAATATAATAAACATTTCATATTTTGACTTGTTAATTGAATAATAGTAGTAGTAACAATGGTAATAATATTAATAATAATAAAATTAATAAAAATATTTTGTTAACAATTTATTTATTATATTTTAATCACAAAACATATTAATTTTTATCTTATATTATTATACATATGTATATTACTTGACAATATAATTATAAATATAAAATTAAGTTAATACTATTTATTAATATCTATGTATTACTTATTAAATTAATATTCACTATTATATTCGGTTTTTTGTTCGATAAGGTTCTTGATTCAATTTTTTTATAATTGTCCAGAACCGTATCGAATTAATCATAAATTTCATTTGGTTCAGTTTGGGATTAAAATTATTCAGTTCGATACAATTTTAATATCTTTTGGTTTGAAACTTTGATTTGGTTCAATATTTTTTCTGTCACATGTTGAACCCTAAATTGTGTCTTCTCACAAGTCATTAAACCATCCAACTTTTGAGTTGTTTCATCCTGTGATTAATTCAAAGCATCCCTGTGAAATTAATGCTCATATTGTAAGGAACTCTACTCTTTTTATATCCACCTTCGACTATGGTATTTATAGCATCGATGTACAGTCTGCTAAGCCATGTTGGTCACGCTTCGACACGTACCTGTGTGTCGAAATATTCCCTTCTCAGGGTGGTTCTCTCAGCATTGGTGACTTTTTTTTTTCGATACTTTTTACGTGTTTGGTATGTCTTCTCAATTCAGACTTAAAGATAAATGCACATTTTTATATGAACATTATGATCAGAATTAAGTATACAATCGAAGGATTTTGGATGAGCTGAATCTTGGTAATGGGGATATAGCCATATGCTATCTAGGAGATGGGAAACTGTGTAGGGCACGTGTAGGTCGTCTAGAGCCTAATGATGGTAATCATTGTCGTTGTTGTGTAACTCCCATCAGAATCTCGTATAATGAACTCTGTTTCATTGATTATGTGCTACGAGAGCAGGAGAGTGGTCACATGAGCTAGAAACGTTTCAGTAAAATCAGAAGCAAGATGGTTAAGTGCTCATTGGTCGATTGCTCCTGTTTCGATATCAAAGTCGGTTGTTTTTGTATATGATGAGTTTTGGTAGTTTCAGAATTGTTCTACTTGGTTAAATTTTGGACTTTAGCAGCTAGTAAATGATGAAAGAGAGGCAGTGAATTGGAATAAACTGTTCGTCTGAAGCTGCTCAAAAGGTTAATTTGGAGTTATCAAATTTGTTTTATTGAGTTTGAACTTGCCTAGCTAGCTAGAACAAACAGTTGTTAATCACTCGTTGTCTAAATTTAGTTTATTGGAACTAGATACTTGTTAAGTTGCCACTGTGTTGCATTTGTTTTTACTTTAAAATCTGTTGTATGCTCTTACATCTTGCAGCTTCAGTCTTAATGCATAGTATGTTGCTTTCAGATTTCAATGAAAAAAATAATTTCTCCAAGTTTAGACATTTCCTTATTTCAGTCCTTAAGATAGATCTCATGTTGCGGTAGAGAAGCTCACTCAGTAATTGAAAATTTGAATAACAACTTAAATTTGTCCATAAATGAGGTTTCTATGGATTAACAAAGAGGTACCATATACAATACCATATGGCAAACAGGACAGTGGTTGAAGAATAAACTAGCTAGGATATCAATTATGAAATTGTTGCCATCATTTTAAGTTAAATTTTCCGTCTTGTAGTAGGATATAAAACTCATTTCATGATAGTTAAGGTCTGAATAAATAATGAATATTGAAGGAATTCTCCAGAGTCAAATAATTTATACAAACATCCATTAAAAATACAGACAAAAGGGGCAGGAATTTTCCATAAGCCTTTTGATAGGTTTTTCATTTTCCAAGAACTGGGTATCATCTACAGATACAAATAGATTACAGGCTGGTGGCAATTAAGGATCAGCTTTGCCAGCAACTTGGTCATCCTCAGAGCCATAATCATCATCACTCAGCTCCTCATCACTTGATTTTTCTTCTGGTTTGACCCCAATGTCCTCTGGCTTTGCATATTTTTCACAGTATTCTGAAAAGATAAAAAGTTTGTAAGCAACAGCTGTATGACTTGATCAAATAACACAACACAGAAGCCTTCTTTAAAATTGGTGTAGTGCTGAGCAATCACTCTCAGAATATTGTTGTCACAAGAGAAAGCATTTATATAGTTGGAATGTATCAACAGAATTTAACAACAAAATAGAACAGGCATAGAGATTAACACATGAGAAGTTAAAAGAGAGGTCCACAGTTAAGATAAATAAGGATCGAATGAATACTTCTCTTCCAATTATCTTGGATAGTACATATACACATCATAGAGCAAAAGATAAGACTGAGAGCATAATGCAGACAGCTGATATGGATCTCCTGTGGTCTATTTCGGAGAGAATTAATTGGCTGTTAATAATTCAAGGTTGCTCTAAAACACATTATAAAGATCCACTTCCTTTAAAGCATCTAAAAACTCAACCTGAAGGCTTGAAAAGGAATTTTAGGTGTTTTTTGATGTCTCTGATGTTCTAACTTCCTATACTTGAACTTAGTTGTGCATGATAGCCATTCAAGCGCTAACAATCAACACAATTTCGAAACCAATTTCATGTAATACAATGCCCACATACACTATTTGATGCACAAGCAACTTCAAATGCAGATAAATCAGAAAAGTGATGATGGCACCAATCAATCAGCAGTAGAAATCGGAAAGTACTACCAGTTCATAAGTTATTTTTCACTGGCATTGGCTAAAGAAGCCAGCGGCAACAAGTTGGGATGCAAAAATTCTAAGAAATGGAATCAAAAATCACTTTTGACTATTCATCAGGTTCAAAGTTAAATCACAGGTTTCCAATATTAAGCACATGCAAAAATCCCAAAGTGGGTCCAATTAGCATAAAAATACAAATTTATTCAATAGATAATTGAGTTAATTTTAACTTTATCTCCAGCCTCTTAGATTTATCAATTTCCTAGATTTTTCACTTGCAAATTAACTTTGGAATGAATAGTATCAGGAGAAAAAAAAATCAGAATAGATGTGGATACATGTTCACAATAGCCAAAAATAAATCAAAATGTGTGGGTTCATAATTCAAGTTTAGATTGCTACCTTTCACTCTTTGTTCATAAGCAGTACGATCACGCATCATAAGAGCAGCAGCTTCTCCATTCAATGGATCAGATGGATTTGGATACAACAGAAGCTGAGGAAGAAACACTTCAAATACATTTACCAAATCTGGAAAGGAATTTAGAGGGAAAATCAGAATAATCTTACTAACTTGAGAATTATGAAAGAATTTATGGACACACGAAACAAATAAAAAAGTTCTCAAATAGCATATGAACTATCTGTAGAGAAAACAATAATATTTACCAAACATAGGGCTCCAAGTTTGGTTGATAACATCTAAACAAACTGAACCCGACCTGAAACTCAAAATCAGAACTCTTTTGTCAATAATCTAAAATTCACCATATAAAAGAAAACCAACAATAAAACAAACAAAGAGCTTGGGTTTTAGTGTGCACTAACTCACATTTCATCAACATTTGGATGGTAGATCTTGTTGACAAAGCCAATAGATGGAGATTTATAAGGATAAGCATCTGGAAGTTCTACTCTTATCTTCCACACACCTCCCTGGTAAGGACCTGTTATGTTCCAAAGAACAAGGAGAAAAATAAACATCTTTTCAAAATTCCCTAGAAGCAATCCCCAATATATTTTCCCTTTATTGAGGAAAACGAGTGAACAGCAAAGTTTCAGCTCAAAGAAAAGAACAATTCAGATGAGATAACCATTGATCAAAATCACCCTACACTGGAAGTAAAAATACACTTGTATAGGCATCCATCAGTGATCAATTACTGATTAATCAGCAAGAAATAACTCAAAGAAAAAAAAAAAAACAAAACAATTCATATAAGCTACAATATATTAAAAATTGCCAAGGAAAAATCTACAGTTCAATGCATTCACAAATGATCAACACAGCTATGCAAACAATCAACACAAGAAATGAGAAGAACCCGCAAAGAAAACATCAAGAAAGTTCAATTAAACAAATTAGATCATAAAAAGAAACAATCGAAAAAGAAGGTATAGAAGATAATACTGTCTTTTGGTCCATGAAATTCAATATAGAATTCTTGCATGCGATCATTGACCGTCTCCACCTTGTAATCACTCATCATCCTAATAAAAAACCCAGAAAAGAAAATCAAAACCAACACAAGCAAAAGAAAGAACACAATCAAATAACGGATTTTAAGAAAAATAAAAAAAGAAGAGTATTACAGTTTCATCACATCCATGTCTCTGCGTTTGCTTGGAGAAGACATCTTTTTTGAGTGAAAGATAAAGAAAGATAGCTTTTTTCCCCAAATAAATAAGAAAAGAGAGAGACCCAGAAGAAATTCAGACATCAATGAGTGAAAGTAGGCACTATTTATATGTGCTGTATCCACACTTGGAGTCCATGCTACTTCACAGTAATTTTCCTACTTTTTTTTTTTTTTTTGGAGCTTTTATTTATACATATATATTTATACCCACAATAGATAATAATCATTTTCTCACAATTATTGAAGTTTGTTGAGCACTTGTAATGTTTCTATTTGTATTTATTTTGTGTAAATCCAAGACTCTATCAGTTTATGATTTCCTCCATTGTATATTATAGATGCAACATATGAGTTTTGTTTATTAAAATATTACTCTATAAATTTTAATTTTTTTAATAAAAATTACAAATATTTAGATTTTATAAATTTTAACTAATTCAATTTAATTTGAATAAAACCACAAAAAGCGGAAAAATTTTTCCCAACAAAAACTTATTTCCTCTATAATGCAACCTTATTAACTTAGAAATATTTTCATTAATTGGTTGGGGTGGGAAGTTAGTGAAAAAGGAAGAAAACATGGACAAATTAAAAAAGGTAAATAAATTAGCAAATAAATATTTGGTGGGGAAAGCCCATGCATCTTATGAAATAAATCATTTGAAGTTTCCATATAATAAAGTTTTATAATGCCAACTCCAAAAAAGAGATTAGACCAAAAATGGAAAATAAATGTAAAATTGAGGTGTTAATCCAATGTAAGAAACTTATTCCATGTTTAGATGATTTCTGGCTTTGATTAATAGTGCTTTGAAGGACTTAAAGTTGCAATAACCCCATTAGTTGGATTTCTTTATGTACATGTATTGATATTGATACACGGTTATGTACAAGTTACTCATCTCACATTCTTTATCACTTTCTCTAGCATAACTTGCATCCACCAAATGATTTTATTGATTCATTTCATTTTATTTTGTGGTAAATTTGGCTTGTCCGGTACACAATGACCTATTATACCTCACCCAAAAAGTTCATTTCTTGTTTTTGTTCCTTCTTCAAGGCCAATTCAAGAACGTAAATTCCATTTCTTGATTGTACTACTTTCATTTTTGTGTTTACCTCTTTCATTCAGATAGCTAAGTTTTAATCTTTAAAGAGCTTAATGGAAACCAGAACCATGCAAAAGATTGTGCATCCACTCCAGGGCTCTCAGATTGAGAGATCATTAGGAGAACAGCCTTTTTTTCCCTTTGTATACTGGTTTTCCTCCACAACAGTGAGCAAAAAAAGCTAGACATAATAAATAATGAGAAAACTAAGCAAAAGCGAAACCACCATTGCCCTATCACATCACCAAGACCTTGAAATGTTATGTAACGAATTGGCAATGGAGACATGCATACATACACAACACTTTGAAAAAAAGAAAATACAAAGTTGAACTCCGAAGAGACTGTCATGTTCATCTCAGGGGACCACAAAGTTAACTCCAAAGAAACTGTCATGCTCACCTCTCTCCCTCTCTCGTTTTTTCCCTTTCCACCAAGATGTAGCGCCCACTATGACACCACTGTCATCAAATGCTGCCATCTGAAACAGTAGCACAACTTCCCAGCCTGAAGTTGAACAGATGCATAATCCAAGACCACCCACAGGACAAGGGGGGATTTTAGCACATGATGCATATTCTCTTCCCCTAGAGCTAGAAAAAACCCCACCAGCTGGCTCCACTGCCATCACCATGGTTGCATCTTTTCAAAATTGCACCTCTACGAGGTAGTCTCATCAAAAATTTGCAGCAACATTAAAGGATGCTGACCTGCTTTGTAAGAAAAGAACATTTTTGAACTTCAGCAAAGGGATGCACAAGCATCAACAGTTCAAGTTTCAATCAAAGCAACTAATTCTCAATGTGAACTTTTGCTACTTGAAGTCGAAATCAGTGCACTGCTTATTCTCCGAACATATCAACATGTTGGTGCCAGGAATGTTGACTGCTTTGTGACCATAAGTGTCACTTAAGGATCCAAACTCTGATTCATCGTCATCACTATCAATGTGTGTTGGAGTTACACGGTTCTGATAACTTCTGCGCCGAACAAGATAGACATTGAAGTAATAACTCACCAGCTCTTCCTTTGTCTTTCTAGAAAAATACTTATGTGAGTTATCCCAGAAAAAGTTGTCTAGAGATGGGATAAGCCTTACCACATCCTTAAACCTCTTTTCTTCTTCAGCAGTCCATCTAAGTGAAATTTCCTCACCCATGCAATTAAATTTCCAACGATAAAACACAGGGCCTAGTTCAATTTTCAATTTTATTCTGTTTTCAGCAATGTGAAATCTCACACACTCAACAGAACCTGGAAGATCACAACCACATAAATCAAATCTTCCCTTTCCAATAGAATCTGCTTCAACCAGGGCATGATGCTCTTCGTATTCCAAAGGCCATACCTGTGTACCTAGCCATTTAGACTCACTCTCATAAATGATGCCAGTCCATTCAGGAACTTCCGCTTGAAAACGACGTCCCACTAAAACATGCCTATGGATGTGTTCATCCCCAGATGGGCCAAGTGTCATGGTTGGAGCAGATAAATCGTCAGCCACAAGTGGTTGCTCCTTGACTGCATTCTCAGACTCTGTCTTGGGAGGACTTATCAGTTGACTTTTAAGAACTGAACAGGAATTGCAACAAGAGCAGGAACGGGGTTTTACTAAAGCAGGTAGACGCTCGCTGCATCTTGACCTCTCAGCTGAAGGATCATTGAGAGGAGCAGCATCCTCATACATGGACGGATGCATCTTTTGATTGTTCTGTAGCAAGTGTAATTGTTTAATAAGAGAAAAAGCATCATGACAATAACCAATTTATGGACTTTTTTCACTAACAAAAATTTACTTATCTCAGATATTTAAATATGATAAAGGATATGCATGAAAGGCTTTGACTATTGTAAAGACAGTCAAAGATGCAAAAGAATATCCTACGTTATAGGCTTTTACACAATAAATCAGCCTTAAACCTGTAACTTTTTGCTTTAATTGTGAATCATTACAAAGCATTCCCAAGAGGAAATTCCCTGCAGCATTTGTTTGTTACTGAAACCTGATTTAGCATTACAAAAGGCTGAACAAATAGAAGAGTTCAGGGGATTTAAAGTAGGTATAGACAATGCAGATATCTTGTAAAGCGCACAATTATTGTAAGTAGGTTACACATGGAAACAGCACAGTTCATAAGTTGAAAGATGACCAACTGAAAAGTCAAATGCACCATTACTAGAGAATCAAACAACAATATTGGGCCTTTGCAGATAAATCTAGGCAACAGAGAACAAGATGGTGAAAATCATTAAAACTAACCTATGAAATGGCATTTAGCATTAGGCCTCAGGAAGAGACAGAACCTACAGACATAGTCAGTGGATGAATAGTTGTGGGTGCCGTCGGACAAGGTTCCTCCCAAGATTTTCAGATACTTTATGCTTATGCCTAATATATAGTTTTTACAAGAAATAAATGAATGATAATTATAGCATAATACAACTGGATCAAAATTCTTAAAACATTGAAGTGAATTTTCAGCATTGGCTTGTTCCATTGTCACAGAACAAGTGGTGTCTGACATTTATGATATCATGATCTATAAGAGGGTGCATTAGGTCTAAAATTTTAAATATTTTCATCTAATTTTGCACATATATATGTTTTTAATTCTTACCATTTAAAATGCAAGTATTTATCAGCCTATTCAACTAAACAAATCACTGCCCAAAACTGGAGGCCACAGAAAAAACAAGGCTAAACGAATTGCAAATGTTGATTTGTTACTTTATTTTGAACTCTGAGAAATAGTTTGTGATCTTTTGTTATCAGTTAAGATAGTTTGGCATTTTATATTCCTTCGGTTACTACGTAAAGAAAAACAGAACCTTATATAGAACATAATAAAGTCATATTTTGTTACTCTTGGCACATCACAAATTCAAACTTCTAGTTCTAGCTCCAGCAATGGCTATAGGTATAAAAGAACTGTCTGTAGAACAGTTTTTTAAATATAAGCAAGACAGAATGGACAAGATGTACCTGCAAGAGAGACCGTCCAGAGCTTGAATTAACCTGCCTTCTCTGCACAAGAGCATCCCGAGCCCTGATGGCTTGGTCCCACAACTGATTGCCTTTGTGAATTTTCTTAGACAATGCCCGCATGTCTCCAGTGGACGGGTGATCAGGACATTTTGCAATTTGGATCACCCAGTTCAACATTATTGATAGTGATTCTCGTTTTCTCTTTCGGGTAGTAAACAATTTTTTACCAATGCTAGGATCTAAGATTACCACATCGTCATAAACCTCATTATTATTAGAATATTTTTCATTATAAGGCTTCATTGGGTGCACAACATGCTCCTCAGCTAGTGTGGGTGTCGGGGGAGGATAGGCACGTATGTCCGCAGCCTTCCCCTTGCATTTGTCATTGTAATAACAAAACTTTTCGTCATCATCAATATGCCTATTTCCAACACCATTGCATTCTCCATGCGCATTTTTAGTATTTGGAGGATCTATTTTACTCTTCACAACATCCATAACTATGGTTTTGCTATTTTTCTTATGTTTTCCATCTTTCCTCTTCTTATATCCCTTTGATAACAACTTTTTAAACTCTATCTCTAGTTCCATCGATAAACAACTAAAATTTCCACCAGGTCGGCACTGCCCATTCCCCAGTCTTGCACTACTGCTGCTTCCCCTCAACCATCTTTCCAACTCATACAAGTACTTGAAATAGACTAACTTAACTGAAGCTGAAGCTCCAACATCCAACCCTAGCTCTTTAACAACAAAGCTCCAAAAGCCATTTACCAAATCAAACCCGCCTCTCTTTCTCACCACCCGGAAAAGTTCAAACAAATCCAGTGACTTCCCATCACCAAGCAATGCTGGAATAGGCCTAAAGCAGCCTCTAGCAGCAGCATCATTGCCCAAAACTGAAAGAACCTGATCAAACAGGCACCTTAGCTTCTTTTCGCAATCATCATCAGACTCATCCACAGTATCATGATCCTTCACAGCATGTTTCACATCAGGCCAACGAGGACTACTCTTACCTCCGTCAATAACATCACAATCTAAAGAAGACCCATTTGTTAACATCGACCATCCTGCCATGAACCTCTACTATTTTTTTTATTCCCTTCTCAGCTCAATGTCCTTGCAATCACACATCAAAATAAGAAAACAGAGAAATAAAAAATAAGAAAAGAGTACAAAGTTCTCATCTTTTAAGCTGTTCTCACGAATTGGCATCAAGAAAATCAAGAAGTACAATTAACTCGTAGCTTGAAAAAAAAAGTTGAAATGAATTCAAGTTAACACGGCATGCTATTATAAGGGCAAACAAAGTAGGCAGCTTTTAACCCTATTCCATTTCAAAGATTCTTACCTCATCTGTGAGTCTTGAATTGGATTTTCTCTTCTGGGTTATGTGCCTTTCTTTGAAAAGCCTCCAATTTATGTAAACATAGTTGAAGAGATAGAACAAAAGACAAACAATATAAGATCAACGATAAAGAGAATTTGGATTCCTTAAAAACCAAAAAATAACTAATAATAATAATAATAATTAATTAGCAGCATAAAAAAAATTCTGAAATGGGATCTAATTGAACGATACGAAAAAAAATCAGCAAAAAAAGAGATAATTTAGGATTAGGGTCTCAATTTTTTGGTAATAATTAAAGATTATAGACGGTAATTAACAAACGAATAAACAATCAAAATCTCAATTTTACAAGGAAAACAAAAACAATTATAGAAAAAGTTTTTTTTTTATATAATCTTACTTTCCAAATATTTTAAACCTGAATTTTGTTACAGCGAATGAAAAATTGGACAAGGGTTTGGGATGGGATTAATTTGACAGCAAAACACAGGATGACCGTAAAATTTATAATAAATCAATGGAATTTTTCTTATTTAATTTCATAGAAAATAAATAGAAAGTAAAGAAATGGAAAATCTGATTAAAAAATGTAATATATAAGGGAAGTTTTAAACTTTTTTCTTTTTAAATGGGATTAAATTCTTTTTATAGTTATTGAAAAAAAATATATATATATATATATATATTGCTAGGATAGGAAATGAATATCTAAAAATAAATGAGTAAAAAATGTATCATTTATGGTAATTCATTTCAGGAAAAAAAAGTCAACCTGATCTGAGTCTTCTTTATCCTTTAATTTATTTTTGATTGTTGTCTAAATTCATTTTGTGGATAATTCTATTTTATTAAGGATAATTCTATGTTCTAAAACATATAAATTGGGCCAAAATCTGAAAACCATTTAATAATTTTGATTAATGTCAGCCATTGAAAATTTGAATTTTATCTTTTCAAATTAATTGATTTGAAGGTGAGTTGGAGGAGCCCATGAAGTTTTAAGGTCGTGTAAGAGATGCAATTTATTCATATAATAAATGTGCTAATTTAAGCATAAAAAGAATATCATAATTTATATTGCAAATTATAATTGCAAGATATAGAAAAAAAAAAAAAAAAAAAAGGTTAAGCCCATGAAAGGTATTGGAGATGAGATATCAAATCCTAGTTGCTTTACCACATTTTTGTATCATCATCTTTTTTTTTTTCTTTTTTTCTTTTTCTTTTTTCATAATACATTTGTGTCCCTTGTAGTTTATAAAATTTATCAATTTGACATATCAATTTATAATTTTGTCATTTCAATATTTATACTTGCATAAAATGTACTAGTACAATTTGATGATATTATGCCTCTACCACTTCCTATACTTGTTAATTTTTATCAGTTTGACATCTTTATTTGTAATTTTTGTGTCAATCAAATCTTTAAAATGTAATACATACTAATTTACTATTTCATAGTATGTATATTAACAGGGGTTTCAAAATTATATTATTGACAAGTTTATATGTTAAAATGACAAAACTATAAATTGATATGTTAAACTAATAAAAAATGATAAATTCAAGAGGTTATGAATATATTATGCCTTTTTCTTAATCAAGATTGAAAATAAAAAAATAATAGACTATAGGATCAAATTATACTTTTAACTAAATACTTTTATCACGTGATAAGATATTTTACCATTTGGGAATTAGGTGTAATGAGTCATGAATCTTCCATTTAATTCTTCATTATTTCTAACAAAATCAAGCATAATTTTAATATTAAACCATCTTACCATAGGAGCAATCGAATAAAATTCACATGTATAATTGGAAAGATTCTTCCATTAAAGTAGTTATGATCATTCATCATTACATGAAAATTTCAGTTTTGCAGTGTAAAGACAGATCCAACACCTAAAATTTTGTTAATCAATTACCTACTAAGGATAATAGATTAAAGTTGCTTCTATAAATATCAGTCTTTAAGGCTATCTTCACCCAAAACAGCAATGTGCTGTAAATTTTGAAATAAATTGGTGTATCTACAGTATTTTATTTTCAATCCATAATATCAATTTTCACATTAAAAAAAATATTCTCTGAATATTTTTCTATATATCTTTTTATTTATTACTTTCTTACATTTTATTATCTTTACAAATTACACCTATACTTATTATTTTTTACATATTCATCAAAATAGAATGTTTTTAATAGTTATTTATAAATATTTATATATTTTTTATTATATTTATTTTAATCATAATTTGGTTTAATAATTAATTATTTTTATTCAAATTGTGATATAAGTGCATCTAAAATTTTGTAAAGCTAATAATTAAATAAATATTTTCTATTAAGTATTATTAAAATATAAAATATCACAATTTATTTTATTAAAACAAATAAAACATTTCAATTACATAAATTAAATATTACAATGCATTTTATTTTGTGAATTACTATATTCCCCTCACAAATGTTCTATTAATGCATTGCGAAATACAATATAAGTTTTTTTATCCTTAATTTGTTTATTGCAACTAAACAAATCCATCTTATACAATAGAGATCCGCACAACAGCAACCACCGTATTTTATCTCTAATGAATTTAATTATTTTGGTAATATAGATGGATCTAAATCTAGACTATCAGATTATTAAAATATTTTATTATGTATTTTTTAGTAATTGTGTGAGGTTTTAATATTTATGTAATGTTAGGTAATGTTAATAAAATTTGTTCAATAACAATATTCATGTGAATGTAATTAATATAAATAATTATGTAAATAATAAAAATATAAATAATAAGACATTAAACTGATTTTATATTTTGTTAATTAAAAAGTTAATAAAATAAAAATCATATAAAATAAAATAAAATAATTAGAATAAAATTGATTTAAAATATTAGCCATGTAAAAATATAAGACTATTATGAAGAAAAAAAAAAGATAAATAGTATTTATTGTAATGAATAGTGTATAGCAAATTTGCTGCAGCTATTCAAAACAGCAAATTGCTGTCCTGGTTGGAGATGGGCTAAGTGAGATTGTTTGGTAAAAATATTACTATTAACATCAACAAATAATGCTTATTGAATTCAGCCTTGCAAAATGCAGTCTATGAACAATTACTCATACAATGAAGAAGATTTAGGATCCAAGAGGCGGGGAAAAATTAAAGAAAAGTTCATGCATTTAAATCATTTGAATGTAAATGCTCTTAAACTGGATGCCAATACTAACTTGCATTTTGCAAATTCCTGTGTCAATTGACTGTAGACCAGTTGCTACCTTCTATCAAGCAAATAATATTTTCGCATACGCTCCTTTAATGACTCCTGGAAATCAAACCAAGCAAACTATATTTTCGCATACGCTCCTTTAATGACTCCCAGAACAAGGCTTTAAAATGAGATGCAAATCATTATCCGCAAATCAACAAAAATAAACCTTGTGTAGAAGTGGATGAGTATTATATACATAAATCATCCAAACAAATACCAATGATCCTTGTAAACCCACAAGCAGATAAATGAAGACGACAATAGCAAGCTATACATCATTTACATGACCAAATTTAAAGGTAAAGAGAAAAGAAGCAACTGTCATCAGTATTCGGTTCACAAACTGTAGAAAAGCTATAGTAAAGGAGAAAATGAGGGTAAAGAAGGACAGAGCCCGACTATCTAGTTCTTTATGTAAGCAATAACAAAATCTGGGGGCAAGCTATATGATTAGAATGTGTATTTAGGAATTATCAGTTCCACTATTATGAAACAGGTATAAGAAGGAATGGACACAAGGAAGGGTATACGATGAACTGCAACCAGTAAGTCTTCTTGCCTCCAGTTTCCAATTCCTCTCCCCACCTTTTTTTTTCCAATTTGTTTTTCTTTTTCTTTTTTGTATTTGCAGAACTAAAGGCACAAAACAATATGCATTGACATGGCAATGACTCTTCAAAAAGTAAAAGCAATAACTGCAGCCAAATCTGTGGCAACCACTAAAAAGTGAGTGTAAAAGAGCTAAAAAAAACTTTTGTGCATTTCTAAATTTTGCTTCTTATACTTAAACTCAAACAGCAAAGAACTCGACCGAGGTTGAAGTTTCTGCTTAACCACTAATCAATAGGAGGATCGATTATCATTTCCTGCAATATCAGAAGGCAGACCATGCTGTTACCATCAATGCTAATGGAAGATTTTGTCAGATCAAAATGATCTATGGATAACTTTTAGAGGCAAACCTTATCGCAAACGGGGCAGGTGTCACTCCTTTCCATCCATTCAAGAATGCATGCTAGGTGAAAATGGTGCTCACATTTTGTGGTAATTTTTGGATTCTCTGCATCATATTCTGCAGAGAGGAAGAAAATTCGAAAGTTGCAACATTACCAGCATGACAGATAACAGAATACAACTATAATAACTAAATTGAAGTAATTTCATTATAATAATAAGCATGCAACTTGCAAGGGATGAAAGAATATGGTAACATTACCTTCCAGACAGGTGGGACAAACATCCTCTTCCTCTATTACAGAAACAAGAGATTCCACTGACTTTGAGAGCTCAACTTCTAGCTCCTTTGCTGAATCAAGCTCTAAATCAGTACGGATCTTACAGTCTGACTCCTTCATATCGTCACCCTTAACTGAAGCTTCTCGATTATTGACATCGGTTGTTTCTTGAACAGACCCAGAATTTGCTGTTTGCACTGTTCCATCATTTTTATCATTGGAAGTTTCCTGAGTCCTCTGTGGAGTTTGAGGACGTCCTGGAGCCACATCAAATGGGATAGGAGGAGGAGGTGGCCTATAAGCATCAGGGACTGATGTGTCAAGGTTTGTATCAACCAGGAGTCCTGTTGAGAGGGCCGCCCCGCCACCATGGTGAGATGATAGTGGGACTTGCTCTTCAGATGCTCTGGGGTACTGCAGAAAGATTAAAGAGTTTTATAGATAATTAATATCACAGATAACAAGTAATAATTAATATCACAGATAACAAGTCCAATTTCTTTATCCTCATCAGGCAATAACCATGCAACTGAAACCATCATACAAGCTTATATGTAATAAGATTTAGCACAAACCTATATGATCATCATACCAAAAGAAAAATCATTATAGAGCAAGCAATATTGCAATTGATTTAAAATACCCTTTAAGCAGCACCAACTAGCTGAGCGCATTAACACTAGACTAATCAAAAGAAATCCAAAAAAAACAAATTTGTTAAAGCAAAAAACAAAAATTTGCTGTAAAATTCACAACCAGAGACATGCATGAAAAGCATTTAAACACCAAAAAAAAAAAACAATACATAGGACGTTTGTCAAAATAAATAAATAAAGAAAACAAGCACCTAAATAAGAGGATGCAAAGATTGAAATACTGACATAATAATAAGCAGGTGCACTATTTATTTCAGCGCCCTTGGAGGAACAGCAGCAGCAGCCTCCCATTATCCTTCTACTTTATCTCCAATATCCAATCTAAACTTATACTCATTTTTGCTGCATCATAAACTGCTACCTGAAATCCACCATTAGAAAATAATAATAATTACAATAATAATAATAAATAAACAAGCTTTATCAACTCTATTGATACGATCAAATAAAAAGCTCGACACCCATCAAAGAACACATCACAGCATACCAAAAACCTTTGATTAAATCCTAACAAAGCCCTAGTGGAAACTTCTCATAAAACAGCATCAATCAATCAAAATTAAAGAACAACAGAAACCCATGAAGTACAGTTTAACAGCATCAAATCAAGCTGAGCTCACGGATAAAATAATCAATCAAACAAGAGCAAATCATCAAACACAGTTAAAAAAGTACCTGATTTGATTGAAAGTTTTTTTATAGGAATTTGAAGTAGATTTGGGGATTGAAAGCAATTGTAGAGAAGAGAATCTAAATGGGTTTTGAAGCTAAAAGGAGGTTTCTCTTTGAGAAGAAAAATAGAGGCGTCGTTTTGTGTGCTGGAGAATGACTTGCACTGAAAAAGGAGGACTCTTTTTTTTTTCAATTGTGCTGTATTAGTATTATTTTATTTTATTTATATAACAGTAATTTAATTAGAATAATCTTCTTCTTAATTGACAATTATGATTATTATTATTATTAATTATTAATTAAGAGGTAATTAATAAACAATTATATCATCATCTCCTTATCTATTGTTTTCTCTTCCCAATCCAATCTCAGCTCAATCTATAACTTAGTTTTAATTTTCATTTTAAAATTAATATTTAGGAGTTGTTTGGTTATTAGAATTATAATCGGGTAGGAATGGACATTAAAAAAAAAGTAATTTTGGAATTGAATTTAAAGTTGTTGTTTGGCAAATTTAAGTAATAAAAAATAGAAATGAAAATATATTGATGTTTTACTAATAAAATGAAATTTATGTTATTACTTTCTTTCCTAGTTCCTAAACAAATCTAAATTTATTCATAAATTTTTATTTTTTATTCATTCATTTTCTATTTTTATTTATTTAAATTTTATAATCAAATAATTTTTTAATGAAGTTTCTTTGAAATAATTTAAGAAAAATGTGTATAGTAATAATTTTTACACTCAAATTGGGCAAATATCACACTTTAGAATTAATCCAAATTTTATTTTTTAATTATTAATTTTTTTATAATAGTAGATAAAATAAATATACAACACTAAAACGTATATTTTTTTAAAAAAAAATTATAATATATAAAAATCTTTTAAGCATTGGATAAAATGAGGAAATTCTAAAGAGAAACAAACGAGAATGATGGCAAACTTGCTTATTAATCTGGATATGAAAAAGAAACAAAGTAGGTTGGAGTTGTATACCAAATCATTTTATCCTTTTGTTTTCTTTCTAAAAGTCAATTTAGATATCACCAAGAGATAAAAATGTTTCATCACTAATTGTTTTTCCCTTAATCTAAATTCACCCTTTTTTCTTTTTAGCTCTCTTCTATGGAAATATATTTTCATATGCTGAAATTTTATAATGAAATTGTGAAATGATCCATATATTCTATTTTAAAATTTTCTCAACCTTAATCATTGTTGCGTAAATAATAAGATTTTTTTTATCAATTACAATATAGGAAAATAACGGATTTCAAATTTAAAACTTATCTAATAATCGTAAGGGATTTGACCATTTAATCAAAGGTAAAAATTGAGATACTGAAAATTTGCATTGAGATGCATATGATATGATATCATTGCTAAACAGAGATTATAGAAAATAATGATGTCATAGAGTATGTGGATACTGTTCCAAGAAAACAAATGCAGCCAATTAGAACAATATGTACTCAGAAACTACCATGATTTTGTACTCACGCACTTCTCCAATGTATATGATCTAGCTGCAGTAGCTAATAATGGATCGAATTTGATAAAAAAATCAACTAAAAATGACACCATTGTTTAGAATTCCTCAATGAATATTAATCACCTATATTATTAGTGTATATAATATGATCAAATCTAATCTAATCTACATGCAAAAATACATGTGTAAGCCTCCAACATTCAGAGTTTTTATCTCACTTCTTTTGTTTCTCCTTATTCTCATTCTCGTCCTCGCCCTTGTCCTATGGCTCAATCTTGACTAGCTTCAATTTCTTTGCTGCAGGCACGAAGCCTCTAGTTTGCTGCTCGTCCTCGTCCTTGACTGGCTTCTGTTGTATTGTTGCGTGCGCGAAGTCTATTATCACTTGCTACTTATCCAATGGCCGCTACAACAATTGTAAATATACAAGATTTTGCGAACAAAATAAAGCGGTCGTTTGCAAGCATATATATATACACCATTGAGACAAAATTCTGCACAGCATCAAGCATTTATGCCCATTGATGCCCACCTCTTTAGAATTTGAACAACAGTAGGAAACTCGGAAAATTGGTCAGGGACATGGCATCACAATTCTCAAAGACAAAAAAAGATGAACTAATGCAGCTGGTGGAATGACTACATGATGAATTGCAACCATCACAATTCATTGCATTTCATGAACAGGAACAAGCAGAAATCCAATTCACTACAACTAATTTGCAGCTTTGAAAACATCCAACTAAATTCATAACCTGATCTTAGTACTTAGGGAGGGCAAGTGGAAGTCAATTGAACATTTCTGCGACTGCCACATAAAACCACCTTTGATACCACTTTTATATATTTGGCCCAACAAAAATCATAAAACCAACTAAATTTTTGTTTTTTCATCAACTAAATCAAATTCTTTTCGCCTGATTTAGACGCAGTAGTATTGTCTGCCACACTCAATGCATTAAAACTTTATATTTATTTTAGACTCACTTAAAAACTCTTAAAATGGGCTGGTTCACTTAATTTAATTTATTTTTTTTTTAAAAAAAACATATATATATTTTTAGACCTCATCGTGCATGCAGCATTCGCAAGGCAAAATTAGCTAGATTGTTCTTCTGAATTGTTCTTCTGAATTGCTCTTCGTAATAAGGCATTAACACTGTTAGACAGAGTGCTGGAACTGGTTAGACTCGGAGGTGTAGGCTAAGATTGAGGCTGGCCTGTTTGGTCACAGAAGTCGGATTACTGGGCCATAGGCGATGAATATAGAATATGGACTTATATTTGAACTGGGATTAAGTAGAGACTATAGAAGGATATTATTAGTGTAACACCCCCGCCCCTACAATACCTCACTAGAATTCTTCATCCAACAATGATACTGTAGAGATGAGCATTACCTAGAGACAAGCCAATAAAAATAACAATCTTACATACTACTAAATATACAGTACAAAACTTAAATCCAAGAAGCAATTAGATGACAAGTGAAATATCTTTGTGCATAATCATTTCATAAACACAACTTGACTATTAATACTTGATACATAGAGTACTTATCGGAAATGAAAACCAGTTATTATACAAATGGTGCAAAATAGTAAAAACACTAAATAGATCAATTACCCTCTTATAGGACCTCGATTTACATTTGGATGTGCATCTACATCATGGCATATAATATACTTCACTAGTGTCTCGGTCGTGGTCACCTCATAAGCCATCATGACTCACTGCATTGCCACATAGAATAACTCTAGCTATACAAACAAAATATACAACCTATACTGGAAAATATGAAAGAAAGACGAGTGTGAGTAGTTTCGTAAGGAAATTACCCAATGAGTATAAACAATATCAAAGAGTACTCAAGAAATTAAACATAAATTAAAGATACAGAGTATTAAAGATAAAAAGTGCTCAACAACCAATTGAGTACTAAGGTTCAACATAATAAATAATAAATAAAATATTATCTTAGCATTCTCATTCCAAAAATATAGGATTTATGTTTCAGTAATACAGTTTAAGTACAATTTATTCATCAATTAAATTTTACTTTCACAATCTTATTTTTGTATCTTCTCGATTGCATTAATTGTATTATTCAATATGAGATTTGAGCATTAAAGTGCAATAACTCTTGTCGTAATTACAATATAGACATGAAATATTAGTCATCGTATTGTATTTCTAAATAGTTTGACGGTACCCTTATCATTAGCTCCTTCTCGGATTACAATAACATATAACCCCTTCTTGGATTACAATAACTCATCACTCTTTCTCATAGCACAATATCTCATAGCTCTTTCTCAGAGCAATTTAGAATCAGTATGCATATGTCACGACCCAAAACAGGGATCATGACCGGCGCTAGGGAACGAGAATTCTTTCAAATCTAGAACCCGTAGCAAGCCTTAAAATAAATAAAACATGCAATAATTATAATAACATAAATATTATATTCTGCAGTAGAAATAAAAATCATAAATAAGATAAGTAAATATACATCAATGGATTTAAATAATCATCTCATCTTATATATAAATAAACTTTAATACAAATCCAATTCAAATCTTTAAAGTACATAACTCACACAAATAAATACATAAACCCCACAACTATTTACAACTACTGCAGTGTCTAGATTAATAAGTAAAACTCAGATAAGCAGTTTACATAGTGAAGCCGGGGCGGAAGAAATTCAGCGTAAAGGTCAGCTACTGAGGTCTGAAGACGATGACTCTCCTGAAAAATAGTCAACGGAGAGGAGTCAGACCTCACTGAGTGAATTGTTATAATATATATATATGCATACTAAATGACAATGCACATAGTCAATAGTATATATAATAAATATATATACAGGCAAATATATACAGATACAGTAAAATCATTTTTATATATTTTATGAAAATCACTGTTTATGAAGGATCAAATAGAACCCTAGAAAATCACAACCTCAAACAGTGTTAGACAACACTCTAGCCATACAGGCTCACTTATTCCAAATAAGTTCACTTGTTCCAAATAAGTTCACTTATTCCATTTGGACAGTAGACTGGCCCCGAGACACTAAGTCAACCGAGCTCTAGCACTCAGACTGTCAGTGTGATTGGCCCCGAGACACTTGGTCAACTGAGCTCCAGCAATCATACTCCCAAATCATATCACACATCAGATAAATCAATCAATCCAATTAATATCCACAAATAAGTTAGTAATATAGCCTAAATGCTATTAGCGTACCGGTACGTACTCGGTCTTAGTGCTGTCCACTAGGTAGCACGTTCTATTGATATCCTTCATTTTAAATATAAAACATACATTCATAAATAAATGATGCATGAATTTCAATAAAATAGCAATATGAACCATATATATACTAGAAATATACCAAAGTAAATCAGGTATATTTCAAGTATATATACGCTATATAAATCCAATATAATTGCAAAATAAATTAGAAATATATTTAAAAACCTTTTAAGTATAAATGTTTAATAAAACATGCATATAATTTAAAATAAACCAAAAATAAACCTAAGTACTAATTAAATCATTTATGCATATTTTATCAAAATAAACCACACATTTCTAAAACATGCACCCTAAAACATATATATATATAAAATAACAACTCACTGTTTATTGCGCTCCATAAGATGGGTCCAACGGGCCTGGTCCATTAGGTCTCGGTCTCGATGCAACTAAACAAAAAATGATAGAAAAAAATCAGAATAAATCTAGCGAAAATTCCTAGAAACTCGATCTAGAATGCTAGACACAGAATTAAAATCAGAGTTCGACCGGACATCACGTTTTACGAGAATTCTACCGAAAATCCGGCAGAACCTCTCCTGTAAAATGGATATCTCTCTACTCAAAGAGTAGAGCCGGTCCTGCAAAGAAACACACTTCGAAAATAAACACAGAATTCACAACCACAATCCCTCGGTTGGACTTCAAACTACAATTTACCGACCGAGGTTCACAATTCACAGAATAATTACAAAATACTGAAAATGCCCTTATATAATAAAAATACATTTTATAAATCAAAATTACTTAATTAACCCTAAAACACATTAAAAACCGATAAAAACTCATTTATTTAGAAAAATCGTATATTATATATATAATTTGAAAATAATTTACGAAAAATAGTTTTAATTAGTTAAAAATACTAAATAATTTTTAGAAATCATTTTTATACCCTCAATAACTATTAAAACCAATTTAATTATATTTTTTGGCCAATTTAGTATGAAATTACCAAAATACCCCTATATATATAAATTTACTAAAATTAATCAAAAATTCACCAAAAATAATATAATTGCTCAAAATTAATTTTCTCAACATATAATTCAATAATATCAATAAATATACTCAATTTACCAATTAATTTCAATTAAACACATAATTAATCTAATTTTTCAAAATTACATAAACTTAATAAATTCCAAAATAAATATATAAAATTCACAAAAATTAAAAATAAATTTCTAAAATTCATTTTAACAACTATAATTACCATAAAACACAATTTCATAATTTAATTAATTTATTTTCGAAAATTAGAAAATATTAATAAAATAATTAAAAATTCACAAAAATTAAAATAAATTCCAAAAATTCCATAAAAATTCAGATAGGTATATTGAGCTAAGGGGAGAAAAATTTGTTAAGACACTTTTCATGAATCACAAGGGAAAAGCTCAAAAAAAATCAAAGAAGTCATAATGACCGAACTAGAAAAATTGAAAAACAGAAAAATGAAGAAGTTAGAGCTCAAACCGAAGCTTGGATCGAGTTAATTGGAGCTTGAGGAGCTCAAGGACACTAGAATCGCGAAGAATGACAACCGGAGGTGGAAGAACAATGAAGAACTTGATTTTCGGTCAAAAATGGTGGTG